>FJUW01000080.1:150375-233519 GCA_900074885.1 Rhynchosporium graminicola
GTCCGGAAGGTCGTATACTCTTTAGAGGCTAGATCTATTCGAATTCGGTAGAACGCCTAGCGAATATCTAGTTTAGTAAATATCTTAGCAGTAGAGATTCTAGCTAGCGTTTTATCGATTAATAGTAGTAGATATTAATCTTTCCTCGTGAGGTTATTAAGTGCGCGAAAGTCGATATAGAATCTTAGACTTCTATTAGCTTTCTTAACGAAAAGAATAAGTGTAGCGTATAATACTTAAGAAGGTTCGATAAAACCTTTAGCTAAGTTATTAGTAATATACGCCTTAATAACTTCAAGTTCTATAGCTGATATCTTATATAAGGGGGAGTATTTAAAGTTCTTCTTAGCTCTTTTCTTAAGCTTAATTCGGTAATTATATAAGCGATAAGGAGGGAGAATATCGCTAGCTTCCTTATAAAAGACGTATACCTACTAGCTATACTCGTGAGAGATCTATAGTTCTGAATCTAATTCGCTTAAGCTAATAGTAAATTGCTAAGCAGTTTTATAACGTTCCGTAAGGTCGATAGTCAAAGATATAATAATAGTATTACGTTACTAAACTATAATTCGGTTATTAAGAAGCTTATCTATCTCGTAAAAGGTAGTAGAGAAGATCTTATCGTTAGAAGACTTCTAGCGTTTATATAAGAGATAGAAGGCTAAGCTGCTAATCGTGTAAATCTCTAGCGTAAGAGGCTCTAGAAGAGGTCTAAGCGCACGAGGTGATCTTTATCGCTTCCGAAATATTATAGTAGCTATTTTTATACTTTAAGTAGCTTCTGTTAAGTCGCAAGATAGTGTTCCGAGTAACTATTAGTCTATAGTATAAATTATATAGGTATAGTCTTATACGTAAGTCTTTAACGTAGAGATTTCTAATTAGAGTTAAAGTAGAGATTCACACGGGATATAAGCGATAATATCACTGAATCGTACGCACTTCGGCTATATATCAGTAGCTTCTCTAGAGTATAAAGATTTCTCTTTATTACTTTGTTCTTATTCTTTAGGTAATAAACACTTAGGCTTATTATATCTATAATAAGTAGTATAAACGTCGAAGAAATAGTCCTAACTAATTAGTAGTAGTAATAAAAGGTTAGTTACTTATAGAATACTCTCTAGGGGAGGGTTTTGGATGTTTTTATAGCTATAAGTCTCCCTAGAAATACGTTTCCGAGCTAGTAATAGTCGTTTAATAATAGAGATAGAGTTAATAACAGCTCGAATATTAACAGGAGAGTTAGCTATGCTTCGCTATTCCTCGTACGCTTCTTAGAACTAATCAAGGCGTTCGTTTCGTTCGTTAGCGTCGTATTAATAGCGCTAGTAAGTATAGTATTTACGTAAGTCCTTAATCTCAATCGGAGAGCTATAAACGTTACTAAGAGGAGTATATAGTAGCTAAATAATCTATCGTTTAGAGGTATCTAAGAATACTTAATATTCCGAAAGCTAGGTCCTTCCGAGTATAATACTATAGTTTCCAAGAGTAGTAATAAGAAAGGGGGTAAATACCTGAACGCGATAATCTACTATTAAATTAAGTATTATATAGTAACTGATAGTATTACTATTAACGCTATTAAAGCTTTTAATAGGAATTATATTTAATAGAAAGTAAATTAAAGGTTTTAAGAAAAAGGAAAGGGATTTAAGAAAAGAATAATTAATAAAATAGTATCTATTAGCTCCAGAATCGAGAAGTGCAAGTAGCTTATACGAGAGTCTATTCTTAGTAAGAGTAGCACGTATAGTAAATAATTAACTACTAAGAAGCTTCGTAAGGTTAAGATATCGCATATCTCGTATACTACCTAAGAAGGAGTCTTTCCCTAGGCGTAGTCTTTTACTAGCGGTTTAATATACTCCTAGGTATCGTCGTACGTCTCTTTATTATTATTATCTTCTGACTCGCTATAAACATTATTATTAGCGTTAATTATATTAATTCGATACGGAGTATTAAGTCGAGCTAACGACGAGCGTAAGTATGAAGTAAGCGTAAAGTAATAAGGAGTATTCGCCGGCGATTATATATAAGGCGTATCGTTTCGTGCAGAGTATAATACTTATTTACTAGTCGCACTAGTATTCTCGGGCGTAAGAAGACTAATTTGCGGATAAGGAGAGGAGTTAGTACTATAGCGCTAAGAGGAGGTATTTATAGGGCGTTCCCGAGTCGCGCTAGCCTTAGCTGAAGACTCGGAATAGTAGGTCTTTTCAATAAATTAACCTTAGTCTTTAGCTTATATAGCCTTAATATTTTCTTCTAGTATCCTTGACGTTTAGTACTATTAGAAGAGCTATTTCCGTAGCCGTATAAGTAGCTTCTCCTATAAGTCTATTTTCAGAGTCGATTAATTATTTACTCTAGCTTTACGAGCTAGCGTATAAAACTTATAGTAGAATATCTAGAAGGTCTACTTATAATTTATCTTTAGCGCGGAGTAGCTAGCTCTTGCAGTTTATTAGTCGTATAGATTAGATAAGAAGGAGATAAGTTAAGTAATTATATCGAGTGAATCGATTATATTACTTTCTTTATTATATTCTAGTTCTAAGAACAAGAGTTCTAAGTAAGTTCTAGCTATTCTTTCTATTTAGTTAAGTAACTAATCTTTATAGTGATTTTCGTCGATAAAGTAGCTAGAGTAGCGCCGGAGGGCGTTATATATCTATACTTCCTAGAGTTTTAGAGAGTAGTCGATTCTATCAGAGAGCTTATTTAGAAAGTTTAGTATCTTCTCTATACGTATAGCGTATAATATTAACGATATTCCTCTAGTAGATTATTCTCGATAATGATTATTAAGCGTAGGAGTAGTATTATCTTCTTTAATTAATAGTAGTAGTATTATACGCGATTAAACGTTATTAAACGATATAGACTTAGTAGAGCGCTAAGTAGTTAACTAGCGTAGTTCTAGGAACTTATCCTATAACTAGCGTAGTTCTATAGATAGGTTAGCGTTTAATTATCTCTCTTCCGCGAGCTTCCTTTCTGCTTCTTATAGCTAGTAAGCGCGGTCTTCCTATAAGTTACTTATAATTACTATTAATATAAGGGTATTATCAGGGAGGTTTAGCGACTTAGTGAGTTCGTTAATTATAGTAGGAGTTAGGGAGCTTAACTCGGATAAGGCGTCGTCGCGAGTACTCTCTACTATAGAGAGAGGTAAGTTACAGCGAGTATTACGAGTCGCCGAAGAATAGGAGGTAGAGAGAGTCAGAGAACTAGTAGTCGATTTATCGGACTTAGGTTACTTCAGTTTAGGTACTATTCTTCAAGTTTATACTTAGTATAAGCCTTCTCTATATAGCGTAGTCTCTTACGTTTAGTAGCTCTAGGCATAGAGGTATAATATAAGTAGATATTTACTATCTTCCTAGATATAAGTAAAAGAGTTATAGATAATATAACGCTTACTCTAGAAAAGTCTTAAAACTACTTGAGTAATAAGACTTCATATTACTATGAATATAAAGTAATAAGAATCACTTGAGAATCTACAACTAAGGAGTAAAGAAGTAGAGAGAGAATAGAAGTATATATATGAAAAGGGGCCCCTAAACTCTACTCGTGTAATCTCGCTTAGCAGTAAGTGTTTCAACAAATAGGGAGAGACCTCCAAACCTGACCAGTCGTCACACCACTTCTCTGAAACTATAGTAATAAATATAATTAGATACTATACTAGAGGTAGAGCTATTATCAAAGTCTCTAATTTAATAATTAAGAGCTTAAAAGCGATAATAAACTTCTCTAAGGAGTTAAAATCGTTATACTAGAGCTTAATATAATCTTATATAGCGTTATATACTAGTATATTACCAACCACCTCCTTCGTACTGCGCCTATAAGGCCTCCCATATATCTAATGCGGTAGTTTTACTAGTTATATACGCGAGAGGTCCGGCCTTATAATTCAACGTGATTACTAGCTTCATTTGACTCTCTCTAGACTCCTAATCTTACTACTTCTTAAGTGCTTTATCGTCGACCTCGTCGTCCTATTCGTCTACCTCTTTAGGCACGTGGTCACGAGATTTAATATTAAGAAACTTACTAATTCTATTAGTTTTAGTAATATTTAGTACCTTATCTCTCCATTCCGTATAGTTCTCTCCTCCCTTAAGCTTATAGCTGTCTACTAAGTTCAAAGACGTAGAGCTACTTATCTTCTTGCGTTTATATAGCTCTTCTGGCGTAGTCGCAGTAATAGGTTCCGATTCCGGGTCTTCCGGATCCTCCTCTAGATAGTCCTAGGACTTCGATTTAGCGTTTACAGGGGGTAAATCGGGTATATTTTAAGTCCTAGGGACTTAGGTAGGTTCCGGCGCTAGCGCGGAAGACTCTGCACCTCGAGATGCGACAATTTCGGAATCGTCGACTTTAACTGCTATACGAGTACGAGTATTGAGTACTATACGGTTTATTTATAGTGTTAAAGACTCTAAAGACTCTTCAATAGAGCTAGAGTTGTCGGAGTACACTTCTTCGACTTCTTCCAATAATAGTAGCGTAGGTGCGACAGCTGAAGAACTCTCTCCACTAGCACTCTGCGCGACTATATTTACTATAGAAAGACGCGCTAGTTTAACTGACTATACGCGTATACTATACCTTGATCGGAAGCTCGCAACTTGAATCTCTACCCTTAGTACTGAGAAACAGTTCGACGCTTACTATTAAGAATCACAGTGCTACTGCTTCTTTAAGTACTACTCTACTTCTGGCTATCGGGGCTCATAACCTATCGCAAGGTTACGTTAATCTTCAGAGTAAGGCATAGAGTAGTTGAATGATATTAGTTGCATTGCAGTACTAATTACTATAGAGAGTCGACAGAAGATATTATCTAGGAATATCCGCACGGACCATGCACGTGACTACAGTCACCTGATCCATGCCAAGACCCATATCCTCGCAACAAGTTTCGTCGTTACACCTTTCTGTTTTCGGATTTCTGGAAAGACCTTGTATTATTTATCTGCCTTGCCTGGCTTCGCCACTTTCGCAATTTCTGAGAACTGAAATTTCAAATTGAAAACAATTCAAACAACCATTCACATTCTTCAATCCTTATCCCTATCCCTAACGCAGCAGAACTTGAAGAGAGAAGAAAGTGAAATTGTTCGTACTCATCATATACAGACAGGCGTTGCTACCTTTCCAATGGGGCTGAAAATGCACAGCTTGTGGTTTGTTTTGATAGTAAATTTAAGCGAGAAAAAAACCCTTACAATTCTCCTACAAAACCATCCAACAAATGACGGGAAAAGAAAAAGAGACTACGCATCTAATCATATCGCTTATAGTCTCGTATAAAGAAGAACAGAACACTCAACAAATCCGTCGACTAATAGAAGAAGAAAAATGGAAGAATAAAATAGCAAAAATAAAGCAAAAAAAAGGCAAAAATCAACCAGAAGCTCACCCTCGGATGCGGGTGCGGTTCCAACCTGCAAACCTACTCTTAGGAAGGTTTTTCGTCTCGTTATATATCACCTTCGGAGGCAGGGTCTCTATACCACTGAGTGGCGGTAACTCAGCGCTAGGTTAAGTGATTCCATCTGGTAATCCAAAGGAGTGTCACATCAACCGGGGACGTTCACCGGCCCCGGTTGTGACAGATTCTTGCTTATTTGGTTATGTGTGGGTGTTAGCGAGGTAAATTTAAGTGGATGCGGGCTGAGTGGGCTGGCGAGGAGATGGGACAGTGAGAGGGGTGTGATAGACTGGCTTGGTTCACTCTTGACTTGCTATGCCGATACAGATTTAGGGTCTGTAAAGACGAGCGCTGATTTTTTTATTCTTATGGTGAGCTGAGAATGATATAGGACTTAGCGGTAGGAGAGAATGACTCTGTTAAGATCAACGATGAGATAATGGGACCGAGCTTCCAGTTTCCTCAAAGTGCCGACATCAAACTTAGAATCGCCGATTCCGAATTCGCCCACGTATCTTCTATTGTGCAAACCTCATGTCAGCGTAGATAGCCGTTTGCTATATTCAAGGACTGTATCCGAGGTCGAGGGCAACACGCGTCAATGGATGTATTTGGGATAGCTGACCTTAAACGATTCTACTTCGATTCCGCTTCAAATGTTCGACGAGTGTAGCACAGCAAAAGTCAAACACGCCACAATTCGATTCACATCCAAGTGATCCAGTCAGAGATCTCAAAATTTCATTCATGGACAAATTTGATGTAGTGTAGCAGCTATGGACCTCCGTGCATCACCAGTGGGGACGCGCTGCAGAAAGGAAAACAGAAGACAAAGCTGCGAGAGTAACTCCTCAAAATACAAAGAAACCGTGAGTATTCGTAAACTATCATACGAAATGACTATCCTCACATGTATCCGAAGAGCTCAGCGTGAGGAACACCTTCTCAAGCAGAAAGAAAAACCCTTCCAGTGACATTTTACAGTTACGCGTGCTCGCAATGATGAGATTCCATGTGTAATTTTCGCTGGTGTACTTCTTTACATTTCGACATCTTCATCGAGAGGCTCAAGCTTTACCCTGCCATTGTATTAGTCTCAGTCAGACGGAAGAGAAGATGTAGTGACTTACTGGTTGTGATTCTTCTCGATCTTGACCTTCTTTGGCTTTTGAAGATATGAATCGCTCGACCTATAAGTGGACCATCAGTCTACCATTCTAACATGATTCGAGGAGAACTGAACTCACGGGTCATTTTCGGGATTCTGCGATGGGAAACCATCAAATCCACCCCAACCACTCGCCTTCCAAGCCTGCTCCTCATCACCCTCCTCCATCTTTGCCCTAGCCAACTTCTTCTCCTTCTCCTTCTCCTTCTCCTTCTCCTTCTCCCGCTCCATCTCCATCTTCTCCATCTTCTCCATCTTCTCCTTCTTCGCCTTCTGTCTAGCAGTGTCCTTCTTTCCCTTCATCACTACACTCGGACCCTTCTCAAAGCTCCAGGTAAATCCATTCTCACCATAACCCTTCGAGAGAGCGCGCTGGCAGACGATCTCGCCGGCATTGATGAATGGAGAATATTTGCAGTCGCAGCGAGAAGTGATGCCTCCGTAAATCGAGTTTTTTTGAAAGAAAGGGCAGGGGGACATGTCGAGTTGGAGACGCGTGTGTTCGATGTGCGCGGCGCAGAGTGAGAGGTGGACACGCACGGCACGACAGTTGCCATAGACGGTGGTGGTCTCGACACACATTTTGATGGTGTGATGAGGAGTTTGGTTGCTGGGCTGTGAGATGGTGGTGTGAAATGATGTTGAGGGAAAAGAGGTTGATGAAGATGAGGTGGTGTTGTGTGCGGATGCGGAGAAGGAGATGTTGAAAGGGAAGAAGTCGCAGATAAATGACGTGGAAGCGAAGGTGCGAGATGGTGCCGAAGGAATTGTACAATTTCACTTTTAAAAAGAACGGAAACGTGACGAGACGAATGGAATGTAGAACAAAACAGCGAGCTCAAACGTCAATAAACCTGATCCCGAGCATCAGCTATCAATCAAAGAGTACCAGTGTTACGATGCAGCGACTTTGTACTCACTAGTTACATCCCATCCTCCCACATCTCATTCGAGATGGGAGTCTCGACTGGCGGAGTGGGCAAGCCATTCTCCTGATCATCCCCGCTCCAGTTGCTGTCTGATATCAGCATAATATAAGATCACTTCTTATAGAACCGAGAGAAGAGAGACCTACAGCTCTGCAAGCGCCTCCCGCGAAGGACCAGCAACGCCAACTCCACCAACTGCACCACCATCCTCCCCCTGCCTATCCTCCATATCCTCCCTATCTTCCCTATCCTCCCATACCACTACCTCCACAGGGCCACTTCTCCTCTCCCGTCGTCCAGATCCACGCCTACGATCGCCCCTACCTCCTCCGACCCCTCTACCTCTAGCAACTCTCCCTTCCTCCTCTCTCTGCCTCCTCCTCTCCTCTTCGCTCTTCTCCTCCTCCAAAACCCATTCTCTCATCTCCTCCTCGCTCGGGTACACCTCCTCAACCAGTTGCACCCCCTGACACTCGCTACGAGGGAGGCAGCGCGGACCTCCCTCGTACACGAAACGGCCTGCTTTCACCGGACAATTCCTATCCCTGGGATGGGTATCAAGGTAGATTTTGACTAAAAGGGAGGGTGTTGTATTAGGAAATGGGCTGTAAAGTAGTGAATAGAAAGCAATATTATATATCTGGGGGGAGGTTTGATTGGATGTCTGACACAGATCGAGGAAAGTGTGAGGTTCGATGCCCTATATCTAATGTAGATATTTGATAACCACCAGGAGAAGATAGACATAACTACGTCTAGCAGATGGATTCTTGAACCTCTAAAGAATATAGCTGCGTCCAGGAGTAATACAGATTTGCAGAGGAAGGCTCTCTCGCTTAAGTATGCCAGACCAAAACATAACTATTAAAGCAGACGTTACAGCCTTTTGTGGGAGTCTTCGAGCACCACCCACTACAAAGCATAAAAAATGACAAATTCTGGTAAGATGATAGCTCTTGAAGACCTGTAGACGTCGTCATGATATAGATCGATACTGAAATAAGAAAAACAAGAGAAAACTGAAACTTACAGGCAGGGCAGATCTCCTCCTCGATAGTGCTGCACGCACAATTGTACTCGGTGACTACTTGGAAACACATTTCGTCTCGTCTCGTCTCCTGGTCGTATGGTAGTAGCAGTTGTTGATTGTGTTTTGTCTGTTAACATAAGAGTCGAGGTTGTTGCGAGAAGAGTACGCTGTAAAGCTATGTGAAGAATTTAAGAGCTCTGGCGTGGAGAGAAAGCAGGCACGTGGAGATGATTCACAGTTTGAAAATGAAAGACGCGCTTTCAAAGTTAAGGTGAACAATCCCGTGACTTGCTACTGTTCTTTCGAGTAGCTAGAGTTCGAATCATTATTCAATTCGAGAGATAACTTAAATGAAGACGTTGCAGTGGATCTTTATACTCGAATCACTAGCCGAGAGATTTTGGTAGATGGCTTTTCGCGAAGGAGTTGAATAGACGAGGGGTAGAAATGGGGGCAGTCTTAGGCCTTCAAAAGGCCAAAGAGTCAGTTGAGGCTTCTTGTCTTGTGGAAAGACTGCTCCACAAAGCCATGCTAGCTGAAAGAAACTACGGACCATACGTGGCATACAGAGATACAGAGCTCAGTATTGGCCAGTGATTTGAGAGAACATACCTCAAGATGCTTAAGAGGGCAAATATATATCACGATAAGAGGAATTCGCATCCATCATTCCCAACTCTGCTCTTATGCATTTGCGCCTTGCGAAGTCCGACTCTAGAAGCAAAAAGGATCCGTTCAAAGAAGCAATGACTGAAGTGGCCGACACGAGGTCACTCGCATCCACAAGGCTGACATTAAAGCAGATTCAAAACCAAGACGCTGTATATCAAGTCAGAAGCTCATGGTAATGGCTGAGCATGATTTGTAAATCCGATTGTGCAAATATTAGCGAGTAAGTTGGATTGCAACATCTCTTGCGCTTATGATAACTAGCTTCGAAGATCCTTTTCGCTCGTACTGCCTTCGGTATCGATGAGATCTCAGAGCCCATAGCAACTAGCTGAAGATCAAGATCCACTCTCTACATAATAGGCCACTCTCTACATAATAGGTTGGACTCGGGAGTCGATAGTGTAATATCGCTTTCATAAGGGTGTATGCATCATCTTCCTTGGCTAGTCATTGGAAACGTTAACCTTGCTGCAAGGTTCTGACATCTGAAAGAAATTCACAAGTTCAAGATGACAGATACGAGCGCAAATTAATGTCATAGAAGAGCAGGAAGCATGTGTAACCAGACGTCAGGAATAGTCATGGGTCTACTTACGACAGAGCACTCTAAGCACTAGCGTGGCAGAGGGATCCAGGCCTTGACTTCTTAGGATCGGGAAACCTGACTGCAGCGCAAGCCGCGCTTTTGAGTTCGAAGCTTAGATGCGGCTAGTATTCTTACTTACCTAGGAAGCGAGTGCTTTCAAAAATGTAATACCTTCGTGAGAAAGCAAACATTAATAAGTGATTTAGCAAAATTCAAAGACTCAAAAAGCACCTCTGATAGATTACGCCTATTGCTATTACACCGTACATAAATGCGCATCCAGTCTCCCAGTCTGCCCTTATGACGACGAACCTAAAGAAGAGACGCACAAGCAGGGCCATAGCCTTGCGATTCAGAGCCCCACTCCAAACGAAAAGAGAGAAAGCAGAAGGCACACACAAGATCTTGCAAGAAACGCGTTCCGAGCGACAGAGAGAAATAGCGCAGTATAGCGTGGAAAAAGCCCCCGTGCCAAGATGTATCCGAACCAAGAGACGAGAAGGCTTTCATGGACGTGTTGTTGTTTGTGATGCTGTTGATGAGAATCAGGTGAATCAAGTTCTGCGTTGATTTGAGGTATCCACGGTATCGAAAATGTGACGGATCGGATGCCGGAGGAGAAGTAATGCATAGTCTCCAGCACCTTACTCCGTCCGAAAGTCTCTATGTCACCCAAGGAGTTGTAAAGTGTAAACCCATCGCATTGAAGAAAAAGAGGTCGATATTGGTTGCTCTACAGGACAATGCACTTATCCTTCTTCTTCTTCTTGGTCAAGAGTGCGGCACGGGTAGCATGTTCGAAGACCTCACGGACACCCTCGTTGGTCTTGGCGGAACACTCAAGGTACTTGTAGGCGCCAATCTTCTTGCGGATCTCCTCACCCTGTAAAATTGTCAGCGTAGCTCAAGTAGCCTTCAGTAGATCCCGTGTATTTGTGGTCGAAGCTTGTTGCGTATGCTATGTTTGTCTTACCTGCTCGGGGGTAACAGGCTTTTGGCTTGTCTTGTGGAGTTCTTCGATGGTCTTCTGATCATAACGGAGATCCTTCTTGCAACCGACGAGAATAATAGGCAGGCCGCTGCAGAAATGTAGAACCTCGGATATCCACTGTTTGTAAAGCACGTGTCAGCAGGTTCGTGTCTCCTGGTCAGAGTCCTGGATTTTGAGAGTGACGGTACCTTCTCTTGGACGTTATCGAGGGAATCTGGGGAGTCGACGGCGAAGCAGATCAGGATGACGTGCGAATCTGGGTACGAAAGAGGTCGGAGACGGTCGTAATCTTCTTGTCCAGCCGTATCCCATAAAGCTAGCTCAACATGTTTTCCATCAACCTCGACATCGGCAACATAGTTCTCGAAAACAGTTGGGACATAGACCTAAATTCATCCCTATCAGCTTGTCATCCTGTAATCTAACCTATTGTTGGAATTGAAGGAGTTGAGCTGCGCATTGTCGATGTTTGTTGGGAAGGCCGCGCGGAAAGGTATTGTTCGAATGATCCGTGGAATCCGGATGAATGCTTACCTCTGGAAATGTACCCTTTGAGAAGACGCTGTGATAGTGTCAGTCAGGAGCTGCCAGACTCGAACAGTATGCTGCACTAGGGGGTTGAAGGTTTATAGATAGTGAGCGTACATCAACAAACAGGTCTTGCCACAGGCACCGTCACCGACGATGACGAGTTTTCTGCGGATCTCTGCCATTATGTGAGAGGTATCTGCAATGTCGAGATTTGTTTGCGTAGAAGGAACGGGAGTTGATAGGGATTGGAGAAGTGTTGTTGATGGTCTGCGGAAGGAGCGTCGAAGAAGACGAGGCGGCCAGGTCAGGTTCGCCGTTCGGGACCCTCTTTAGCGCTATTCACTCATCTCCGTCGTCCTGAATTCTGAGGCTCCAAGAATGACAAACATGGCTGGATTCTCAACTCCGGAGGCTGGGCGGTCTGCGCAATAACATTACCTGCATCACATTAATGATTAAAGTTATGCTTTTAAACTCCCAGCGTGAATCATCAGTTGAACTGGATTATACGTAGCGCAATAATTGACACTCGGATTGTCTATATGAATCCCATCAGTAAATCTCATGCCCTTCAATCTAACTGGCAGTGAGTATCCCGGTCTCAGCTCGGGCGGATGCGAAACCATTTAAACACTGGGCATGGAATCGTCGAGGTCTCATTGTAGATAATGGAATGCTTTCTCCGTCACTTCTTCATAGATTCTTCAGTGGAAGTAGACGAAGGTATGAAGTGCATCAGACCCTTTCATTCCTTCAATACTGTAGCTACAAATGCCCACCTAAAGGGTCAGGATGGTTTCGTCATTCCATTTCATCCCTGTTATTTGTTCATCCAAATATTCATCAAAATAGCATATGGAATTTCTACTGTACGAAATACGAACTATCAGGTTCAATCTTATAGCAAGATCGATCCCTACCATGTCTTACGGGAAACTATTAACTGACTGTATGACTCGCCAACTTCCAGATTAATAATTCTCACACCCATGAAATTAGAGTACTAATTTTCCGGGAGCTATCGATGTAGCCATTTCAACGGTCGGCAATTCGACGGCAAATCAAAAGAGTGCCTAACGAACGGTTGGAGGTTCTCGTGGTCTGTTGACTTTGAGCAAGAGGTCTTGCTTAGTCGGCTACTTATAAGCGAATATGCCTGCTCTTTACTGTACTGAAACGCACCTGACAAGCAAGTACAGGCTTCTTATGTGTTCTAGGAAGCGTTCTGAACGCTAGCTAGTTAAGTCCTCTAAGCTGGACACAACTCGAGAGAGCATTCTACAGTAACTCGACTACTGTCATTCATCCCGCAAGCACATACATTCCCTCCACCGAGACGTGATATCCGCTGCACATTGCGCATCCAGCGGTATTCGCTGGGCTGTCGACCTGCACACTCGCTCTGCAACCACCATTATACTGAAGTCGCATGGGGATGATTACCGGCTGCTACTTGGCTGTAACAACGTCAGATTCCGAGCCACCAACGACACGAGCTCCAGAGTCCTTGTACAGCTGAATTTTACTGACTCTAAGCTGCATGAGGACGACTACCAATCAAATATCTCCCGAGTTGACGCACATCCTGAGGCGCAGCCTTGGCGGTAAGAAGACAGTGAATGCTCTTTGATTCACTGATACATAGAGAGCTCTGTTTGGGCGATCGAAGGTATGGCCTTTCATGTGAGTGTCTTCAGGACTTCATGTTTGGTGTGTTGAACGGTGCAATATAAGTTCTTGTAAACTGCTCTGTCTGCCAGCTCGCACTCTAGGCATTCATTGTACCTCCATATTTGGGACATATCGAAAGAATGCTTTGCAAGCCACTCCCTTACCTGAATAAACGTCTACTCAGCTCAGTAGAATATTGTCCATGACATCCTTTGCAATTCCCGAAACAAAACATGTATTGTTCATACCCCTGCAAGATACACGTGATACGCCGGATTAACAGATAATCCATCGCTTGCCAAGCCCAAATATCAAGCTCCCTATTCAAAAGTTCCGCTCTTGGCTGAAATAAAGTCCTAAACTCCAACTGACAACATCCACCTCCCTGCAGCCATGCAGAAGGTATTCCGCCATACCGTACTCGCCGAGAAGCAAGCCGCTCGTAGATCCGCTCGACGCCTAGACAAAGACCTTCGTCTAAAGTGGAAAAACCGACGAGAACAGAACAACTACCACCGAAAGGATGAGACCAAACAGATAAAGGAGGCGAGATTCGCACGGAGAGAGGATTACGAATTGGGACCTCTGGCACCGAGGAGGGATGTGGGAGACAAGACGGATACGTATGGGGCTGTGAGTTTGAATCGTATGCAGGGTCGGACTCTGCATGGCAAGGAGAAGGATGAGATTTTGAAGTTTTGGGGAGGGAAGCATTTGACCATTGTCAAGAATGATAGGGTTGTTATTCTGGAGGGGAGAGACAAGGGCAAGATTGGGGTTGTGAAAACAATCGATAAAGCCAGGGCCGAGTGTACGGTTATAGGGTTGAATTTGGTACGTTTACGTTTATTTCGAATGTCTTTTAGCAAGGAAATTTTCTGGGGTAAGACTAATATGAAGCACTAGATGGACGTTCAAGTCCCAAAATACATGATCAGTAAAGACGAGGCAGACCAACGCCCCGTACGCACCATCGAACAACCAGTATCCCTCAAATCCGTCCGTTTAGTCGTCCCCATCAAAGACTCAAAAACTGGCCCCAGGCGCGACGTGATAGTCAAAGTAATCAGGCGGACTCCACCCTTCAAATATCGAAACGGTACCATCACATACGAACGCTACATCCCGGGCATGAGACAGAGACACCAAATTCCCTGGCCTGAAGTCGAGGAGGAGGTGTTCCAAGACTATCCTACAGACACATTGCGTATGGATGTTGAGACGAAGACTTTCGTGCCGAGTCTGTTGACGCCACCGATGCCTAGTAGTGTAATTGATGAGTTGAGGAACAAATATTCAATTTTTAGGACGAGACATGAGGCGGAATACCTTGAGGCAAAACAGAAAGAAGAGGATGAGAAGCTTGCGAAGAAGAAGAGCTTAGCGAAGAAGATGCGAACTCCTTTGAATGAGGCAAATCGAAAGGCGAGGAAGGGGAGGAAGAAGTTGGGCAAGGTCGAACTTACACCTGACATGCTGGAGAAGATTGGCCAAGTGATTGCTGACAGTAAAAACTTGTGTGTATGAAGGAGGCAACTTGAGGAATGCTGCTAAGCCAATTGCTGCTGGGCCGGTAGCTACTGAGCCGAATGCGGCGTGATGTGTATGTATGAGATGTAGGATTGAGGGACTTGACTGTATATCATATTTGGCATTGGAAGGCGTTGTAAAGACCTCCATTGATAGACACTTTAGACTATCTCTTCTTGGTATGAACTGTATTGTATTGTGCAAACCTTACTTTTTTGAGTTCTATCATGCGTGTCATTCGAGTCTAGTTTCCCAGCAGTGACAGCTTCTCAAATGCTGCAATGACGGGAGGTTTCTTAGGCTTACCAGCCGCCTCCATACTTTCCTGGAAAACAGCATCGCCCCCAATAGGACGATATCCATTCTCATCCGCAACAAGTACAGTAGGCTCTTCACCAGTTGCAAAGACCTCCGGCACACAAGCCTTACACATGCCTACCACTTCCGCCAGCGCAGCCTCTACAGCCCTCGCACGTTCCCACATAGCTCTCCTCACAAGGCCCGTCACCAACCTCCCAACTTCACCCCTGACACTCTCCACTCTCTCTACCAATCTCCCAACACTAGCAACCAAATACTCCTCTTCGTACACACTTCCCTTCTTACCCCTTGCTCTCTTCCTCTCCTCTCTCCTCCGATTCTTGCTCGTCGCTCTACTAACCCCAGTCCCTGCCGTCCCGACACTCTGCCCCTGACTACCCTTCCCGGTGTACCGCGTAAACAAACTCCGGTTGGTACTCACTCGCGAACTAGCAGCGACAGACACATCATCCGGCAAGTCACCATCACCGCCCCTCTCGCCTTCATAGAAAGCCAACGGGTCCGCAAGAGCCTTTGCGCGGAGCTCGCGGATACGAGGGACTTGTGCTAAGAGCTGGGCTTTACATTCGGCAAGAAGCTCGGTGGAGGATGCGAATGCGTCGCCAAGACCTGGATCGATTACTTCTTCTAGTAGGGAAGGTTGTTGTTTTTGCGCGATAAGGTGTAAAGCTTCCGAGAAGAAATAGCCTTTGCAGTAGGCGCGGCAGGCGGAGGGGATAGAGTAGAGGTATTCGAGCTGGATGGTACTAGCGGCGAGATAGTCTTTGCTTTCAAGGAGAGCGTCGTAGAGAGATGTTGCTAGGTCTGTGAGACTAGGTCCTGAGAGTGGTGGTGTTTGAGAAAGCGCGCAGAAGAGAGTCTCGCGCCAGGAGGAAGGGCCGGATGATAGGTAGCAGGAGGTGGCTTTCTCGTAGTTGTGGAGGGATTCATATGCTAGAGCTGCTTCTTTGAAGGATGATTTTGTCTCGAGGTAGGAGGCATATAGGAGTGTGAGGGCGGCATACTGGTCTGGGTTATAGCGATAAAGGGAGAGTGTAGCTTGATAGAGTGCATGCTTCTGAGTGTATGTCTGGAGTTCGGCGAAGGAATCCAATGCATGAAGGTGCTTCAATGCCTTTTCATGACGCTTTAAGTAGTCGTCGATGCTAAATCGACGGCGTAAGTCGGTCATTTCTTGTAGATTCTGCATGAATGGCAGATATTCTCTAGGATCCTTCTGGGATTGCTGTGCGACCAAGAGAGTGAGATTCAAGTTGTAAAGTCCAAGAGCATTGTCATAAAGCCTGTTAACATCTGCTAAGAAGCAAATGTGCTCCACTGCTTTGTCGGCCATTCCTGAGTCCTCTTGCATGAGTTGAGCAACGACAAGCAAGCCATCCTCAAGGGCGGGAGGAGATTTGCAGACATTTGCCGTAATTATGTTCTGTAGATTTGTGGCCGCCTTAGTCTTTAGTACTTCAAGGAATGCATCGCAAACTTTGTTGACTTTTGATTTCTTTTCAAAGGTACTTTCTAAAGTCACAACGGCGTTTGTGCCATTGGTGACTGGATGATCATTGTGGACCGGCTGGATAACTTTAGTCTCCTTGTACATTGTCTGGGTGACATCCTCTTCCCTACTTATGATCAGCATTGCTAGATAAAACCGAGTATAGTAGCATACCTGAGAGACGATAAGAAGAGATCGATATATGTAATCTTCTTGACCTGTTCGATGAACAACGGAACGCTGGATAAGAATTGTTCTGGAGCATGATCATAAAGAATGTTCATGTCAACTCTTTGAGTTCTACAGTTTGTATAGGCCCTCTTGTAATCCTTCTCTTCGATCAATTTCCGAATTCCTGCAACGACCATTGCCCGCGGAAAGATCGTCTCTAGATTGCCCCTTGGCATTTGAAGAACGAGACTGAGGGCTGTTGGCATTGCAGTGACAAGCCGAGCCCCTCGCTCTATACTTCTACATCTCTCGTCATTCTCTGGGTCGTCCGCTGGGATTTCGAGATCTGATATGTCAGTATACAACGACGAGGAAGGATTCGGATATCATACCGTTTACTGCAGTGATGTGCACGAATTTGAGGAGGTGGGTGGTAGTCGTGAATATGAGATGTGCAGAAGTTACCAGAAAAGAGGTACAGTTCTTGACGAGCAGACGTGAGTTGGCATATAAATGCCCATGGCTGGACATCCCGAAGGAGATTTCGTCTTCATCGCTCGAGATCTCGACCCAAGGAAGATACATTGGAAAGCTACAATGGGCGAGATTATGAGCCTCGGTTGCGAGACTGTGAATATCCCCCCTTCTACCCTGATAGAAGGGGTGTGCCACGCCATCCTTGAAGAAACAGGACAGTGTGAATATTGCAGACGCAGGATTGATACTTGCCTTCAAAATTTCCATCCTACCAGTATCATCGTCGAAGCCGTAGCGATTGATATTGGTACCCATGTCATCTTTCTGTAGTACTAGGACTTCATTTGTACCACCAAACGTTATTTGTTGGTAAGCAGATTTTGAAAACTCGGCTTCTGGAAAGGTTACTCTTCCTGTCAGACCAGGAGGAGATGATGAGGCAGCAACACTTTTCCACTCAAACATGGAGACGCCCTCCTGGTGTAAGACTGCAATTAAAGAGGCATCAGCATTGAAAGCTACATCAATAGCGATTGATGATACCTCGATTTCATGTAACGCCATCGGAGGAGGGACATTAGCAGCCCGGAGAGGGGTTATTTTGACCGATAGACCATCTATCGCAGCAACAATTCCATGATCGTGCGGTGGCGCAGCAGTAGAACGGGCTGTTGTGAAAATATAGTCGTGTAAACCTAAATTTTCTGCCAGATCTCGTCAGTATTACTCACGAACATAGCTGGAAACCTCGCTCACCTGGACTGGAAGTTAGAAGTCTTAATGGCTTCTCTGCATGCCATAATAACGGGCTTGCCGGTATTAAATTTTCGGTATTGATGATTTGCTTCAAATACCAGTGGTAGTTGCCCATCGTCCATAATTCCGTGCAACTAGCCATTATAACAGCTAGTACTGTTGAATCAGAGTTCCAGTACAGTTTGATATGTTCTTCTGGTTGGTGTAATTGTGCATCGGTTAAGCGGAGGCTGAATTGGCCATGTCTAAGACCATTTCGCTCGAAGAATACTACATCAGCTCGATCGTCTAGCCGCTGAATACCAGCGATGAGGTTTCCTGTTGGTCTCCAACTCAGAGCACCTTCTAGCCCATCTAATGGCTCACTGACACTGTCTAACACGCCTTCTCTCGAGTAAACTCGAATCACTCTTCGGATTCCGGCCCTGATAGTCGAAACTGCAAGGTATGCACCATCTCCTCTCCAGCTTATACTGGCTCTAAAATCATCGTTCGGGCTAAGAATACCTTCGTCGATTTTCTCTGGCATAGTAGGATCTCGCATTGCCTTTGCTCCCTTTCCTTTGAATTGGGTTTCCTTTTTACCCCAACCGACAGAGACATGGCTTGATGCTTTAAGATCCTCAGCGGTCATCAT
This sequence comes from Rhynchosporium graminicola, assembly GCA_900074885.1. Lineage (NCBI taxonomy): Eukaryota > Fungi > Ascomycota > Leotiomycetes > Helotiales > Ploettnerulaceae > Rhynchosporium > Rhynchosporium graminicola. Next base: position 168,793 of record FJUW01000080.1, read on the forward strand.
AACGTCCGTCACTCCTTCAAAGCTCCGGCTCATGAACACAAGCGTGTCAGCCTTGGTGGTAATAGCGAGCAGCTCTTCATCAGGTGACCATCTTGCAGCAGTAATGCCCTCGTCGACTGATCCAACGATCTCAATACGATCCTCTCCAGCTTGAGGGTCCTCCCTGACAACTGTGATGTCGCCACCGGCAAGGACTAGACATGCTGTCAAGCTGTCTCCGAAATAATGCAAGCTTAAGATTTCATCACAGACCAGATCTGGATTGGGACATGGCGCATCCCAACAGGTAATGATTGTATGTTCGCTAGAGAGTGTCAATAGATTTCAGAATTGGATTTTGCATCTACATACTATGAATCCTCCTTTGTTACTAATCTCACCAGCTCAATGAGTGGATCGTTTTCCGTTGGCCCAAAAGCGCAAACGACAGAGTCATTGGCGAGGTCCCAGGTCGCAGCAGTCAAAGCCTTTCCTTTGAACTGGGTAGGAGGTGCCCATTGATCGCAACGAGTAATCCTAAGGTTGCGCATCTTGATTGCCCCGGGTCAAGATATCCAAATTACGGCCACAATATCATTCTTTTCGAGGTTGGTGCCTTAAATGGGAACTCGAATATTGTTCGGGTTCATTTTCACGAGACAAATTTTTGACGAGGCGCGCTTCCTGGTCGGCCGGCCCACTTCCCCGGATTACAATATCACGCTCCACAGAAACACCTCATCTCTCACATTCTTCTCTATCACGCTGCCTCACTCCGTTCCCTCAACTCATAAACAATTACAAAAACGCCAGCCAATCATGGATGTGGCATACAATCAGCATTCGCCATACTCGCGGCATCACAGTCACTCCTATACCAATCTCGGTCAACTGACTCTCGCTCCCTTGACTTCTCGACTCCCCCTCTCCGATCCAGACGCTCTTCCAGAATCGAATCATGTCTCCTACGTAGAAGGCCGCTCTGCACCTACGACTCCCTCAATACTATCTCGATCATCATCCCGCGTATCCCTCCGCAAGTCTATGAATCTTGCGCTTCCAAGATCGAATTCAAGCGCCCACCTAGTTAATGGCAGGAAGCAGCCTCGATCTGGCGCGACCACTCCAGGCGGAACTCGATTGAAAAACGAGCTGAACCTTAGCACGATATCTTCGAGTGATAGGAATGACTCGGATTGGCTGCTGCGTGCTGGTGCCGCCATATCTTCATCAACTAGAGAATCGAAGGGCCAGGCGTGGTTAGTCTCCAGAGCGAGCTCTACAAGTTTGACGGGACAAGGGAATGAAGACGATGAGGAGTTAGAGCTAGAGCTTGCGAAGGAGAGAGAACGAGCTAGTCGATATACAAGTAGGAGGGGCAGTACAGTGACATTCGATGGGGACGACGAGCTTTCTCCGGTGACAACTCGACGAAGTCTAAGTTTTGGGCCGGCGACTGGCGCTGAAAGTCGGCCGACAAGCAGAATGGGCAGCAGAGCGAATAGTAGAAGGGGCAGTAAAGCACATTTATTCACGCCCATAGATGGAGAACGAGACGGATACTTCGATCAAGGGGACTATGTCCATCAGGACTTTGTTACCGAGCCAGACTTTGTTGATGCAGAGGACGAAGAGATATACGAGAATGAAAATGAAGCAAAGAAAGATGACGCCGAGGTCAGGAACCTAGCAAGATCGAGTAATTTGGGACTTGGCAGGTGGGTTGAGAAGATGTTTGGTTGGAGTCTATTTGCTGTTGAAGAAGATGGTGAGGATGACGAGATCATGGATGAGAAAGCAGAAGATTCAGAGATAACCGTGAGGTCTAGGCGAACGCTAGATAGTGTTGCGGATCCTGTCACTGAAGAAGTGCCGCCTCCCTTGAGGGATGGGGATGTTGGAGGCTGGCAAGATGCGGCATGGTTGCTAACTGTTGCGACGAAAGTGCTTTTATAACGGAATTAATGACCGTTCAACTTGAATCGTTCTTGAAGATCAGTCTTCTCCCCCTGAATCGTTGATTACTATATTGTGCTGGTAGGGGGTTCATTTCATAGATGTTAAGTGTGAGCCTGGGTCATTATATTGAGTGCAGTGCATTTCGTGGCGAAAAATGTTACACTGCGTCGAACCCGTAACGATGTGGTGCTTTTCTGTCTCGAGACCTCCCTTCAGGCCCATCATCCGTGGTACTTCCCTCTTGCAGGCTATTGAGTTCTCTTCGCCCTATTCTTCTCCTCTTGGCCGGTATTTTCTTCGATGCTTCATTTTCTGTCTGTGGTTCCACCACGACTGGTTGGTCTTGCTCGCCATCGAGAGTCTTGTCGTTATGGAGCTGCTGCTCTGGCTTTTGACTTTGGGTTTCCTCGTCATTGAAACAGGTTTGCACATGGATTCGTGTGACATGGCCTCTCTTTGCTCCGCCTCTTCGAGCGGAGTTGTGTGTATGTCTTCTTTTCTTCGTTCTTATGGTCATGGTTGGTGTTTTGGGTCCTTCTTCATTCCATGGTAACATTGTTTCTTCTTGAAGCGGCCATTGTCCACTAGCTAATGTTAGTCAATACTGCTGTGTTACTTTTGATGTTCTTTCGGCTTCCCGACTCACTTGAAAGCAATAAGCCAAGTCTCGACCTGGTGCGCATACAGGCCCACGGGATCAGCAAGAAAGTAAATCGGTCCTGGTATTCGCGCCCTCCTAGCTGCACCGTGTAGAGGATGTTTGAACCATAACCTCACAGTATTCAGACCTATTCTCGAAGCATCTTTCCTTCTCCACCCTAGTACCAATCCAGTACCTAAACAGGGAAATGCGATACTCTTCGCTCCAACTTTATAAGCCTCTTCCAAGCACCTTCTGTAGCAATCCACCAACTGCTGTCTCAGTAGTGGCACGGTCCCTTTTGTCCTGCCTTTGTAGTTTGGAGCATTGGTATGGATAACGTGATAGCAGTTCGAAAGCTCGAAGTTGGGTGACGCAACTGCATCGCCGACAGGCAGTCCTACTGGGTATCGTTCGCACAACCAAGCCATCATTTCTGGACCACCTCCTTGGCTGATCTGGAACTTTGCTCCTGGTATGCTGGCAGTATTACATGCCATGGAGAGAGTCGTGGCGTTGACTATGGCGGCTGCTGGGAAGTTGACCATGATGGCTTTGCGGATCTCGTATCGGCCGTCTGGACTTCTATGGACGAAATCACCTGCGTTGCCTACGAGTGGATTGGGAGACGATGGCTCCATGTTTTGTATCATTGAAAAGATACGTCACGGTAAAAATGGTACGGTAAGTATTCTCTGGGGTGTCTGGAACTGAAGATTGGTTTCGTTGAGAAGTTTGCTGAAGACAAAGGATAAAGGAATAACATTTCGCTTTTGGCATCAGAAGGCAATCATAAATGGGTTTCCTTTGTTCGTGTCAACTTCGTGACTGGTTTAGCTTCCTGCATTGACCCCCAAAGAGTTGCACTTGCACTCCGTCATTCAGAGAGGGAAGGAGCAATCGTCAAGATGTGCGTCACAACAGCGAGGCTGGCGAAACTCGTGAACGATGAAAATTTCCGATCGCTGACATTTTCATAACTGGGACCGGCTCAATTGGGACCGGCTTTCTCTGTGTACGGTCAAATGCTACCGGCTTATCATAACCCACACGTCCAGTCCACCCTGCCCAAGATCAACTTGGCATGCTGGATTCGGAGCTTTCGATGCCTGTATCTCGAGGTACCAAGGACTCTTCGCCATGCCAGATCAAAGCAGAGTCAAACATGGATTCACAAGCCCAAAAATTATGCATGTATCTTTAATGGCTCTCATTACGAATAGCAGTCCGCGACAGCATTGATAGCATCGCCCGGGTCGGCCATTTCTCGCATCGAATATAGTGAGACGATAGGTTGAGGTTCCCACAAAGACAGGTGAACATACCACTGTCGGTACTCCTCTAACTTCTTCTCTACAGTCGTGTCGAGCCTCAAGCGATGGAGTGCTCGGAAGTGAAAGATTAATGTTGACGCTCTTGATTCTACCTAGGACTGACTGATTTGGGTCAGAACTCCCGAACAGTATCTCCTGTTTCCGATTCAACGACATGTCTTCGAACCACATGCCTTCCTTGTATTGGAAGTGGATTTTGACATCGAAAGAGACCAGCTCACGAGTGGAAAAGAGCTATTCCTGAAAGCATCGGACACGACTCGCCCATTTACACTTGCTTATATCACCAGGAAGTGGTATCAGGACAGCCAGGCTTGTAGTGTAGTCGACTTTCATGCTTAGTGGCGCTTTAAACTCTGCGCGCATAGGAACAGCAGGACGATGCTAGCGAGTTATGAATCTACTCTGTTCGGAACCCCTAGCAGCACTTCATAGCCCGCTATTGGCAGACCTACCACCAGCGCAACAAGACAGAAGGAAGACCGTCCGTAAATCTTATGCATGTCCGCAAATTGCTTTTGCTCATCATATCTTATGACTGCTTCATCGCCTTTGACTCGAGATTGTATGCATAGAGCGCCTGACTAGATGAACTTGAGGCCCATCTCTTTAGTCGTGGTGATAGCATCTTTGATGGTTTACGGGAGTCGGTAGTAATATTGAGCCAAGTCTATCACTCCGCGTGAAGGATTCTTGATCTTGATCTTTTGCACGCCTCCCCAAGTGTAACTAAGCACTGCGTACTCGTTCGAAAAGTTGACGCCAGCTGTCAGTTGTATTGGTAGCGAAACGGTTGCCATTTTGGCCACGTCAAGCATGACGATGCAGACAAGATGGTGGGAGCAGATTTTTTAAACGGGGCAGATATCAAATATGTAAGCTGCATTCAGATAGACGTGTTACACTCAAACCATGATAAAAAGGTAGATGATAACCCAAACAAATAGGATCTCGCATATGTAGGCCAACAGACTGCAAAATGTTTCAGTCACCAATATACGAAAAGGGCTCACCGATCAGCCACTTTTCCGGTGGATGTCGTGCCACACAGCATGAAAATACCTCTACCAACTCCAGTCAGAAGCAGCCGATCAAGGCACTGGCAGTTCTTGCAATGGAACAGAAGCATATGATGATATTTCACAACGGCTTTGTACTTCCGCAATCAGACTTGGTTGAAACAATAGAGCAGTATCTGCGAATAATTTGCAGGTAACTGATTATGTATAGACATATTGGGACGCAATGAGCTGGTTTGGGTGTCCTGCGCACGCCACACCAGCCATTCAACACTGTCTATTCTGTACCGTCAGCAGTAGAAATGCCTTCCCTTACGCGGAACACCATACTCGAATGAAGATTTAATACCAGCAGATTCGCGCTTCGTTCAAAGTAGGCAATCATAGAGGTAGCTTTTGTAGGATGTTGAACATCATGGTGGCAGCACGCAAGGGACTGGAGTCGCAAATCCGCGTCGGGATAAACCAAGCCTTCCAGGTTGCTTTACTTGAGGCTAGGCAAATAATCTCTGAATACGCAACGTAATCTTACTGTTCACCTGGCAAAGTCTTCAGCATACCTGTATAACCTAGGGTGCTAAAGGGGGATAGTTAAGTACTTGCCCCACATCTGCTATTCAGTACCGTTCTTAACTCTTGAATCATTCTCTAGGAATTATGATTATCTAATTTGAATAGTTCTTTTAAAATTTTTAAAGAAGGAACCGATAGAAACCCGTCCCCTGGTGATGATATATTTATTTATCCCTTATTATACCTCCATTCACATACCAAACCGTCCAGAGACCGTCACTTGACGATTATTTTACACCTGCCCTTGCCTGTAAGGTATCATCTGACTATGAAGTTTGACTTCAGGTGATATCCTGTTACCGTCTCGCGACGTTGGCATTGAGCAGTCCAATTTTCAGCCATATTATGCAATCTCGCTCAATCCTACATCAGAGTGCGAATTGCCAGTCGCAGCTTCGATCATCTGTTCGGGTAGAAGGAAGGTGTCCACGAGAGAAGAACCCAAACGGGAAAGAATTAAGCGCAAGCCACTATCCCACCTTTCGAACCTAAAGAAGGCATTATTTCCTCAAATCTCAACTCATACTCGAGTGCAAAGGAGGTGCAAGTATATCGCATCATAGCTCTCAATTCACTTTCAAAGACTTTCAGTTTCACACAAAATTGTTCATAATTCCAGACTGGCAAGGAGGATTGCCTGCATCACGTGACACAGTTCATCATGTCTGCCAAATCGCATATTCTGCTGGTAGGTAGTGGAGGACTTGGTACTATGGCTGCTTATAACCTTGAAGTGGGAGGACTAGCGACGATCACAGCAGTCCTGAGGTCAAATTACAAGGCTGTGGCGGACAATGGCTTCACCCTCACTTCAGTAGATCACGGCAATATCAAAGGCTGGAAACCAACAAACAGTCCGTATATATTTTCTATTCATGACCATGGATTTTATTGCTAATGATCAAAAATAGTCGTAGATGCAATCCCAACGGCCGGAAAGGACAAACTACCTTTTGACTTCATCGTTGTAACAACAAAAAACGTAGCTGATATCAGTCCGACTGTAGCAGAGCTCATCGCTCCAGCTGTCACAGAAGGACATACTACTATTGCGCTGCTCCAGAACGGTCTTAATATCGAGAAGCCGATTATTGCTGCCTTCCCCAAGAACCCCGTTATTTCAGGTGTTTCTCTGATAGGAGCTACCGAGACAGCTCATTCTCATGTGTTGCATGATGATCCTGGTGCGTAGATTTCATATAATAACCGAACGGGTCTGACGATATGGTAGATGAGCTGATCATCAGCCCTTTCGACAACCCGAATATTCCCCAGTATATCTCCATAGCAGCAGCCAAGAAATTCGCTGAACTCTACAGCGCTTCAGGAAAAGTAGTCTGTGAGTACAACGAAAACGTAGGATTCGTAAGATGGAGAAAACTTGTCTACAACGCTTGTTACAACTCAGCTTGTGCTGTTGTACGTATGGACACCAGTCGAATGCGGATGTACAAGTTCCCTATTGAAGATGTGGTGAGGCCATTGATGGTCGAAATAATTGCAATTGCAAAGGCGGCAGGCCATGATTTACCTGATGGAATCGCGGACAAGATGATCAATGCTGATTCAGAATTTACATTCTTCGTATGTATAAGTCCTTTCTCATCGAAGTGAGATCTCTCCACTCATTACCGACTCTGTGATCTGTTAGAGAAGGACCCCACCATAGCTCTTCTGATGAACAAATTCCACAAGGTCAGGCGCTAACGTTGTGCAGAGACCAAGTATGCTTCAGGATGTCGAGAAGGTAAGTTGGCAAAGCCTTTGGTGCTATTAGACGCTTTCTGCAATTTTCGTTGATCGATCCGTACAGGGAAACTTCATCGAATTTGAGAACATTGTGGGGGAGCCACTGAGAGAGGCAGAAAAGTTGGGTGTTCCTGCACCCAATTTAAAGCTAATCTACGGAATGTTGAAGATTTTGCAGTATGTTCAAACTATGTTTCTCTTCACTATCTCGAAAAAGCGTGATAGGAGACTGTACTTACTGACTTGAACTAGGTGGAAGACAATGGAGACCAAGGGATTGGTGAAGTTGCCTGTTGCTCCCCCTATGGCATAAGTGTACTATCGTAGTATTCCGTCCGTGATTAGGTTATGGTCATTGGATCGTGTGCGGTGTGCTCTAATTATCTATCCGACGGTCCTTATGACCGCTCCTGTTTCGAAAGTTTTGATAAAGCAATGTCATGCTCTCCTCGTGCGTTATCACTACTCTATCTGGACTTGAGAGGTGGAGATGACAAATTCGATGATTGTGTTGAGATGGCGATCAGTTCAGGCGAAATCCAGGCCACTATTCGATAACAGGCTCCTCTTCAAAGATTCCTCCCAGATAATCGTGAGGAATTGCCCAGCCTCAGGACCTCACTTTCCACACCTCCGAATCCAGTTTCAAAGTAGTAGTGACATTTCAACTTAATTTACTAGTGTAACCGACCAGAAAGCCGTTTCTAGCGTTGACTCCCTTGCCCAAGACTGCTCTGACCAGATCAGCCCCAGAACAAGCAATTGAGGCCCAAGTACCCTGGCGCTGATCATGACTTACAGGTCATTAACTAGAGAACAGAGCGATCCAGCGCTTTCCCTCTCTTTAACTTGCACTCCAGTGAAACGATGATGACAATAACTTTCCAATGTAAATGTCTTGTATTGGATTGCAGTAAACAAGGTTTTAGCTAGTTTTCTTCTCATCGAGCCTCTTAACGGGCTCTGTTCCGAGACCATCAGTACAGAGACCCCATGCGCTACAAGAAGCATCAAGACCTATGAGAGTATCAATGTTCACGAAGTTCTCGCCGACGTTCTCGCCAATCATTCGGCAGAGCTACATTTATTTTGCTCGGCTGGCAATGCCAAGTGCCAAATTTGTTGACATGAATCGAGACCCCTACTCGTAAGCGAGTAGCAAGCTTGGCAAGCCTCACAAGCACTGTTTCGTCATTCCACATGTGGTTGGAGAAGGAAAGCATGATCGAGTACGCTTTTGCTAAAGCCCTCTAACGAGATAAGTCTTCTCACGAGATAGTCGTTGAATAGTCTAAGCTGTTTTAGTGGCGGAGACTGAGGCAAAGGTTGTCATCCACGATAACGGCAACTGATCTGAAATAGCACGAAGAATACCTTGAATTCGAAAGATCTACAAATGCTCTCAAGAAACCTGTCGATTAAGCCCCAGAAGCACCATAGAAGCACCATAGAAGCACTCAGTAGTCATGTCACTTCTTGTGATGCATTTACATGCATCAATCTCTACTCGTACAACCCAGAGTCTCCATTCCAGCCAGCTACACGTCTCCTACTCGTAAAAAGTCTTTGTCGGACCACAAGTGAAACTGCCCACCCTATTCATCTATGCAGGATACCCATAAGTACTCAAGTTAGCGTGGCCAGAGAACTGTATGAAATATCATCAATATGCTCGATATTCGTGAGAGAAGGGAAGAGCTTCCCTCGACGATTTTATTGCAACCTTGTGAACTTCTGCATATGTCTGAACAGTTTTTGCTGCTGTGAAGCCAACGGACTGTGCCCGGGACAGGTTCGAATGAAGAGACGTTATACACCCTGTTATAGTTATCAGACTTGCGGGAGTTGAGAGTAAAGAAAATACTGACTGAGAGGGGAGGAAAACTACCATGGAGCTGTAAGGCTGGTGCAGCTGGTGTACGCCAGAGGAACAGCGATGGAGATGCATTCGCCTTTCCAGTTGAAATCTGAGCACATGATTACCTGTATTGTGCGTGAGACTCTCGATCCATCTGATTTGAATGTTAAAACTCACTGCACCATACTGCGGCTCATCACGAGAATCGATAAGATTGGGTAGGACAGTTGCTCCCCACACATGAGGCTATATCGAGTGTGAGAAGTAGAGACAACATGGTAGCGATTACTGTTCCAGCTCTTGAAAGCAAGAAACAACGAAGGGTTTGAGGTGCAAGCAGGACTTCATATAACGTGTAGATTTGCAGATGTTCGTAATTCTTGACCAGTCATGGGCTCAACGAATCAACGGGAACACCGTACCTGTGCGAGCCAAACATTTCTGAGCACTCGTATCAACAAACAGGCAACACTGCAATGTGCAATGTACAAAGGCTGCCTCTCTCACGTCAGACTTTACCTACCGTTATTTTAGCCAGAGTATTTGCCGATAACATGGAAAGTCACCATACATCCTCACCAGGCTAAGCTACGCAGACATTGTCAACATGACGAAGGGATCGCGAAGGACAAATTGAAAAGGGCCTCTCGAAGTCCGGTAAAGAGCCCAAGGTATTCTCTTAGAAAAAAAATGAGGTATCGAGAACCGGCTTGAGGAGCAACACCACCTTCAATCTGATATTGAGATTCACATCGTGATTTTACTCTCGTTGACGGACGTGAAGCAAGCAGCGGTAAGCTGGACAAACAAAATTTAACCACGTAAATACTTGTATTGTAGGTTCAGACCAACTCTATCTGTAGACGTCACAACAGTCGAAATAGGTCGATGGTTATCACCCCACGCCAAACAATAGCCCGAAATAGAGTTTACCTAGCGTACGCCTTACCCGTGACCCCATAACTCCATAAACAAACAATCTTCAGCCTTGTCTCTTCTCATCCAGCCAACCCTCTTCACACTTCCTCATACCTATGGCCAATCTCCGCAATGCTCCCTCCAATAGACGAATCAATTCTGCAAAGCAATCCCAAATTCGCAGCCTTACATAACACGCTCGTGAAGCAAATACTCAACGCGAATGGCTCCACGAAGTTCCACCCTGCGCAGAAAGAGCGGGATGCTGTATCTGAGGTCTGGACCACTATCCTTTTCCTGTAGCCTTATGACGAACTGCATATGTGAGGTAATGAAAATCTTGGGATACTCTACTGACATTATGTTTGCAATTCAGGCATTAAGAACCTCTCGTCTCCGCAGCGCGAAATCGCAATTCCTGAAATCCGCACTTCGGAATCTCGATCTCTCATCTACTCCAGCTACAAGCACTACCTCTTCCAACAATACAGCCCCAAAACTCAATCGAACTTCCACCCAATCTCAATCCTCAAGAACACAATCTCAAACCCTCCCACCAGACCTCCTCGAACTCCTCCTCCTCCTCTCCTTCTACCTCAATTCTCCAGCGGGTATGCTCACGTCTCAGCAACTCACCCTCCTTCTTAACACACCCACATGGACGTGCCTTCCTTGCCATCTCCCTAAAATCAGCGCTTTGATCTCCACACATCTACACACACATATGCTCGCCCTATGTCGTATCCTTACACCAGCCACTAACCCTTCCTTCCTCCACCGCACAATACCCAAACTCCTTCCCACAATCTCCTCCTTACAAACGTCCAACCTGCAGCAGAAAGCCGAACTGGCAGAAAGGAGAATTAAACTAGCAACACACACCACAACCCTCCTAACACTCCACCATCTAGCCACGCACCTTCTAATCCGTATCCTTGAGCAAACCTCCCATGGGCTTTTGGCGCGCCACATAAAAGCTCGGTCGGAGTACTTAGCCCTTCGAGCGGGGCAATTGGCCACTGAAGTTCGGGGACTGAAGAAGAAGGGTGAGAGAATTGTGTATAGTGAGGAAGTCAAAGGGGCGCTGGAGACGTATGTTGGGGAACTGAGGGGTGGAAGGGAGAGAGGACGGGAGAGGAGGACGCAGGCTGAGAGGGTATTGTGGGGATATGGCGTTGGAAGAGAGGACAGAGGGGAGAAGGACAGGGTTATGAGGGAGATTGCGAAGGTTTATGGGGAGTTGGTTAGGGAGGTTGAGGAGGTGGGGCAGGATGTTGAGAGGTTGAGGGGAAGGTGATATGAATCAATTGGATGTGGTGCGCATACATGCTCTATTCACGCCAACTCGATGAATACGATTATGAGAGCTTTCGGTATCCAGAGCATCCTTATATTCAATCTACAAGAGCGGCAAGGCGACGTGGAGAATCATTGGATATATTAGGTGACGTGTTTGTACATTCTGAGAATCCCTATAGGTGTAGTCCAACCATCTAGCCGAATTCAAGCTCATCTCAGACCATCCCAGCCCAGCCATATCTTCACCCGCATCTATGGCTTAACGGCATGGATAGCAGCAGCAAGCCTCTTGACATTCGCAGATGTGATACCGGCGACCGAAATTCTGCCATCCTTGGTAGCGTAAACAGAGTGCTGATAAGCGAGATAAATATTAGCCGAATTCAGTATCAACAGGCGTACCCAAAGTACGCAAGATATCTCACCTCCGTAGCCAGCTTATCCATCTGCTCAGGCGTAAGTCCGGTGTAAGCAAACATGCCGATCTGGCTTGTGATGTGACTCCAATCATGCTTAGATCCCAAGTTCTCAAGCTCCTTCTTCAATAGTGCACGCATAGTGATGATACGATCGGCCATACCCTTGACCTCACCTAACCACTGCTTGTTCAGGGCTTTGTCGTTGAGAATCTCGGAAGCAATACGGGCGCCATGAACGGGAGGGTTGGAGTACAAGGGGCGCACGAGGATCTTGATTTGTGAGTCGATACGCTTGGCTTCTGCAGCGTCGGCACAGACGATTGAGAAGGCGCCTACACGCTCACCGTAGAGACCCTATTTATGATTAGTATAGGAACTTAGTTTGAAGTCCTGGTAAATACTTTCGTACCATATTCTTAGCAAACGATTGCGCGAGGCAGATGTTGTGTCCCTCAGCAATGAAGTGACGGATTGGGAAAGCATCTTTGTCGGTATCTCCTGAAGCAAAGCCCTGGTAGGCCATGTCGAAGAATGCATAGTGGTTACCAGCCTTGACAGCATCACTGATCTCCTTCCACTGCTCAGGAGTAGGATCAACACCAGTTGGGTTGTGTGCGCACGCATGAAGCAGGAAAATGCTGCCTTCCGGAGCCCCCTTGATATCTGCCACCATACCCTCGAAGTCCAAACCGATGGTATCCTTGTTGTAGTATCTGTACTTCTCAACCTCCAATCCAGAGTCCTTGAACACTGCTCCGTGGTTTGCCCATGATGGGTTGGGAATATAGACCTTCTTTGCGCCTGGGTAGTGGCGTTGGAGGAACGCACCACCAATTCGGAGAGCGCCGGTTCCGGAGATGGATTGTGTAATGACAACACGGTCGAGAGCGCTGGATCCAGGACCGTATGCGAGGAGAGCAGCGGCTTTGGTGAATTCGGGCACTCCAGTGATACCAGCGTATTCCTTGTTTAATTGTGCTGACACAACTTTGTCTTCGGCGGTTCGTACGGAGGGGAGAACGTATGGCTTTCCTTGGTCGTCACGGTATGCGCCAACACCTGTGAAAGGCCATCAGCACTACCAGTTTGAAACGAGAGAAGCTGTCGTACCTAAATTGATCTTCTCCTTGAAGCTGTCCTTCTTGAAAGCTTCGGTGATACCTGTATGCTGTTAATAGGAAACAACCATTATGTTCTCACTCCACTTCTGACGTACCTAGGATAGCCTTCACGCAAGCAACCCGTTAGCATTTTGGGCAGCTGTCGAGAGAATCACACACTTACATCCTATCGCAGGGTTAGTGAACATTCGGCACGTCAATTCGCAAGACAGTCATGACTTACAGGAGGTCCTTGGGGTACATTAGCCCATGTTGACGCTTGGCGGGACGCGACAGCTACAGAGCTCTTGGTCGTGACGCCACGGGAAACAGCCTGGCGGCTTGCTACTCTGACGGAAGACAACATGGCGATATATGTATGGAGGATTACCAGGAGCGAATGAAGTCGTAGATAGGTTGATTGGAGAGAGAGGGTGAAAAAGAGTGAAGTCAGGCTGGCGAGGCGAGAGTGAGCTGTTCCGTCTGACAAAGTACCTCATGGGGAAGAAATTATTTAGTGCCAGGTCATTTAGCCGGTGGATGGAGATCCCTCGGACTTCCTGCAGACCGACATCATCTCATCTCTTTCATGCTTGGCCACTTTATTTATATTTACCGAGTAAATTTATGTAAATTTATATATTTAATTGTTGACTTTTGGATCACTATTTATGATATTAAAAAATACTTCGGCCCCAGGATCATTTTACTTCATCTACATCGCCTGCAAGCGAGTTAGCACTAGAGATTGGTATATCCTCAACCACCGAGGTCAATAAAATCTACAGGATGCTAAGGTCAAGTTTAATAGCCATTGCGAATCCCGAAATAAGGTCAAATACTTTAAAGACAAGGTCGTCATGTTTCAAACCATTCGGACGATCTCATTCTAGAAGGCTAAATCTGGGGAAATGCAATTCCTAGGGCTGAGTGGAGATCTGTGTCAATGCGAAGCTATCCATTTGTCAGATGCCAAACTAGCTAGATACAAGACTCACAAGCCAATACTACAAACATGAATAAATAACAATGCAAGAGCCGAAAGTGTCTCTAGAGGTGCGAGAAACCATAGACGACTCAATCCACACAGTATTCGCGACAAAAACGCAGCTCCCCAAACATGTATCTGAGGATCCTTTTGACTGTAACTGACGTTTCGCAGAACTAATATCTACCAGGAATCGAGAAACCAAAGTTGAAGTCAGCCACAAGCGACCGACTCAAAATCCGGCGTCAGCTGAAAGTGAGGCTGTCCGGTGGAAAGTACCTTGATGTATCACGACTGTAACCTAGGCCAGACTCCAGAGAGCAGCGGCTGGAATATAGCCCATTCGGTCGGACACTGCTGCCATTCTCTTCCAGGGAAGAGCATTAAGATATTTTTGAAAAGCGATTCAAAGATTGTCGACCTAGATGATAAGGTCATAAGGATGACATTAAAGTAGGTCGACTGACGTTCAAATAAAGCGTCCCTGTAAACATTAAGGGTCGTTGTCTCTTTTAACAAGAAAGATGGTTATGTGGACACATTGCACTGAGTAAATTATTTCTTTGTGCTTATTAACGGACAGTATTTGATGATGCCACCTCACTCAAAGTATAGTATTGTCTGTTTGATCATATTCCATGGTGCTTGAGACGTACCGCCATCTCCGTTTTGGTGGTTCGAATCATATCGCAATACAAATCACACTTAGTTCATGGTAGTGATAGGTGAAAGAGTAAGCTTAGTCTGCCACTCACTCGTTTCAAAGAATTGGGAACGCCGGCCAGATGGCTAGAATCGTAGGCTGGTTTGATTCCCCGATTCATCAACTCCAATCGCCATATTTATTCCTTCTCTCCTTCTATTAGATCAACAGTACCCTATCATAACAGATGAGAGACATCTTACATGTCATCTCAATAATCTCAACTCATGAAGTTTCGCACCTACAACATCCCCTTCCTCGTTTCTTCGCCCTGCTTATGCAAATATGATTCCCGTTGCAATAAAAGCATATGTCCCAGGTGTACATCTTTCCTTTCCACGCCACGCCATTGAATCACACCAATAGCAGACCATCTAAACCAAATGGCCCCAGAATATGGGTATAAGACTTTCAGCCCGTGGCCAAAAATTCCCTTGGTGTTCTTGGATGCAGCACGAAAAGCGAACCAAAACAACAAATCTGTCCGACCAGGAGAAGCAAAACTCCTGAATAACGATTCCGCGAGCGCCATGTTTGAAGGACAGAAACACAATATAATACAAGTTACTCCTCTTGGTCTAACGGAATATTCCGCCGACCATGTGAGATGAGTACGGATGATGATGACGGTGCAAGGAAACGAAAAGCAATCGTATTCGTCAGGTTATTTGATTTTCAGTTAGTCCCACAAGTGTCACGCTGTTTGTTTTGAGTTGACATAGAAACAATTATCGTTGCTGTGAATCGAAGGTCTCGACATTGGCGGACTTCTTGCGATACAGTCAAAACAGCTGCTTTGGGTTCATTTCGGGTGTGAAGCGTGCTGTGGGAATTGGAAAATTTTGAAGGGCGCCTAGGTGATGTCGTGACTCTCAGGCTGGGTTGCCCTTCTGCCTCTTTCCGCCTATTCTTGGACTTGGTTTGACCGCGGTTTTCGAAGTGCCGTTCACTTGTTGTTGGTTTTCTTCTTCTGCCTTTACTGTGCTTGGCCTCCTACGTTTATTACTTGCGTTAGGACTGGTATTTGCACTCGGGCCGCTGGAACTGGTTCCGTGTTGGCTATGTTGGAGTTGCATACCAGGAGCTTGAGCAGGACTACCCTGTGGTCGTGGAGAACCATCAGGAAGGACAAGATGAGACGCTGCAGGGGATGCGCCGAAGTTGGCCATACTTGGCGTTCGCGGACCGACCGGATTTTGTTGTGCACCTGGGTTGTTGGCAGCATTCGTGGCAGCAACATTAGTGACATATTGGTCCAAGGCGCCATAAGGATCCAATGTCGAGTTCTGATGGGAATAATTGAACAACGGATTCATCATACCAAGGACTTCAGCAAGCTTGGAACGTCAGACATTGATATTTGGGAGAAGCCGCGAGACTTACTTCGAGATATCTAAACACTGCAGGGGTGATTCCCATGCTTGGCTTCACCTTCGATTGAGGTAGATCGATTTCAGGGGGAGGCTGCGGTGGCGACTTCATTGCTTTGGCCTTTTTCTTATTCATCTCGGGCGATTGTTTACCATCTGGCGGAGAGTTGACCTTGTGCCATTCCTTCTGCCACTCGTGAAGGGGTCTTGCAGCGGTGATGATCTGTGTCCTTGGCAAATACTCCTCATGACTGCTCGTAACGAATTCGAGAAGCTCAATCTTCTGGTCTGCATCAAAGTGAGCTTTTAGTGTGCCGCTAGCAACAAGCTGTGATATATTAGCAAAGTCAGAGACAACTTTTGATCAATTGTACCTGTGAGCCGTTATCGAACCAGTATACGAAACTTGATTTCTGGCTCTCAATGTAATGCCCGCTATTTGGTAGTTCCTTCTCTGTTCCACGCTCCATGATCATTTGCATATTTTTAATGCCACTTTCGAAGTGTGTATGAAAGTACCTCGCCAGTGCCGGAAACGTGATCTCGTATTGCTTATTGGAAGTCTCGTCAACGAGCCAAACGGAGTGTCGAAGGACTCCTTTCGGGGAGAAAAAACGGTCGACAAATGTTAACCAATATTGCAGGTCGTCTCGTTGTTTGGATCCCTGCGCAGCGAGTCTTTGAGTACCATTGGCCATATATGATGATAGTGATTTCGAGCTTACCCCAAAATTACTGAGATGGTCGCCGAATTGCATCAGTTTCATTAGACACTGGCCTTTCATCTTCTCTCCTTGTCTTTGCTGCTGTTGTTGAAGCATGGCCGCTGCCGCTGCCTGCTGCTGCTGCTGCTGCTGTTGCTGTTGTTGTTGCTGCTGCTGCTGTTGCTGTTGAATGCTAGCTTGCTGGGGTTGTGAGACTTGTGCGGGCTGTTGCGCTTGGGCCTGAGGGGGCTGCTGTGGTTGTTGAGGTTGGCCTTGATTCTGAGCCTGAGTCTGAGCTTGATTCTGCTGAGCAGCGGCAGCTGCCTGGGCCAGTTGTTGTTGATGGGCCTGCTGCTGCATCATAGCATTTTGGGCTTGGGCACTCTGTACTTGCTGTGCATTCATCTGTCCAGGTTGGCCTTGGCCGTTCCCTGCTTGTTGCATTGCCATCTGTTGAGCTAGAATTAGTTGCTGCTGCTGATGCTAAACGTATTAGCGCCGATCGATGGCAGGACAGGGGTTTGAGAACTGACATGGTGTTGAGCTTGAGCCTGCTGCTGCTGCTGCTGTAGGCTGTGTGCATCTACCTGCTGTTGCTGGGCTTGGAGATGTTGTGGAAGATTGACAGGTCGGGCCATAGGGTTCCCCCGCATCGCATGGAATTGGGCTGGAGTCATTTGATTCATAGCCCCGTTTTGCATATTCATGGGAATGCCGCTGTACTGTTGAGCTAACATAGCCTGTCTTTGAGCGTGCTGCGCCTGTCGTTGCTGTATCATTTGTTGTTGTTGTAATTGTAATTGAGGATTGCCCGCGACTAAGTAAGAGTAGGGTCAGCGTCGACCCGTCAAAAATCGTCGGTATGACCTGTGCAAAAGGTCCCAACTTGATAATACTTACACATGGCCTGCTGTTGCTGTTGCTGTTGATATAATTGTGCCTGCTGGGCTTGGCCTGGATTGAGGTGATGTAAAGCGTGTTGGCTTGGCCCCCCAGCACCTGGAGGCATGCCACCCATCATCGCTCCTCCTTGACTAACTTGTGGTCCTGGTCCAGAGACTCCCATCTGCATTTGTTGCTGCATGTTTGGGCCTGGCTGACCCTGTTGTCCCTGACTATGCGCTACGGCCATGGGGTGGCCTTGGGCCATACCCGGATGTTGTTGCTGCATTGCACCTGGATGTGGTGAATATGATTGCAAACTGGTCATCATCTTGCTCCAGATGGCTATCCACGGATTGGGTCTCGCAGTATACTAATGCTACACCTGACATGCGCCGCCACGCTATGGTTCCGCCTCCACCTGCTGCTGGATCCGATTTACCTCTGCCGGCCTGCTAAGGTTCGCAACGAAGTTATCCTTCACGATATCGGCGCCAATTACGGTTTTGACGTCGGCGGGCTGTTGTAAGGGGGCTGGCAGATGCAGTTTTGGCGCGATCGGATACAGGCTAAATGACGCGGAAACAGAAGCTCCTTTTCTCGAGCTTCGGTATGGTTTGCTAATCCTATCGACTTTCTTGTACCGTACGACCTAGCGAAAGTGCTCACCCTAGAAGAAGAAGCTATGGCAGGTAAGTACTGCAGAAATGCGATGCGTGCAACGGCGGTGATCGTCTAATTGTGCCAAATATTGAGAACCGCGTTATGTCGCAAAGCCCGAACAGCTAAGACCCACGAAGGGACAGCTCGCTCAGACGCTTGATACCACGCGCGTAGCAGAGGACTCGAGTTGATCGTAGCCTTGGTGTGTCGTAGAAATAGTATCGCGATTGTCCTCCCAGGGGATACTTGCGAACCCTTGGTCGAGGTAAGGTGAGGTCGGGTCGGTAGTGAGTGAGCCCTGGTCAAAATACTGGGCAGTGGTAGAAGGTGGGTGGGTGCTGATGCTACCTCTGGATTTGGAAGACGGAGTGCAGGTGTACTCGCGAGAGGAAGTGTGATTATGCGAAAGACAGTTCGGTGATGATGAGTAGACTAGAAGAGTAAAAATGAAGGCATTCACGATCGCGCAATGCGTAGATTTGGCATGGCAAGAGGAGTTGTAGTTTGAATAGCCTTCTGGGGCTTTGGACCTCTGGATGCTGGCTCTGGCGCAGCTCTTGGGCTGGATCAATGGGGATGGGGGGAGCAGGGCGAGCGATGTTCCAAGCTTCGGAGCGGAAAAATATTATCACGGCTACTTGGCGTCACGTGCAGTAGCCGAGTCCCGTGCGGAGAAAGTCTCAGAAGGACAAATTTGGTGAAGTAGTAGCTAAGGCAGGTAGAAACTCCCAAGAGAATTACAATGGTTAAGAAGACAATCGTTTTTATTGACCAATCAAATATCACGAGTGGCATACTGTCACGTGATGGCAAACACTGCATGCTGGCCATGGCTTTCTGGAGGTGTGAAATCTGTTCCTCAAGCTTTGCCAGCGTAGGGACTCTGGCAAAGCGTCTTCATATTGCAATTGTTGCTGAGCAGTACTTGGGGGCTGTTGTGTAAAAGTTAAGTTCTTCGATCCTGATGTAGTTCTCAGCCAGCTGGTGCCCAGACGTGACATGCATTTGAGAAACTCATGATGGATATGTTTCGGTTTCACAATGATGCCATTGTCCTGGATGGGAAATATCATCCGTGAGCCACACGACACACGAAGTATCGGTAGTCGCAATCTAACAGTCGGTTCGATCACCCGGCCTCAATGCTTGATGATGCGGCTCAAATGGGCCAGATGGTGAACAGAGAGAGAATAGCTAATAGCTATTACAGATGTTACCAGTAAGTAAGTAGCCGGTGCTGGCCAAGCTGACATTGCCTCAATCAGACAATAAAAATGCTACGTTAGCTAATCTCGAGACTGTGATATCTTTTAAGTTAGGATATTGTGTGGTTTTCGCGAAAGTTCTACAACAGCCAAGAGTATTTTCCTTACGTCCTCACTTCGATACTCCCATCAGGTGGAGCCAAGTCTGCCAAGAAAGGTGACCGGCCCATTGTTTTCGTTTGCTCATGTTTGCTCAGGTCTGGGCCCAGCGGCCGACGCTATAGTTTATACGCTAAGAAATCTGACGATAACTGGGATTTTTTTTCTCACTCAACCCTCCCTCCATCATCTTACTTCTTCAACAGCAACCACCACTACCGTCTGCGCACCTGCGCACTGCGACACTCTTTCCGACACAATTGTATGTTAGATCTCTCTCCTTCTCAGTCTGCGCTCGATCTCCTATGATGATAACTAAAACAATACCTTCTTTTCCCAACTTAATCGCCAATGATGAAGCCAACTTTGTTCGGGCTTTTCCACACGTGGGTAGCTTGTTACTTGCCAGTACACCTTGTCTGATCCATGATCAACCTCGCTTTATCCTTGATCACTTCTTAAGGATGGATGCTGACCTGCAAAGGATTCTAGCTTTACACGCGCGACAACTTTCTGCTGAATTGGATATGAAAATATGAGGCATCTACACGCTTCGGGTCATCCGCAGGCTTAGCCTTTGGTCATCGGCATAATTTTACGGTCTACTCTCCTGTACAACACATTTTGCTATACCACCTCAATGCAACTTACACACAGGGATATAATTTTCAATCCTTTGAAAGGTTAGTCACAAACTCTTCTACTGTTTATTCACAAAGCTTTCATGATGAAACACAACCACATTCGCAGTTTTCACTCGAGTCTCAAATAGAACCTAACTATGAGGCAAATGAGGGTATCATCTTCCTTGGATGTCTGACTAAAGCTATCAAGCCTTCAACGCGTGCTACACATTTCTTGCCGGGCTATGCTAATTCGCTGGATTTCAGGTATATCAGCCGCCAGATGTTGCCGAGCGGAGCCAACTTATAGCCTAATACGATGCAGCACCCAAATATATATCTTACTTTGTTGTACCTCTGCCGTTCTTGCCGATATTTATGATTCTTCTCCTCTCGCATGCTAACGAGATCTTTGTTCGAGAAGTGCTTCTCGCCCTTCCATTCCGGTGATTAAACACTCTATCTCAGGTCCCCTTTACCATACCTTCCTGTCGCCTCATCAGTGCATATGCAGTTCACGCTCCTTGTAGATCTGGAACACTATGCCCTGCACATGCCAAATCCTTCGAAGAAATTCCCATCACACACAAAAATTTGAATGCTAGCTCCAAAACATAAACTCTTTGCCGTCTCACATCCCAAATTTATGATAATTATTCAGGTAATTTCTTATCAGGATGATGCGCTTCGTATAGAGACGATGTGTTACTTGATCAATGCAAAGGAAGCCCACTCAGGCAAGGTCCAAGGTCATCATGTTAAGCATAAGTCATATCAATATCGAAGTCATTGTTTGAATCATTCTAAATTTATTGCAGATATCTGCCTCATCTAAGATATTGTGCAAGTAATTCGATATACAGTCGCTTGCAAAACTGGCTTCACCTTTGTCAAGGCAGTTCCAAACTCCCTAGTCTCGCTTATACGGTGCCACTATTGACTTGATATAAACAGTTTATACTATATTGAATATAATCAGGACTACTTATACCGGAGATAGTCGTCAAGAGACTGAAAGCGGGGTTAACAATATCGTATGATCGTATATATACGTCAGATGCAATATAACTATTACAGGCAGAACGATTAGCTGGATTAATCCTGACTTCACTATCGCGAATATCCGCCACAGGCACTACATGCGTCTGTACAGAGGTGCCAGGGCGGCTGGATTTGTCTCACCGCCTTTTGAAAGAATATCTTATCACTAATCAGATATGTATTAAATTTGGGTTCTATCGTATCTGAAGGCAGTAGGTGAAAACTTAGCCGCCCTAGCATCCCCGTATGTTAGCTGGTCGAACTTGTCCCTACGCTCCTCAACCACTATCGAATCTTCATCTACTTCGACAATAAGCCCTATAAGCATCGATACTTGAGTTGATCGAGATAGTGATGAAAGTAAGTTGAAAGGTGCTTAAGAACACTACAGTACTAATAACCAAATAGCTACTCTCTTATCTGATGCGGAGTCTGCTACGGCAACTGAATCTTTCTTCACGACGAACGTCATCATCCTGTAAACCTCCGTCGAACTCTCTATCATGACCCAAAGTGGTCGAGATGTATCTGAATCAGAGATTTACCTCAAATACGGCTGCGCATGAAATACTAGCCTCGCTCACCATAAATGTCTTGTATACTGGGTGTGATGTCACTGGATTTCCACCTAGCTAGTAGCGCACAGACCTCTCTCTTCTATAGATTACTCTCAAGGTTTCTAAACCTTCTCTAGAATATAACTACGCTTTTCTAGAGCTTCTATTCGCATACCTTTTCTAGTGACTACTATAGGGAGAGATCAAGCTATATCTCTCTCTATTAGTAATTCTTTCGTGCTTCAATTTCTGCTTCTAAAAGAAACCAGTAAACTTAGTAATAGTACTAGCGGTACCTAATACTACTATAGCGCCTAAGATATCCAGATCGCCTTAAAATTTCAGTTATAAGCCCTTAGTAAACCCTAGATATCGACGGAATATCTATAAAGAATCCTACGATATTAAAAGGCCTCAGATTATAAGGATATATACTCTCCTGACTGCGCGTAGCTATTTGCACTAAGTACCCCCTATATATTTCAGGATTCTTCCAGGCCTTAGAATCAGTAGAAAGAAGTATCTAGATCTATTACTTATATCTTCCCTGAGGATAATAACTATGACGCTTGCTCTAGAAAGGTCTCAAAACTACCTGAGTAATAAGACCTCATATTACTATGAATATAAAGTAGTAAGAATCACTTAAGAATCTACAACTAAGGAGTAAAGAAGTAGAGAGAGAATAGAAGTATATATATAAAAAGGGGCCCCTAAAATCTACTAATATAATCTCGCTTAGCAGTAAGTGTTTCTACTAATAGGGAGAGACCTCTAAACCTGACTAGTCGTTATACTACCCTCCCCTCTGAAAAAAGCTCGCCCTCGAGCGTTAGTCTATCTCCTTATTACTATTAAGGTAGTCGTAATTATTAATTCTATCGTAGAAAGCTTTTAGCTAATTAGGTAGTTTAGCAGGAGGTCTAGCTTACGTTAAGTTATTAAGGTAGAATTATTATAGCTTAGCAGGAGCGTATTTAACGTCTATAGCGTCGTATTATATAAGATCGACGTCTTAATTTAACTAGGAAACTCGGTATAAGAGGCTATTACGATACTTACAGCACGTAAGTATATCTTCGATCTCTTATTTATTATTACTAATAATATTAATAAGTAGTAGTAGTAGTAAGGTTTATCCTAGTAAGGGGTCGTTTAGATACTTCCGTAGCTTAGTAGCAGGGAATACGTTATATACTTTTATACTAGTAGGGAGCTCTAGACGATAAGAGCTTCTGACCTTTTTAATTATATAGAAGAGTCCGTTAGTCGGGAAGTCGAGTTTTTTACTAAGTTAAGTACTTATAAAGTAGCGCATATCTAGCTAGATAAAGTCGTCTATAGTGAAGTCGACTTCACGGTATAAGCGATTATAGGATTAGGATATCTTAGCTTATATATATTAGAGGCTAGATTAAGTAGTAGTCTAAGCGTCGCGTAAGCGATTAGCGTAATCTAGAGCTTACTAAGTATTTAACTTATTAGTAGGTATAGTAGAGTTAGGTAGGTCTTTCTAATTCTAATTAACACGGGGTATATATCTATAAATAACTTTAAAGAGTAAAAGACCTCTAAGGGATTCATAAGGGAGAGTTATCTAGGCGTAGTTTATAATAAGTAAGAATTCCGACTAGTTATCTTAATAGTAAAAGATAAAAGGTCGTAATCTGCGTTAGAGATATTAGTTATAGATCTCTATTTAGCTATCTGTTTATAAGTAGTCTACTGCAGAAAGCTATCTTTTAGTACTAAGAATTATAATAACTATAGTCTAAAAACAGGAAACGAATTAAGGCTCTCTATTAGAGGTAATTATTAATAGAGCTCCGAAATAGTAATATATATAATATAAGTAAAGCTTTATAAGGTCGCGCGTATTAGAAGTCTTTTAGTATAGAATACTAATTACTTATTTACTAAAACAGTCGATAAATACGAGAACGTTATTATAGCTATATTTATCGCGGTTAAAGCTATAGTAGTCGACTATAATATACTCCTATAGATATAATAGTATAAGCAGAAGTTAAAAAAGGCCTGGTTTCTTATCACGCGGCACTTAAATTCGTCGGTAAGTATAATAGTTATAGTAGTACTAGTTAATAGTTAAAGCGATTCCGTACTACTAGTATTATAATACTAGTAGTTATAAGGTCTTCTTTAAACTTAGATAAGTAGTCTCTAATAAGTCGTATACTTCGCGTATAAGTAGCGTGCGAAAGTATAAGACGTTAAGTATAATTAGTCTTCCTTTATAGAGTAGAAGATCTTTTTCTATAATTAGTTTTCTAGGAGTAGCGGAGAGAGCTTATTTCCGTAGGGCTTAGAGTAATAGCGTAGTGCGATTAGCGTTAAGTACTTACTATACTATAGAAAAGACTAGCGATAAGTCAGCGACTTCTAAGGTATTAATAAGCTTAAAGTTATCTATAGAGTTAGAGCTATTCCGGAGGTTACTTATAAGTAGTACTAGATCGATTTAGTCTTCGCGTAGTAGCTACTATAAACGCTAGGTTCTTTTAGTATTATTCTAGTTATCTAATTTATTTATTCTACGAGAGAGAGCGTTAGTAAGTAGATTATACTTCCTAGGTCGATAAGTAATTATAAAGTTATAATCTGCGAGTAGCTTAGCTTATCGAGCTTATCGTGCGTTTAGCTATTTAGAGGTTATAAAGTACTTAAGAGCTTTATAATTAGTAATAACGCGGATCTAATATAGTACGCCTACGAGCTCAGATCTCTAGTTACTAAAAGATTATATAATTATAAGCATTTCCTTATCGTAAATAGCGTAATTAAGCTTAGTAAGTAGTATAATCTTAGAGAAGTAAGCTACTAGGAACTAGTCTTCGTCGTACTATTACGATAGTATACCTACTATTACTCTATTACTAGTATCTATTTCGATTATATAAGGTAGATATTACTAATAGTAGTAGAGGAGTAATACCGAAGTAAGAGTATACTTTAAGTGATTAAAAGTATCTTTATACTCCCTAGCGAACCGAAATAATACGTTATTTTTAGTAAGTTATATAAGAGGTTTTACGATAATTCCGTAGTCCTTAATAAATTATTAGTAGAAGTTGTAAAAGCCTAAGAATAATTATACGCTCTTAACTATAGTTAAGTAATTCTAAGATTATATAATATTAACTTTCTTAGGGTCTACCTCGATCCTAGAAGTAGAGATAATAAATCTAAGGTATTTAGTGCAAGTAATATTAAATTTATACTTCTTAAGGTTAGCTTATAATTCAGCGTCTTATAATCGTTATAGCACCTTATATATATAATTAATACTATAGTAAATCGTTAGAGTAAATCAGAATATTATCTAGATATACTATATAGAAGTTATCTAAGTAGTCGAATAAGACGTTATTCATATATCGCTAGTATATCGAAAGGCTATTAGTAAGACCGAAAGGGAGTACATTAAACTTATATAAAAAATAATAAGTCCGGAAGGTCGTATACTCTTCAGAGGCTAGATCTATTCGAATTCGGTAGAACGCCTAGCGAATATCTAGTTTAGTAAATATCTTAGCAGTAGAGATTCTAGCTAGCGTTTTATCGATTAATAGCAGTAGATATTAATCCTTCCTCGTGAGGTTATTAAGTGCGCGAAAGTCGATACAGAATCTTAGATTTCTATTAGCTTTCTTAATAAAAAGAATAGGTATAGCGTATAGTGCTTAAGAAGGTTCGATGAAACCTTTAGCTAAGCTATTAGTAATATACGCCTTAACGACTTTAAGTTCTTTAGCTAATATCTTATATAAAGGGGAGTATTTAAAGTTCTTCTCGGCCCCTTCCTTAAGCTTAATTTAGTGATTATATAAGCGATAAGAAGGGAGAATATCGCTAGCTTCCTTAGAAAAGACATATACCTACTAGCTATACTCGTGAGAGATCTATAGTTCTGAATCTAATTCGCTTAAGCTAATAGTAAATTACTAGGCGGTTTTATAACGTTCCGTAAGGTCGATAGTTAAAGATACGATAGTAGTATTATATTACTAAACTACGATTCGGTCGTTAAGAAGCTTATCTATCTCGTGAAAAGTAGTAGAGAAGATCTTATCGTTAGAAGACTTCTAGCGTTTATATAAGAGATAGAAGGCTAGGCTGCTAATCGTATAAATCTCTAGCGCAGGAGGCTCTAGAAGAGGTCTAAGCACACGAGGTGATCTTTATCGCTTCTGAAATATCGTAATAGCTATTTTTATACTTTAAGTAGCTTCTATTAAGTCGCGAGATAGTATTCCGAGCAACTATTAGTCTATAGTATGAATTACACGGGCGTAGTCTTATACGTAAGTCTTTAACGTAGAGACTTCTAATTAGAGTTAAAGTAGAGATTCACGCGGGATATAAGCGATAATATCGCTAAATCGTACGCACTTCGGCNTCGCGAGTACTCTCTACTATAGAGAGAGGTAGGTTACGGCAAGTATTACGAGTCGCCGAAGAATAGGAGATAAAGAGAGTCGGAGAACTAGTAGTCGATTTATTAGACTTAGGTTACTTCGGTTTAAGTACTATTCTTCAAGTTTATACTTAGTATAAGCCTTCTCTGTATAGCGTAGTCTCCTGCGTTTAGTAGCTCTAGGCATAAAGGTATAATATAAGTAGATATTTACTATCTTCCTAGACGTAAGTAAAAGAGTTATAGATAATATAACGCTTACTCTAGAAAGGTCTAAAAACTACCTGAGTAATAAGACCTTATATTACTATGAATATGAAGTAGTAAGAATCGCTTGAGAATCTATAACTAAGGAGTGAAGAAGTAGAGAGAGAATAGAAGTATATATATGAAAAGGGGCCCCTAAACTCTACTCGTGTAATCTCGCTTAGCAGTAAGTGTTTCTACTAATAGGGAGAGACCTCTAAACCTGACCAGTCGTCATAATAACCCTATATCTTAGTAAGGAAGTTATACTCTAGGTAAATATTATCTCGAAACCCTATATCTTAGCTTTTCCCTTCGAGAGCCTCGAGTGACCTAAACGGCCCTGCTATCTCCCTTTCGAGCTCACCCCGAAATAAGAATATTACCGCTAACTTAGCTTCGAGCTAACTATAGATAATATTAACGCTGAAAGCTAAATAATACTACTATAACTAGCTATAATTAATATAATATAATAATAATACCTAGTACTCTAGTAGTAAAGAATCTAATAATATTAATTCTTCTTTCTAAGAGTTAATAGATAATATACTTATATAATCGCTTAAGATATACTCTAATTACTAAACCTTAGAATCTAATACGATAGATTCAGTATATCCTTATATTATTTTATAGCCCTTATATATAAATCTCTATGAAGAACTAAAGGGATTAACTCGAAAGTTCTTTAAATTCTAAATTTTCGAGAACTCGAATATCGAGGAGCTTACTTACCTTATCTTAGCTCGAGCAGTCTTGAAGCTAACCCTATCTTACCCCGTAACTTCTATATAGCTTTCCCCGAGCTAATCTAGTATTATATTAATAGCTAAGATAAACTTTATATATTAACTTTCTAGCTAGAAGATATTATAACCCTTAAGATATAATAGATACGATATATTAAAGGAATTACTAATTATATAGTCTTATATATTAAAGTATCTAGAGTCTATATTAAGTTTCTAAATATTAAATTCCTAAGCTTTTATACTAGTTAAATATTCGATAGGAATAGTATCTATATCTAATACTAATTATTATAAGCTGAAAAATATTAAAGAAAGTATAACTTCTTAAGAACTATCTGCTCTATTAACGCTAAAGAAGCTATTGAATATAGCCTAAAATCTCTTATAACCGGTATAATTAACTTAAGCCTAGATAAAGAAGCTAATATAACTACTATTCTAAGCTAATACGATTATAAAGGAGAAAGGAAAAACACTAGAGATAAAGATACTTATTCCTCTATAAGCTTTTAAGGTTTCTATCTTTAATTAAAGCTATATAATATATAATTAAACTTAGCTTAGAGAAATAATAGAGTAGCTAAAGGAGAGAATTCAGTAGAAACTAAACTCTAGGATATATATTAAAGCTACTTAAGAGAAAGTTAAAGAGAGTAAGATAAGTAAGATATCTAGAATATCTAAAATAAAGATACTCCGATTTAAGAGAGCTAAGGACTTCTATAGTAATAGAGATATACTAGTAGTATAATAGCTAGACTATCTAGACTATAACTTTAAGGTAGAGGGTCTAATACTACTAGCTCTAATTTAAGTTAGAGCTATTACTATATTACTTAATAGAGATACTTTAAGGCGTTTTCGATCAGATACTAAGATAAAAGAGATTATATAGAATAGAATATATATAAGCGAAGAAGAGAAGTAAGAAGTTATTAAGTAGCTTAAAACTCAGTATCTAGATAATAAACTGCCCTTAGAAGAAGTAGATATTATAGCTAAGGTATTAGATCTTATTTAAAGAGAATACGAAAATCTTATCTCTTACTACTACTGTATTACTATACTCCTTAAACGTATAGGAGTTATTAATATTAAAAGGGGTCTAGAAGAACTTTTATTACTTAAGAAGACCTCTAATAAGTATATCCTTACTTCTCTTACCTAGGCTTTTATCTATAGAATTAAAGATAATAAGCTAAGAGTTTATACTTTAAATAATAATATTCTACGTGTTCTATACTTATAGAGAATATATAAGGTGCTTTATCTATCTTAATAGTTAATTAAAGCGCAGGAGAAAGTAGAAGAAGAAGTAAAGATATGACGACAGCTCACCTGAATATCATATGAGAAGAAGGATAGATAATAGGGCCCAAGTTCATAGGTATCC
Organism: Rhynchosporium graminicola; assembly: GCA_900074885.1. Classification (NCBI taxonomy): domain Eukaryota; kingdom Fungi; phylum Ascomycota; class Leotiomycetes; order Helotiales; family Ploettnerulaceae; genus Rhynchosporium; species Rhynchosporium graminicola. The sequence continues at coordinate 197,364 of FJUW01000080.1, forward strand.
CGGTAGAACTAGTATCCGACCTAGTATAGTATCGGACTAGTACTAGCGTATATATATAAGGTGCTTTATACTTTATCTCTCTTCTTCTTCCTTCCTTATCTTTTTATTTCCTTTGTAGTAGACTATATAAGATCGCTCTTAGCTTCCCTACTTATTTATTCTTACTTATATACTGCCTTAAGTCTTATATCGTTATATTAAATAAAAAGATTAAGATAGCCGGAGATAGCTTACTATAATATCTTACTACTAAGTTAGTTATTCGATAACTACTCGTATATAGCTAAGATACTAGAGATCTCTCGGATAACTATAAATCAGGGTTTAATTTAGCTTATCGTAAATAGTATAATAGAGGAGGTTTTCGCTAACGCTCCTTTAATAACCCCTTTAGTATAAAGGAATTATAGATAGATTTTAAAGAAGGTATAATAAATACCCCGGAACTTTAACCTCTACGTATCGCCGCCGAAATAGCCCTGATATACCCCTTTTTAAGCTACTATTATAGCTCTTAACTAATAAACTAGAGACCCCTCTAGTTCTAGGGGAACTTAATGCGATCCCTCTTACTCTATCTCTAAACCTAATTTATTATACCTTTCCTTACCCTAAATATCTTCTACCCTAGAGAATATTAATATCTTATTAAGGAAGTACCGACTAAGAGAGAAAGGAAAATAAAAGCGAAATTCACTAGGAGTATAATCGCTAAGTACTCCTACTACTATAGGTAACTCGAACCTGATCTATTCCCTCTTATAATAATTAGTAGACTAGAAGGAAAAGAATAACTCTCTAGAAGATACTATAGATAGACTAATCTCTATATAAGATAAGTTCCTTATAGGAGTCCCTTACTTATCTTCGACTCTCCTACTAGAACTAATACTATAATCTCCGCGTATAGTAGAGTTTAATAACCTAATAAACTCTATTCCGATACGTAGTACTAAGAGAGAGGATACTATTCCTAATAAACTATCTCCCTCTCCCGGCGCTAAATCAATAGAGTTACGCCCTAAGAAATCTTATCTTACTAAGAAGATCTTACCCCTAGATAATAGATCGGACCTTACCTTCCTCTAATAGAGAGTATCGATACGAGACTAGCTAGCTATAAACACTAACTACTACCCTACGGACTTCTCCCGGCGCGTTCTCGTTTAGAAGCTAGTTACTAGATTAGCTAAAGAGTATCTTACGCTTTAGTACTTTACTAACGAGTTTAAAACTAGCGATAAAATAATCTCCTTATTAGAAGAGAACTTTCTTACTAGTTTAGAGGAAGATAACTATTATAACGCTTTCTACTGCTTAGAAATATAATAACTCGGCTTTATACGCGAGACTTTTACTAAGTTTCGTAGTTAATTTTAAAGCGCTACTATCTAAGGTAAGGTTAAAAAGAAAGAGTAGTTCTTCTATATATAAGATAAGATTATACTATCCTTACGCGCTTTAACTCTTATTATTAAACTGATATAGAATAAGGATTACGCTTCTATAGTTAGATCCTTACTTTCTTTTAATACTAAGTATCGCTATAACTTAGAATATACTTATCCCGAGAAAGCTATTACCTAAGTATAGTACCGTAAGCCTACTATTACTACTATAACTACTACTAGTTCTACCTCTTACTAGTCCTTAAGCTTAGCTCCTTAATAAACTACTCCTATACTATACGTACGTACTTCTACCCTAGTATAGTCTAGTACTCCCTCCGCGCTAAAACGCCTTACTACCTCGACCGGAGAACCCCTTAGGTATTATAGTTATAGATAGCTTAATTATATTAAGCTAAATTACCTTAACCCGCTTAAGGTTTAATTAATCGATAAATTTCCAGAAGAGGATTAAGTAACTAAGGAAGTAGTAGAAAATATACTCTCTGAATCTGGACTAATACTAGAAGGAAACGATAAGGCTTAAATAAAAACTCTTTCCTAAGTTTACATAAGTATAATCTCTTTAATCTAGACCTTAACTCCCTAATAGGAGGTAAGTAATTTATATACCTGACTATAGTTAGTATAAACGAGCTAGGAGTCTCTATAAATAGCCTAATTAATACTAGAGCGAATAGTTATCTGTTTATTAATTATACTCTTACTAGATAACTATTAGGGGCCCTTAGTATTAAAATCGAGCTACTACTTTATTCTATTCTAATACGTAGTTTCTAATAGTCTATTAGAACTTATATTACTTATTTCATATGTTTATACCTTTCTATTAATAGTAGGCGTATTTATAACTGCCCTTTTATTCTCCTCGATTTAGGATAATAAGATATAATTATTAGTATTAAATAGATATAATAATTTCAGATTAAGCTAGATACGCTTTACTATAAGCTACTATAGTCGGAACGCTATCTAGCTACTCTCTAATACGATAAGGAGATAATTATAATTCTACTATCTCGTAAACTTAGTATTAATCGATCTTACTAAATCGACGCTAACGCGCGGGATTTAGCTATAAACTAGCTAGACTAATACTAATTATACTAAATAGTAGCGATATAGTATATTAACGTATTATCCTTACCTTTTAACTTATTTCCGCTTATTACTAAGGAATCCGAACCCCTTTCCGCTCCGAATTCATCGAGAAAGGTACTTACGCCGAAACCTTATTATAAGTACTCCTCTTAACCTCTAAGGATCTAGAAACCGGTTCCGATTTACTAAATTAGTATTATAGCTTTTTACTTTAATATAAAATATAAAAGTTCCGAATTATTCTTTACTAGTATCTATAAGATAGATCGCTTCTTATAAGATTATCTAAATAATAACTCTCCTAAGGATCCTGATACCGAACGACTTATAGCTAAAAAGCTACCGGAATAATATTATACTCTTAAGGAAGCTTTTTCTAAGCGGGATTCTAATATTCTTCTGCTATATCGCTTATATAATTATAAAATTATTCTAGAAGAACTATTATCTAATATATATTCGCCTTTATATTAGTAATCTATAGACGAATTATAAGTAACTAAGGAGTATCTTATAGAGAACTTAGATAAGGGATTTATCGAATCTAGCTAAAGTCCCTTTATATTACCTATATTATTTATTAAGAAAGCTAATAAAAGATTACGCTTCTATATCGATTATCGTAAGCTTAATACGATCACTCGAAAGGATTCCTACCTAATACTTAGGATCGATAAGCTCTTAACTTGTATATCTAAAGTAGTAATCTTTACTAAATTAGATATCGGAGTAGTATTTAACTATATCTATATAGACTCCGAATCCGAGGAGTATACTACTTTCCGAACCCGCTTCGGATCTTATAAATATAAAGTATTACCTTTCGGGCTCTATAATAGACTTAGTACGTACTAGCGATATATAAATAATATATTACTAAATTACTTAGATAATTTCTATATAGCTTACTTAGATAATATCCTTATATACTCGGAAACGCTCTAGGAATATAAAGAATACGTTAAATTAGTATTATAACACTTAATAGATACCGGACTTTAAGTAGATATTAAGAAAAGCGAATTCTATATTACTCGGACTAAATACTTTAGATATATTATTACTACTAACGGAATTGAGCTAGATCCTAAAAAGTAGTATTATTAGTAAACTAGAAGTACCCCGAAACGGTAATAGCTATAAAATCCTTCTTAGGATTCTATAGGTTCTATTATTAATTTATTCGGAATTTCGGCCTTATCGCTAAACCTCTCTTAGTGCTTACTCGGCCTATAGTACTATAGAATTTCACTGACGATTATAAGAAGTCTTTCGACGATTTATATTAATAGCTATTATTAGTATAGAAACTATACTATTTCGACTCTGAATTATAGACTAAACTAGAAACTAATACTTCTAATAGTATAATAGCTAGAGTTATCTTCTAATTATATAAAGATAACTAGTAGTATCTAATTAGATTTTACTCTTATATTCTTAATAGATATAAACTAAACTAAGAGATCTACGATAAGGAGCTATATATTATTATTAAGTCTTTCCGGAAATAGAGACCGGAACTTATATCTCTATAATACTATACCGGCGTATATACGGACTATCGATCCTTAGAATACTTTATAACTACTAAGGTCCTAACTAGTAAGTAAGCTAAATAGATAGAATTCCTTTCTGAATTCAACTTTTAAATTATATATACGCTTAATAAAAATAACGCTAAAGCTAATATCCTTAGCTATAGGGAATAAGATCTAAGGATATAGGAATAATAGAAATAGGATAATAGATCTCGGGTTTTATTACCTCTAGACTACTTAGACCTTAGGATTAACGCGGAACTAGCTAAGTATTATATCGATTAAATTAGTTATATATACTTAATATCGCTAGGGACTAATACGCTATCGGAACCTATATATAATTCCTTTGATTTAATTAAGAAACTATACTAATTTAACTAAGAATCGTTCTCTAATAAATAGAATATATTAGGAGATAGCTATACTATTAATAATAGTTTATTACTTTATAATAATTATCTATACGTATAACGCTATACCCTGCTATATACTTATTTAATTAGCGAAGTCTACGATTAAGTTTCCTCTACTTATCTAAATACTTATAAGACCGCTGAAATAATTTCTACTTATTACTACTAAAAAGGACTCGTATTAGATATAAAATAGTATACTCGTAATTACTATCTCTATTAGTACTCTTATCCGAAGTAAACGAAATAGTAAGGATTCCTATACTTATTACCGGTACTTAGCTACCTTATATAGTACTTAGCTATAGATTTTAAGGACTTCCTGCTTAATAACTAAGGATTTAATAGGATATTAGTATTTATTAACTACTTAGGGAAGGACTCTATATTAATACTATATTATTATAATATTAATACCCGCGGGATAGTGACGTTATTTATCTAATAAATATATTATTTCGGATATACCCTTAAGTTAATTATATCTGACTAAAGAGCTTAGTTAGTCTTATATTTCTAGTAAGAGTTTTACTATATAATTAGAGTTAAGGTTAAGCTCTCTACCTCTTTCTACTAGTAAACTAATAGATAAATAGAGATTATAAATCAGTATATTAACTAACGCTTTAGACTTTTTATTAATTACTACTAGAGTAACTAGGGCGAACTACTACTAATAATAGACTACGCTTAAGTAACCCTACTTTACGACTCTATCGGTATAGCGCTATATACCCTTAAATATAGTATACTACTATAGAATAGCTAGGACTAGAAGTAACTTACCGGATTAATACTATAAGAGAAGCTTAATTATACTAATATTAAATCCTTAGCTAAATATACTAAATCTGCTATCGAGGTTATAAAAGCTAATATACTAGCTACTTAGTATAAGATAAGCGCTATAACCGACCCGAAACGGCATAGTATCGACTAGGAAGTTAGAGATAAGGTATTTCTCTCTATAAGGAACCTTAAGAATTACTAGCTAAATAAGAAGCTATCTAGTCTCTAGGTAGGACTATACTAGGTCTTAGTTAAGATCAGATACTCTTATAAGCTAGATTTACCCCCGGGATCTTCTATTTATAATATATTCGCCCTCGAATTGCTCTTTAAGGACTTAGATAACTTATTACTAAGCTAGGAGTTATTAAACTTACCTCCGGAGGTTATTATTACTTAAGAAAAGTAAGAGTTATAAGATATACTTATTATATAGCTCTTAAGAGGTAATCTGAAGTATTAGGTTAATTAGCTAAGCTATAACCCGGACTTAACTTAGTATAATACTTCCGATCTAATAGGTACTCCGTATAAGCTTAGAGACTTCTACGCTACTAACTTAAGTAAACTTAGACCTCCGCGTAGACTAGATTAGTAGATTAAGGCTTAGGAAGACGGAATAGATAACTATAGTTACTTAGAGGATAATAAGCTATTATAGTTACTAGTATTAGAATTTATTACTAAGGATAATCTCCCGATTATACTTTATAATAATACTATATCTAAAACTCTACTTCTTTAACTACTTCTACTTTACTAGCTTTCTCTCTTAAGTTCTCTAGAGCTTCTAGTAAATCTGGAATATCTAGAATCAGAACTATTATATCTAACTCCTTACTTAAATCTACTAACGTAGCCCTAGTAGTAGACTAAGTATAATAGCTAATCTTATAGGCTTTCTTCTTTAGAGAGAGTCCGGGAGTATCTAGATCTAATACTATCTCTGAACTAGAAAGTAAATTCCTTTTTCTTTTAGTATTAGATATCGTAGCTTTAAATATAACTTTCTTCGTAAGTTCCTATATAATACTATTTAACTCTTTCGTTTACTTTAATATTATTTATACTATTAACTTAGACTTTACCGAATCGATTATCAGAAGATCTAAATCCTATATTATATTAGTATTATACTAGTATCTAAGAGTTTAAGATCGTAACTTATTACTTTAATAAACTCTAACTCCTTAAATACTTTCTCTATAGAACGCTTTAAAGCTTAAGTCTCTGCTAATTATATAGTAGTAATCTCTAATATAATAATAAGAGCAGCAGATTTCGCGAGATAATAGATCTGATTAATAGCCTTATAAGTAGCTATAATACTACTCCGATTTAGCTCTATATCCTTAGCTTTACTACTAGGAAATAAACCGGATAGAATAATATACTCTGTATTAACGTAGTTAAGTAATTATAACGCGTTAGTATATATAACTACGTTTAGGTTTAAGTAACTTATATACTTATAACTGCTCTTTGACGCTAAATAATACTTATAAAGCTTAGAGTTAGGCTTATTAAATAAGTATAAGAGTTCTAAAATAAGAGTATTATTATACTTTATCTTAAGGAAAGCGCGAATATATCGTAAGTAATATATACGATACGCTGCCGAAAGAGTACTAGTAGGAACTAGTAAAAGTACTATAGGAGTTAGTATTATAGATCTATAAAACCCTTATACTATACTTAAGGATTATCTCTAAAACTAAGATAGGAAACTTACTTATATTAAGAGAAGAGTCGATTAGGTCGATTAATATATAAGATTATAGTAGACTACTATAGTAATTAGTAATAATACTTACTCTAGGAGTTATATTATAGTCTAAGGAGAGTAAACTTATAAGTTGAAGTAGTTATTATAATTAAAAAGGAAAAGCTCTAATATTAATAAACCCTTTCCTTTATATACTTTACGCCTTACTTAAACTCGACTCCTACTATAAATAGATAAAGTAAATACCGCTTACTACCCGATTTAGAAGCTATAACTAATATAGTACTATTATAGTAATATAACTAGTTAGAACCTAATAAAGAATTTACTACTACTAAAGAGCGGCTAGCGCTTATTACGCGAATATCGACGAAAATAATTATAATAAAGACTAATCCTAATATAAACTATAACCTTCTAAGCTTAAGGTTAAGCTCTTCTTAAGGGGAAGGTAATATAACGATAGCTCACCTGAATATTATATAAGAAGAAGGATAGATAATAGGGCCTAAGTTCATAGGTATCTCAGTAGAACTAGTATCTGACCTAGTATAGTATCAGACTAGTACTANTTCTAGTAAGAGTTTTACTATATAATTAGAGTTAAGGTTAAGCTCTCTACCTCTTTCTACTAGTAAACTAATAGATAAATAGAGATTATAAATCAGTATATTAACTAACGCTTTAGACTTTTTATTAATTACTACTAGAGTAACTAGGGCGAACTACTACTAATAATAGACTACGCTTAAGTAACCCTACTTTACGACTCTATCGGTATAGCGCTATATACCCTTAAATATAGTATACTACTATAGAATAGCTAGGACTAGAAGTAACTTACCGGATTAATACTATAAGAGAAGCTTAATTATACTAATATTAAATCCTTAGCTAAATATACTAAATCTGCTATCGAGGTTATAAAAGCTAATATACTAGCTACTTAGTATAAGATAAGCGCTATAACCGACCCGAAACGGCATAGTATCGACTAGGAAGTTAGAGATAAGGTATTTCTCTCTATAAGGAACCTTAAGAATTACTAGCTAAATAAGAAGCTATCTAGTCTCTAGGTAGGACTATACTAGGTCTTAGTTAAGATCAGATACTCTTATAAGCTAGATTTACCCCCGGGATCTTCTATTTATAATATATTCGCCCTCGAATTGCTCTTTAAGGACTTAGATAACTTATTACTAAGCTAGGAGTTATTAAACTTACCTCCGGAGGTTATTATTACTTAAGAAAAGTAAGAGTTATAAGATATACTTATTATATAGCTCTTAAGAGGTAATCTGAAGTATTAGGTTAATTAGCTAAGCTATAACCCGGACTTAACTTAGTATAATACTTCCGATCTAATAGGTACTCCGTATAAGCTTAGAGACTTCTACGCTACTAACTTAAGTAAACTTAGACCTCCGCGTAGACTAGATTAGTAGATTAAGGCTTAGGAAGACGGAATAGATAACTATAGTTACTTAGAGGATAATAAGCTATTATAGTTACTAGTATTAGAATTTATTACTAAGGATAATCTCCCGATTATACTTTATAATAATACTATATCTAAAACTCTACTTCTTTAACTACTTCTACTTTACTAGCTTTCTCTCTTAAGTTCTCTAGAGCTTCTAGTAAATCTGGAATATCTAGAATCAGAACTATTATATCTAACTCCTTACTTAAATCTACTAACGTAGCCCTAGTAGTAGACTAAGTATAATAGCTAATCTTATAGGCTTTCTTCTTTAGAGAGAGTCCGGGAGTATCTAGATCTAATACTATCTCTGAACTAGAAAGTAAATTCCTTTTTCTTTTAGTATTAGATATCGTAGCTTTAAATATAACTTTCTTCGTAAGTTCCTATATAATACTATTTAACTCTTTCGTTTACTTTAATATTATTTATACTATTAACTTAGACTTTACCGAATCGATTATCAGAAGATCTAAATCCTATATTATATTAGTATTATACTAGTATCTAAGAGTTTAAGATCGTAACTTATTACTTTAATAAACTCTAACTCCTTAAATACTTTCTCTATAGAACGCTTTAAAGCTTAAGTCTCTGCTAATTATATAGTAGTAATCTCTAATATAATAATAAGAGCAGCAGATTTCGCGAGATAATAGATCTGATTAATAGCCTTATAAGTAGCTATAATACTACTCCGATTTAGCTCTATATCCTTAGCTTTACTACTAGGAAATAAACCGGATAGAATAATATACTCTGTATTAACGTAGTTAAGTAATTATAACGCGTTAGTATATATAACTACGTTTAGGTTTAAGTAACTTATATACTTATAACTGCTCTTTGACGCTAAATAATACTTATAAAGCTTAGAGTTAGGCTTATTAAATAAGTATAAGAGTTCTAAAATAAGAGTATTATTATACTTTATCTTAAGGAAAGCGCGAATATATCGTAAGTAATATATACGATACGCTGCCGAAAGAGTACTAGTAGGAACTAGTAAAAGTACTATAGGAGTTAGTATTATAGATCTATAAAACCCTTATACTATACTTAAGGATTATCTCTAAAACTAAGATAGGAAACTTACTTATATTAAGAGAAGAGTCGATTAGGTCGATTAATATATAAGATTATAGTAGACTACTATAGTAATTAGTAATAATACTTACTCTAGGAGTTATATTATAGTCTAAGGAGAGTAAACTTATAAGTTGAAGTAGTTATTATAATTAAAAAGGAAAAGCTCTAATATTAATAAACCCTTTCCTTTATATACTTTACGCCTTACTTAAACTCGACTCCTACTATAAATAGATAAAGTAAATACCGCTTACTACCCGATTTAGAAGCTATAACTAATATAGTACTATTATAGTAATATAACTAGTTAGAACCTAATAAAGAATTTACTACTACTAAAGAGCGGCTAGCGCTTATTACGCGAATATCGACGAAAATAATTATAATAAAGACTAATCCTAATATAAACTATAACCTTCTAAGCTTAAGGTTAAGCTCTTCTTAAGGGGAAGGTAATATAACGATAGCTCACCTGAATATTATATAAGAAGAAGGATAGATAATAGGGCCTAAGTTCATAGGTATCTCAGTAGAACTAGTATCTGACCTAGTATAGTATCAGACTAGTACTAGCGCATATATATAAGGTGCTTTACACTCTATCTCTCTTCTTCTTCCTTCCTTATCTTTTTGTTTCCTTTATAGTAGACTATATAAGATCGCTCTTAGCCTCCCTACTTGTTTATTCTTACTTGTATACCGCCTTGAGTCTTGTGTCGTTATAAAAGAAGAGAAAGTACTTTAATAGACTAGAAGAGTATATCGCGCAAGCTATAGGAATACTTATATATATTATATTAGCTACTTATACTCAGAACATATTTACTTATTAGATATAGACTAATACTAGTGCTTCGAGTTAGTAAAATAATTCTTCGGGCCTGCCTCAGAACCCTTCGAGCTCCTATTAATCTAGGCAGAATTCTTCGAGTGCCCCTTCTATATATCTACCCTAATCATAGCCGGTTCTATAGCTCACTGCTCCTCTAACCTTAAATATTCAAACGAAGTAAGTAGCTAGGAGTAGAACTAAGTACTAATAATAGTAGTACTAGCTACCTTACTATCGAAATAACTTTAATATAAGCGATAGATAATAGTTATATCCTAGAAACAGAATATAAACTAATATTAATACTTCTAATATCTCTCCTTTATAACTAGCGCGAGAAAGCCTAAACCTATATATTAATAGAACCCTAGTATATAACTCTAAGAGGGATAGTATCCTTTATATTAGCTATAGATATTATAGCTACTTTAAGTTAGCTTATCTAAATATTATATTACTCTTTTAGAAGTATATATACTTGAATTAAATTATATTCCTAGAAACTACTACTTAGGTATTGTATACTTAACTATAGGGAGACTTTTATAATATCGAAGGACCTAGAGCTATAGATAATAGGGTTCCTTTTAGTACTCTTAAATTATTATTAATAATATCTATAATATTATCCTCTAGCTCAGATAGAGCTAGTATACTAAGCTTAGTAGAAATAACCTTATTTAATTAATTTATCTAAGCTAGATCTGCTAAGTTAAGTAATAAAGCTAGAAAAGCGAAAGCTATAATTATACTTTTAGATAACTTATAATACTAAGCAGAATCTATAGAGATATTAGGAAATAAGATAGAAGAATAAGAGAAAGATAAAGGTATTTATACTAAAGTAATATGTAAGACTTATTATAAAAAGCGTATAAGGATTAATATTCCTAAGGAGCAGGAAGTAGCAGAAGAACTAGAAGTAGTAACTTAAGGATCTAGTTTAAGATCTATAATAAAAGAAGAGGGAAGAAAAGGCAGATAATTAAGGGAAATAGTAAGAAGAGAAGAGCTAAGACTTATTAATTTCAAAGACTTAGCTATTAGAATTAATATTACGATAAATCTACTAGAATTATTTCAGATATCCCTAGAGATATCTAAGTAATTTCGCAAACTATCGATATATCGTAACTAGAAGAAAGTAAGTCTAAAGTCTTTAACTTGTAAAAAGAACCTTATTATAATACTTAGCACTAGATGTTGCATTTGTAACCAGTACCTTGGTCAGTTTACTAGTACCTTGGTTAGTTTTGCCTATATCGGTATACACACCCTGTACCTTATCAGTACATGGTCTTAGTACCTAGTTTAGTACCTTGCGCATGTACCTTGTTATACCTGGCACCTACACCCTGTACCTTATCTATAGCCTATACCTTGCATACTCTATTAGAGTTACTATGAAGGTTCTCGATAGAGTTTTACTACTCCCTAGTACGTATATCGTACTTCTAGAGGTTTCTACTAACGTAGTATAATTCTACGGAATATGCGTCTTCTTCTATAGAGTTCTATATTATATAGAATAGAATATTCTAGAGAGCTCACATAGCTATATAAGTAGCTAGAATCTCTCCTGTAGTTAGCTCTCTTCAAGTAAGTAAAAAGCAATTCGTATTAATTATATATTATTCTGACCTTTTAGCTGATTTCCATCTTTAATTTTCATATAGTAGTAATTCACTTAGTGGAATCAGCTAATTAGACGCTTCCTTCGATCGACCTCGCCTAAACTCGCTTCCGTTACTCCTTACCGATAAAGGAGCTTCCTAATTAGGTATTGCTTAGTCGTTTTCAACGACTCTTTCGCCTAGAGCTAGCTAGTAAGCTAGCCCCTTTGAGCTCTACTAATATAGTTATAGCGAATCAGACTCGTGGCCCTTAACCTTAAGACGAAGTTATAGTGAAATCATAACTTATAACCTCTCGAAGCCTTTAGAAGTAGAGACGACCTAGTGACCCTAGGTACGAAGGCCAAGATCTTATTCCGGGGTACCCGTAGCTACTGCCGACTTAGTTTAGAAGCTAGGCCTCGTTAAGTAGTAGTATATAGCTTCTGATTGCTATTTAGCTTAGTATATATTATAGGTCAGCTAATATAAGCTACTATTAAGTATAAGAAGCTATCCTCGGAGAGGGTTACTTAATAGTAGTACTTAAGGCGCTATAAGGTAAAACTAGGCCTAGTAGTAAGGTTAATTTAATAGTAAATATAATAGATATAGTTACTACATATTACTATTGATTTTAACTAAGCGAAAAACTCGGTAAGATAGTAAGCTCAGCGTAGCTACTATCTTTTTCAAGGGCAAGATAAGGTTAGTATCTTTTCAAGTTACTTAGTAGCTTATACAAGTAAAACTCGTACTTTTAAGACCTCTTAGTACTTAGTACTAAACTGCCTATAAGGAATCATGTCTTCTTTTAAGGGAGATAAGCTAGTAGGCCGCTCTAACTATATAGAGTAGCTTAATACAGATAGCCTCTACTTAGAGGTAAACAGCTATATATCTTATATTAATAGTACAGAGACTAAGCCTAGCCGAGCTCTCTACTTTAAATCAGAAGAATATATTAACGCGTAAGGCGAAAAGAGAGTAGATTATACTTCTTACTCTCCGGAGCTAGCGATTAAATACTATAAGAGACTAGCTGATTTTAAGCGTGCAAATAAGAAGGCTTTAAGCGCTATTAAGTCGATTATATTACTTGAAAACCTCGATAGGTTTAAGGATAAGACTAGCGCAAAAGACCTATAGGAAGCTATTATAGCTACTTATAGTTCTACTAGCCTAGAGGAGATCAGTAGGCATATAAATCGTATTATCGATAATATCTACTTCTCTTATAAGAATATAGACGAGTATACTAGCGTAATTCAAGCTAGTTCAGTCTACCTAAAGTAGCTCAAGTATAAGATTCTAAAGCTTATACTAGCTAGCCTTATATTTAAAGGTTTACTTAGTTCTTTTGATTCTTTTACTTCTAGGAAGTACGAAGAAATCTCTAATAACTTTTCTTCTATCGATATAGAAAGTTTAATAAGAGATCTTATATTAGAAGAAGCTAGAATAAATACTTCTACCGATTTATAAGCTAATAAGGCTTTTAAGGGGAAGAATTCGAAAGGCAGTAAGAAGTATAGTTACTATAATAAAATAAACTATATAGAGGCAAATTGCCATATAAAGCACCCTGAGCTAATACCTAATAAATCAACTAATAATAAGAAGAAGTCGAAAGGTAAAAGCGCTAAAGAATCAAAAGATGAGTCTACTAAGGCCCTTATGAGTTCTTTCAGTAGTAGTCGTACTAGTAGTAGTAGTATAGCAGATTAAGCTTACGCTACTATATATAACTATAGAATAGTACTCGATTCTAAAGCATCTAAGCATTAAACACAGAATAAGAGATAGTAATTAGACTATAAACCTGTATCTAAGAAGTCTATTACTATCGCTAATAGTGATATTTTGCCTATAATAGGTAGAGGAGATATCCCTATAATCACAGGGGAAGGCGATAGAGTACTTATTAAAGACGTAAATTACGTACCTAGCCTTAAAACTACTCTCCTAAGCTCTAAGGAACTAACTAATAAAAATTAGAAAGTTACTTTTAATAAAAAGAGTACAAATATCTCTAATAGCTCTATTAATATAGAAGCTAAATAGTATTATAATGCATACTACTTAGAAGTAGACGTAAATCATGAGCTGCTCGAGCCTGTGTCTTTTAAGGTAGACTCTAATAAAAGTAGCAAATTAGACCTATATTATAAGCGTCTTTTACATACGAATAAGGAGTTTATCTATAAGACTATAGAAGGATCTAAAGGATTAAAAATCCAAAAGGGGTTAGATTTATCTGACTATTCTACTTATAATAGCGGTAAAATATACGCTATAAGTAGTACTAAGCCTATATCAGATACATTTCCGCTTACTGTCTTTGATATAGATATAGCGGGCCCTTTTAAGATCAAAGGTCTAAAGGGAGAAAGATATTTCTTAACTATTACCTATAGAAGCTCTAGAGCTATTTGGGTATACGCTCTAAAACATAAGGCTAAGGCGTACGATACCTTGATTAAGTAGTATAATATGATAACTACTTAATTCAAGTAAAGTAAATCAAAAATTATCGCTAAAATTAGAGCCTTTAAGCTAGATAACGCCGAGGAGTTTAAATCTAATAAATAGACTATCTTTTATAAAGATAAAGGTATTATTTATAAATATACTAGTCCTTACTCTCCTGAGCAAAACAGTATAGTAGAGCGTTTAAATCGATATCTTATAGAAAGGCTTATAGCTATCTGTACAGATAAGAATATACCCTTATTCCTTTAGCCTCAAATAATCTAAGGAATAGCTCATATAAAGAATCGCTCTTATAATTCGGTTATTAAAAAGAGTCCTTTTAAAGTTCTCTTTAGTAAAAAGCCTTCTCTTGATTATATTAGAGTATTAGGCTCTCTTACTTACGTTCTTATTAATAAAAGGACTAATAAGTTTAAAGCTAAGTCCGATAGAGGTATACTCGTAGGGTATAAGTCCGCAAATAACTTCTTAGTATATATACCTGAGAAGAGAGCTATTATAAGCTCTAAAAACGTCCTAATTAAGGAAGATTTAACCTTCAAGGACGAAGTAATCTCTAAGGAAGAATTAGAATCCTTTAATAAGACACTTAACGATTGCGAGACCTCTAACCGTTCAAATCGCGTGATTTCTTCACCTATAAATACTCCTAAATCAGACCTATCTAGGGCTGAAAACTCGGAGAAAATCGACAGTGAAATAGCTGATAATTCATTAAAAGAAAAAGTCATAGAAGATACAGAACTTGATCTCTTTAACGATATAGCCGAAGAAACACCTATAGTAGAAATACCTAAACGAGGTATAAAACGTAGAAGGGACTACTCTAATTAGGTACCTAACGTTACTACTAGAAGTCACGCTAAAGACCCTGATATAGCCTTAGCTATTCAGAATAATAAGCGATTAATTCAAGAGCAGAAAGAGGCTTATAGCGTATATAAAAACGTTATTAACTTAGCTTACTAAGCTTTTATTAGCTCTAAATCAGACGAAGAAATTAAGCTATCACCTGATCCGGAAAGAATCCTTATTAAAAAGGATCCGGAAGTAGTTTTCTACGAGCCTAAGAGCTATAAAGAAGCTATAAATAGTCCTTATAAGGATTATTAGCTAAAAGCTATGAATAAAGAAATTGCCTCTCTTGAAAATCATAATACGTAGAAAGTAGTCGATAGTAATACTAAGACTATAAAACTACTAAAAACTCGCTGGGTCTATAAGATCAAAGAACTAGAGAGCGAGTACTACGAATTCAAAGCTAGATTCATAGCTAAAGGGTTTAAGCAATTATACGGTATAAACTACCTAGATATATACGCTAGTGTAGTTAAGCAAATAGCTTAGCGTCTTATATTTGCCTTAGTAGTACTCTATAAGTAGTATATATATAAGATCGATATGATCTCCGCTTTTACATAGAGTGATATAGACGTTAATACCTTATATATTTGCCCCCCGGAAAGCGTAGATTATTACGCTAATAAACTCCTCCTACTTTAGAAAGCGTTATATAGTCTTAAGCAATTAGCTAGACTATAGTTTATTACGGTAAAGGAGGTATTAGTCAATAAAATCGGATTTAAGTTAATCCTATCTGAAAATTATATATTAGTTAATAAAGAGCTTAAGATTATAATCTATATATACGTGGATAATCTAGCTCTAATTAGCCCTGATATAAGTACTATTAAGTCCTTAATTGAAGAATTAAAATACTTCTTTACACTTAAGGACTCAGGGCTGATAAAAGACTATTTAGGTATTGAAATTAACTATAATAGAGATCAGGGCTATATGAAGCTCTATTAAGCTAGCTATATAGAGAAGGTACTAGCTGTAACGAAATAAGACTTAAGGCGGTATATAAGTAAGAATAAACGAGTAGGGAGACTAAGAGCGATCTTATATAGTCTACTACGAAGAAAACAAAAAGATAAGGAAGGAAGAAGAAGAGAGATAGAGTATAAAGCACCTTATATATATATACTAGTACTAGTCCGATACTATACCGGGTCGGATACTAGTTCTGCCGGGATACCTATAAACTTAAGCCTTATTATCTATCCTTCTTCTTATATAATATTCAGGTAAGCTATCGTTATATTACCTCTCCCTTAAGAAGAGCTTAACCCTAAGCTCGGAAGGTTATAGTTTATACTAGAATTAGTCTTTATTATAACTATTTTCGTCGATATTCGCGTAATAAGCGCTAGCTGCTCTTTAGTAGTAATAAATTCTTTATTAAGTTCTAACTAGTTATATCGCTATAATAGTATTATATTAGTTATAGCTTCTAAATCGGGCGGTAAGCGGTATTTACTTTATCTATTTATAGTAGGAGTCGAGTTTTAAGTAAAGCGTAGGATATATAAAGGAAAAGGTTTATTAATATTAGAGCCTTTCCTTTTTAACCGCGATAACTACTTTAACTTATAAGTTTATTCTCCTTAGACTATAATATAGCTTCCGGAGTAAGTATTATTACTAACTACTATAGTAGTCTACTATAATCTTATATATTAATCGACCTAATTAACTCTTCTCTTAATATAAGTAAGTTTCCTATCTTAGTTTTAGGGATAATCCTTAAGTATAGTATAGGAGTTTCACGGATCTATAACGCTAACTCCTATAGTACTTTTACTAGTTCCTACTAGTACTCTTTCGGCAGTATATTATATATATTACTTATAGTATATTTACGCTTTCCTTAAGATAAAGTATAATAATACTCCTATTTTAGAACTCTTATATTTATTTAATAAGCCTAACTCTAAGCTTCATAAGTATTATTCGGTATTAAAAAGCAGTTATAAGCTTATAAGTTACTTAAACCTAAATATAAGTATATATACTAACGTATTATAGTTACCTAATTATATTAATATAGAGTATACTATTTTATCCGAGTTACTTCTTAGTAGCGAAGCTAAGGACGCAGAGCTAAATCGGGGCGGTATTATAGCTACTTATAAGGCGATTAATCGAATCTATTATCTTATGAAATCTGCTACTTTTATTATTACGTTAGAGATTACTACTATATAATTAGTAGAGACTTAAGCTTTAAAGCGTTCTATAGAGAAAGTATTTAAAGAGTTAGAGTTTATTAAGGTAATAAGTTAAGATCTTAAATCCTTAGATACTAGTATAATACTAACGTAATATAAGATCTAGATCTTTTAATAATAGATTCGGCGAAATCTAAGTTAATAGTATAAATAGTATTAAAGTAAACGAAAGAGTTAAATAGTATTATATAGGAATTTACAAAGAAAGCTATATTTAAAGCTACGATATCTAATACTAAAGGAAAGAGGAATTTACTTTCTAGTTTAAAAATAATATCAGATTTAGATACTCTCGGACTTTCTCTAAAGAAGAAACCTTATAGGATTAGCTATTATACTCAGTCTACTACTAGGGCTATATTAATAGATTTAAGTAAAGAGTTAGATATAGTAGTTCTAGTTCTAGATATTCTAGAATTACTAAGAGCTCTAGAGAACTTAAGAGAGAAAGCTAATAAAGTAAAGATAATTAAAAAAGTAAAGTTTTAGATATAGTATTATTATAGAGTATAATCGGGAGATTATCTCTAGTAATAAATTCTAATACTAGTAACTATAATAGCTTATTATCCTCTAAGTAACTATAATTATCTATTTCGTCTTCCTAAGCTTTAATTTACTAATCTAGTTTACGCGGAAGTCTAAGTTTACTTAAGTTAATAATATAGAAGTCTCTAAGCTTATATAGAGTACTTATTAAGTCAGAAGTATTATACTAAGTTAAGTCTAAGTCGTAGCTTAGCTAGCTAACTTAATACTTCAGATTACCTCTTAAGAGCTATATAGTAAGTATATCTTATAACTCTTACTTTTCTTAAGTAATAATAACCTCCGGGAATAGGTTTTATAACTCTTAGCTTAATAATAAGTTATCCGAGTCCTTAAAGAGTAATTCAGAAGCGAATATATTATAAATAGAAGATCCCGGGAGTAAATCTAGCTTATAAGAGTATCTGATCTTAGCTAAGACTTAGTATAATCTTACTTAGAGATTAGATAGCTTCTTACTTAGCTAGTAATTCTTAAGGTTCCTTATAAAGAGAAATACCTTATCTCTAACTTCCTAGTCGATATTAT
Source organism: Rhynchosporium graminicola (assembly GCA_900074885.1). NCBI lineage: Eukaryota > Fungi > Ascomycota > Leotiomycetes > Helotiales > Ploettnerulaceae > Rhynchosporium > Rhynchosporium graminicola. The sequence continues at coordinate 216,007 of FJUW01000080.1, forward strand.
ACCGTTTCGGGTTAGTTACGGCGCTTATCTTATACTAAGTAGCTAGTATATTAGCTTTTATAACCTTAATAGCGGATTTAGTATATTTAGTTAGGGATTTAGTATTAATATAATTAAGCTTCTCTTATAATATCGATCTGGTAAGTTACTTTTAGTTCTAGCTATTCTATAGTAGTATACTATATTTAAGAGTATATAGCGCTATACTAATAGAATCGTAAGGCAGAGTTACTTAAGCGCAGTCTATTATTAGTAGTAGTTCGCTCTAGTTACTCTAGTAGTAATTAACGAAAGGTCTAAAGCGTTAGTTAATATACTGATTTATAATCTCTATTTATCTATCAGTTTATTAGTAGAAAGAGGTAAAGAGCTTAACTTTAATTCTAATTATATAATAAAACTCTTACTAGAAGGATAAGACTAGCTAAGCTCCTTAGTCAGATATAATTAACTTAGGGGTATATCTGAAATAATATATCTATTAGATAAATAATATCGCTATCTTATAAGTATCGATATTATAATAGTATAGTATCGATACGGAGTCTTTCTCTAAGTAGTTAATAAATACTAATATCTTATTAAATCTTTAGTTATTAAGCGGCAAGTCTTTAAAATCTATAGCTAAGTACTATATAAGGTAGCTAAGTACTAGTAATAAGTAGAGGAATCCTTATTATTTCGTCTATTTCGGATAAGAGTACTAGTAGGAGTAGTAATTATAAGTATATTATTTCACGTCCGATACGAGTCCTCTCTATTAGTAATAAGTAGAAATTATTTCAGCAGTCTTATAAGCGTTTAGATAAGCAGAGGAAACTTAATTATAGATTTCGCTAATTAAATAAGTATATAGTAAGGTATAGCGTTATACGTATAGACGACTATTATAAAGTAGTAAACTATTATTAATAGTATAGCTATCTCTTAATATATTTCGTTCCTTAGAGAATAATTCTTAGTTAAATTAATATAGTTTCTCGATTAAATTAAAGGAGTTATATATAAGTTCTAGTAACGTATTAGTCTTTAGCGATATTAAGTATATATAACTAATTTAATCGATATAATACTCCGCTAGTTCCGTGTTAATCCTAAGGTCTAAGTAGTCTAAAGGTAATAAAACCCGAGATCTATTATCCTATTTCTATTATTCTTATATCCTTAGATCTTATTCCTTATAACTAAGGATATTAGCTTTAGTATTATCTTTACTAAGCGTATATATGTGACGACTGGTCAGGTTTGGAGGTCTCTCCCTATTGGTGGAAACACTTACTGCTAAGCGAGATTACACGAGTAGAGTTTAGGGGCCCCTTTTCATGTATATACTTCTATTCTCTCTCTACTTCTTCACTCCTTAGTTATAGATTCTTAAGTGATTCTTACTACTTTATATTTATAGTAATATGAGGTCTTATTACTTAGGTAGTTTTAAGACTTTTCTAGAGTAAGCGTTATATTATTTATAACTCTTTTACTTATATCTAGGAAGATAGTAAATATCTACTTATATTATACCTCTGTGCCTAGAGCTACTAAACGCAGGAGACTACGCTATATAGAGAAGGCTTATACTAAGTATAAACTTAAAGAATAGCACTTAAACCGAAGTAACTTAAGTCTAATAAATCGACTACCGGTTCTCTAACTCCCTCTACTTCCTATTCTTCGGCGACTCGTAATACTCGCTGTAACTTACCTCTCTCTATAGTAGAGAGTACTCGCGACAACGCGTCGTCCGAGTTAAGCTCTCTAACTCCTATTATAATTAACGAACTTATTAAGTCGCTAAACTTTCCCGATAATACCCTTATATTAATAGTAACTATAAGTAACTTATAGGAAGACTACGCTTACTAGCTATAAGAGGCAGAAAAGAAGCTCGCGAAGGAGAGATAATTAAACGCTAACCTATCTATAGAACTATACTAGTTATAGGACGAGTTCCTAGAACTACGCTAGTTAACTACTTAGCGCTCTACTAAGTCTATATCGTTTAATAACGTTTAATCGCGTATAATACTACTACTATTAATTAAAGAAGATAACGCTACTCTTATACTTAATAATTATCGTCGAGAATAATCTACTAGAGGAATATTATTAATATTATATGCTATACGTATAGAGAAGATACTGAACCTTCTAAATAAGCTCTCTAATAGAATCGACTACTCTCTAAAACTCTAGGAAGTGCAGATACGTAACGCTCTCCGGCGCTACTCTAGCTACTTTATCGACGAAGATTACTATAAAGATTAGTTACTTAACTAAATAGAAGGAATAGCTAGAACCTACCTAGAACTCTTATTCTTAGAACTAGAATATAACGAAGAAGGCAGTATAATCGATTCACTCGATATAATCACTTAACTTATCTCTTTCTTATCTAATCTATACGACTAATAAACTACAAGAGCTAGCTACTCCGTGCTAAAGATAGATTATAAGTAGACTTTCTAGATATTTTACTACGAGTTTTATACGCTAGCTTATAAAGCTAGAGTAAATAATTAATCGACTCTGAAAATAGACTTATAGGAGAAGCTACCTGCATAGCTACGGAAATAGCTCTTCTAATAATACTAAATGTTAAGGACACTAGAAGAATACGTTGAGGCTATATAAGCTGAAGACTAAGGTCAATTTATTAAAAAGACTTACTATTCCGAGTCTTCAGCTAAGGCTAGCGCGACTCGGGAACGTCTTATAAATACCTCCTCCTAGCGCTATAGTACTAACTCCCCTTCTTATCCGTAAATTAGTTTTCCTACGCCCGAGAATACTAGTACGACTAGTAAATAAGTACTATACTCTGCACGAAACGATACGCCTCGTGTATAATCGCTGGCAAATACTCCTTATTACTTTACNGAGCTATATAGTAAGTATATCTTATAACTCTTACTTTTCTTAAGTAATAATAACCTCCGGGAATAGGTTTTATAACTCTTAGCTTAATAATAAGTTATCCGAGTCCTTAAAGAGTAATTCAGAAGCGAATATATTATAAATAGAAGATCCCGGGAGTAAATCTAGCTTATAAGAGTATCTGATCTTAGCTAAGACTTAGTATAATCTTACTTAGAGATTAGATAGCTTCTTACTTAGCTAGTAATTCTTAAGGTTCCTTATAAAGAGAAATACCTTATCTCTAACTTCCTAGTCGATATTATACCGTTTCGGGTTAGTTACGGCGCTTATCTTATACTAAGTAGCTAGTATATTAGCTTTTATAACCTTAATAGCGGATTTAGTATATTTAGTTAGGGATTTAGTATTAATATAATTAAGCTTCTCTTATAATATCGATCTGGTAAGTTACTTTTAGTTCTAGCTATTCTATAGTAGTATACTATATTTAAGAGTATATAGCGCTATACTAATAGAATCGTAAGGCAGAGTTACTTAAGCGCAGTCTATTATTAGTAGTAGTTCGCTCTAGTTACTCTAGTAGTAATTAACGAAAGGTCTAAAGCGTTAGTTAATATACTGATTTATAATCTCTATTTATCTATCAGTTTATTAGTAGAAAGAGGTAAAGAGCTTAACTTTAATTCTAATTATATAATAAAACTCTTACTAGAAGGATAAGACTAGCTAAGCTCCTTAGTCAGATATAATTAACTTAGGGGTATATCTGAAATAATATATCTATTAGATAAATAATATCGCTATCTTATAAGTATCGATATTATAATAGTATAGTATCGATACGGAGTCTTTCTCTAAGTAGTTAATAAATACTAATATCTTATTAAATCTTTAGTTATTAAGCGGCAAGTCTTTAAAATCTATAGCTAAGTACTATATAAGGTAGCTAAGTACTAGTAATAAGTAGAGGAATCCTTATTATTTCGTCTATTTCGGATAAGAGTACTAGTAGGAGTAGTAATTATAAGTATATTATTTCACGTCCGATACGAGTCCTCTCTATTAGTAATAAGTAGAAATTATTTCAGCAGTCTTATAAGCGTTTAGATAAGCAGAGGAAACTTAATTATAGATTTCGCTAATTAAATAAGTATATAGTAAGGTATAGCGTTATACGTATAGACGACTATTATAAAGTAGTAAACTATTATTAATAGTATAGCTATCTCTTAATATATTTCGTTCCTTAGAGAATAATTCTTAGTTAAATTAATATAGTTTCTCGATTAAATTAAAGGAGTTATATATAAGTTCTAGTAACGTATTAGTCTTTAGCGATATTAAGTATATATAACTAATTTAATCGATATAATACTCCGCTAGTTCCGTGTTAATCCTAAGGTCTAAGTAGTCTAAAGGTAATAAAACCCGAGATCTATTATCCTATTTCTATTATTCTTATATCCTTAGATCTTATTCCTTATAACTAAGGATATTAGCTTTAGTATTATCTTTACTAAGCGTATATATGTGACGACTGGTCAGGTTTGGAGGTCTCTCCCTATTGGTGGAAACACTTACTGCTAAGCGAGATTACACGAGTAGAGTTTAGGGGCCCCTTTTCATGTATATACTTCTATTCTCTCTCTACTTCTTCACTCCTTAGTTATAGATTCTTAAGTGATTCTTACTACTTTATATTTATAGTAATATGAGGTCTTATTACTTAGGTAGTTTTAAGACTTTTCTAGAGTAAGCGTTATATTATTTATAACTCTTTTACTTATATCTAGGAAGATAGTAAATATCTACTTATATTATACCTCTGTGCCTAGAGCTACTAAACGCAGGAGACTACGCTATATAGAGAAGGCTTATACTAAGTATAAACTTAAAGAATAGCACTTAAACCGAAGTAACTTAAGTCTAATAAATCGACTACCGGTTCTCTAACTCCCTCTACTTCCTATTCTTCGGCGACTCGTAATACTCGCTGTAACTTACCTCTCTCTATAGTAGAGAGTACTCGCGACAACGCGTCGTCCGAGTTAAGCTCTCTAACTCCTATTATAATTAACGAACTTATTAAGTCGCTAAACTTTCCCGATAATACCCTTATATTAATAGTAACTATAAGTAACTTATAGGAAGACTACGCTTACTAGCTATAAGAGGCAGAAAAGAAGCTCGCGAAGGAGAGATAATTAAACGCTAACCTATCTATAGAACTATACTAGTTATAGGACGAGTTCCTAGAACTACGCTAGTTAACTACTTAGCGCTCTACTAAGTCTATATCGTTTAATAACGTTTAATCGCGTATAATACTACTACTATTAATTAAAGAAGATAACGCTACTCTTATACTTAATAATTATCGTCGAGAATAATCTACTAGAGGAATATTATTAATATTATATGCTATACGTATAGAGAAGATACTGAACCTTCTAAATAAGCTCTCTAATAGAATCGACTACTCTCTAAAACTCTAGGAAGTGCAGATACGTAACGCTCTCCGGCGCTACTCTAGCTACTTTATCGACGAAGATTACTATAAAGATTAGTTACTTAACTAAATAGAAGGAATAGCTAGAACCTACCTAGAACTCTTATTCTTAGAACTAGAATATAACGAAGAAGGCAGTATAATCGATTCACTCGATATAATCACTTAACTTATCTCTTTCTTATCTAATCTATACGACTAATAAACTACAAGAGCTAGCTACTCCGTGCTAAAGATAGATTATAAGTAGACTTTCTAGATATTTTACTACGAGTTTTATACGCTAGCTTATAAAGCTAGAGTAAATAATTAATCGACTCTGAAAATAGACTTATAGGAGAAGCTACCTGCATAGCTACGGAAATAGCTCTTCTAATAATACAAAAAGTTAAGGACACTAGAAGAATACGTTAAGGCTATATAAGCTGAAGACTAAGGTCAATTTATTAAAAAGACTTACTATTCCGAGTCTTCAGCTAAGGCTAGCGCGACTCGGGAACGTCTTATAAATACCTCCTCCTAGCGCTATAGTACTAACTCCCCTTCTTATCCGTAAATTAGTTTTCCTACGCCCGAGAATACTAGTACGACTAGTAAATAAGTACTATACTCTGCACGAAACGATACGCCTCGTGTATAATCGCTGGCAAATACTCCTTATTACTTTACGCTTACCTTATACCTACGCTTATCGTCAGCTCGACCTAATACTCCGTATCGAATTAACGTAATTAACGCTAATAACGACGTTGATAGCGAGCTAGAAGAAACGTATAACGACGCCTAAGAGTATATTAAACTACTAGCAAAAGACTACGCCTAGGGAAAGACTCCTTCCTAAGTAGTATATAAGATATGCGATATCTTAACCTTACGAAGCTTCTTAGTAGTTAATCGTTCACTACACGTGCTACTCTTACTAAGAATAGACTCTCGTATAAGCTACTCGCACTTCTTGATTCTAGAGCTAATAGATACTATTTTATTAATTATTCTTTTCTTAAATCCCTTTCCTTCTTCTTAAAACCTTTAATTTACCCTCTACTAAACGTAATTCCTATTAAAGGCTTTAATAGCGTTAATAGTAGTACTATTAGTTACTATACGATACTTAATTTGATAATAGATTATCGCGTTTAGGTATTTATCCTCTTTCTTATTACTACTCTCGGAAACTATAGTATTATACTCGGAAGGACTTAGCTTTCGGAATATTAAGTACTCTTAGATGCCTCTAAACGATAGATTATTTAGCTACTATATACTCCTCCTAGTAACGTTTATAGCTCTCCGATCGAGATTAAGGACTTATGTAAATACTATACTTACTAGCGCTACTAACACGACGCTAACGAACGAAACGAACGCCTTAATTAGTTCTGGGAAGCGTACGAGGAATAGCGAAGCGTAGCTAACTCTCTTATTAATATTCGAGCTGTTATTAACTCTATCTCTATTATTAAATAACTATTGCTAGCTCGGAAGCGTATTTCTAAGGAGACTTATAGCTATAAAAACATCCAAAACTCTCCCCTAGAGAGTGTTCTATAAGCAACTAACCCTCTATTACTACTGCCGATTAGTTAGGACTGTTTCTCCGGCGTTTATATTACTTATTATAGATATGATAAGCCTAAGTGTTTATTACCTAAAGAATAAGAATAGAGTAGTAAAGAGAAGTCTTTATACTCTAGAGAAGCTACTGATATACGGCCGAAGTACGTACGATTTAGCGATATTATCGCTTATATCTCGCGTGAATCTCTACTTTAACTCTAATTAGAAGCCCTTATATTAAAGACTTACGCGTAAGATTACGCCCGTGTAATTTATACTATAGACTAATAGTTACTCGGAATACTATCTCGCGACTTAATAGAAGCTACTTAAAGTATAAAAACAGATACTACGATATTTCGGAAGCGATAAAGACTACCTCGTGTGCTTAGGCCTCTTCTAGAGCCTCTTACGCTAGAGATTTACACGATTAGCAGCCTAGCTTTCTATCTCTTATATAAACGCTAGAAGTCTTCTAACGATAAGATCTTCTTTACTATTCTTCACGAGATAGATAAGCTTCTTAACAACCGAATCGCAGTTCAGTAACGTAATACTACTATTATATCTTTAACTATCGACCTTACGGAACGTTATAAAACTGCTTAGTAATTTACTATTAGCTTAAGCGAATTAGATTTAGAACTATAGATCCCTTACAAGTATAGCTAGTAGGTATATATCTTTTCTAAGGAAGCTAGCGATATTCTCCCTCCTTATCGCTTATGCGATTACCGAATTAAGCTTAAGGAAGGGGCTAAGAAGAACTTTAAATACTCCCCCTTATATAAGATATCGGCTGAAGAACTTGAAGTTATTAAAGCGTATATTACTAATAACTTAGCTAAAGGTTTTATCGAACCTTCTTAAGTACTATACGCTACACCTATTCTTTTCGTTAAGAAAGCTAATAGAAGTCTAAGATTCTATATCGACTTTCGCGTACTTAATAACTTTACGAGGAAGGATTAATATCTACTGCTATTAATCGATAAAACGCTAGCTAGAATCTCTACTGCTAAGATATTCACTAAACTAGATATTCGCTAGGCGTTCTACCGAATTCGAATGGATCTAGCCTCTAAAGAGTATACGACTTTCCGGACCTATTACGGTATATATAAGTGCAAGGTACTCCCTTTCGGTCTGACTAATAGCTTTACGATATACTAGCGATATATAAATAACGTCTTATTCGACTACTTAGACGACTTCTATATAGTATATCTAGACGATATTCTGATCTACTCTAACGACTTACTATAGTATTAATTATATATATATAAGGTGCTATAATAATTATAAGACGCTAGATTATAAGCTGACCTTAAGAAGTGTGAATTTAATATTACTTATACTAAATACCTTAGATTTATTATCTCTATTTCTAGGATCGAGGTAGACCTTAAGAAGGTTAATATTATATAATCTTAGAATTACCTGACTATAGTTAAGGGCGTATAATTATTCTTAAGCTTTTGCAACTTCTACTAACGATTTATTAAGGACTACGGAATTATCGTAAAACCTCTTATATAACTTACTAAAAATAACGTATTATTTCGGTTCGCTAGGGAGTATAAAGATACCTTTAATTACCTAAAGCACGCTCTTACTTCGGTACTACTCCTCTACTACTATTAGTAATATCTACCTTATATAATCGAAATAAACGCTAGTGATAGAGTAATAGCAGGTGTGCTATCGCAATAGTACGACGAAGACTAGTTCTTAGTAGCTTACTTTTCTAAGACTATACTACCTGCCGAGCTTAATTACGCTATTCACGATAAGGAAATACTTGTAATTATATAATCTTTTAGTAACTAGAGATCTGAGCTCGTAGGCGTACTATATTAGATCCGTGTCGTTACTGATTATAAAGCTCTAGAGTACTTTATAACCTCTAAATAGCTGAACGCACGATAAGCCCGATAGGCTGAGCTACTTGCAGATTATAACTTTATAATTACCTATCGACCTAGGAAGTATAATCTACTTGCTGACGCTCTCTCTCGCAGAATAGATAAATTAGATAACTAGAATAATACTAAAAGAACCTAGCGTTTATAGTAGCTACTACGCGAAGACTAAATCGATCTAGTACTACTTATAAGTAACCTCCGGAATAGCTCTGACTCTATAGATAACTTTAAGCTTATTAACGCTTTAGAAGTCGCTGACTTATTACTAGTCTTTTCTATAGTATAATAAGTACTTGACGCTAATTATATTACGCTATTACTCTAAGCTTTACGGAAATAAGCTCTTTTCGCTACCCTTAGAAAACTGACTATAGAAAAAGATCTTCTACTCTATGAAGGAAGACTAATCGTACTTGACGTCTTATACTTTTACACGCTACTTATACGCGAAGTATACGACTGATTAGAGACTACTTATCTAAGTGTAAAGAAGATCTTATAACTACTAGTATTATAATACTAGTAGTACGGAATCGCTTTAACTATTAACTAGTACTATTATAACTATTATACTTACTGACGAATTCAAGTGCCGCGTGATAAGAAACCGGGCCTCCTCTAACCTCTGCTCGTACTATCACGTCTATAGGAGTATATTACAGTCGATTACTATAGCTTTAACCGCGATAAATACAGCTATAATAATGTTCTCGTATTTATCAACTGTTTTAGTAAATAAGTAATTAGTATTCTATGCCGAAAGACTTCCGATACGCGCGACCTTATAAAGCTTTACTTATATTACGTATACCGCTATTTCGGAGCTCTATTAATAATTACCTCTAATAGAGAGCTTTAATTTGTTTCCTGTTTTTAGACTATAGTTATTATAATTCTTAGTACTAAAAGATAGCTTTCTGCAGTAAACTACCTGTAAATAGATAGCTAAATAGAGATCTATAACTAATATCTCTAACGCAGATTACGACTTTTTATCTCTTACTATTAAGACGACTAGTCGGAATTCTTACCTATTATAGATTACGCCTGGATAACTCTCCCTTACGAATCCCTTAGAGGTCTCTTACCCTTTAAAGTCGTTTATAGATATATACCCCGTGTTAATTAGAATTAGAAAGACTTACTTAACTCTACTACGATTACTGATAAGTTAAATACTTAGTAAGCTCTAGATTATGCTAATCGCTTACGCGATACCTAGACTACTACTTAATCTAGCCTCTAACGTATATAAGCTAAGATATCCTAATCTTATAATCGCTTACGCTATAAAGTCGACTTTACTACAGACGACCTTATTTAGCTAGATATACGCTACTTTACGAGTACTCGACTTAGTAAAAAACTCGACTTCCTAACTAATAGACCCTTCTATGTAATTAAAAAGATCAGAAGCTCTTATCGCCTAGAGCTCCCTACTAGTATAAAAGTATATAATATATTCCCTACTACTAAGCTACGGAAGTATCTAAACGACCCCTTACTAGGATAAATCTTACTGCCGCCACTACTTATTAATATCACTAGTAACGATAAATAGGAGATCGAAGATATACTTGCGTGCCGCAAGTAGCGCAATAGCCTCTTATACCGAGTTTCCTAGTTAAATTAAAACGTCGATCTCATATAGTACGACGCTATAGACGTTAAATACGCTCCCGCTAAGCTATAATAATTCTACCTTAATAACCTAATATAAGCTAGACCTCCTGCTAGACTACCTAATTAGCTAAAAGCTTTCTACGATAGAATTAATAATTACGACTACCTTAATAGTAATAAGGAGATAGACTAACGCTCGAGGGCGAGCTTTTTTCGGAGGGGGGGGTAGTATAACGACTAGTCAGGTTTAGAGGTCTCTCCCTATTAGTAGAAACACTTACTGCTAAGCGAGATTATACGAGTAGAGTTTAGGGGCCCCTTTTCATATATATACTTCTATTCTCTCTCTACTTCTTTACTCCTTAGTTATAGATTCTTAAGTGATTCTTACTACTTTATATTCATAGCAATATGAGGTCTTATTACTCAGGTAGTTTTGAGACCTTTCTAGAGCAAGCGTCACAATATATAATTTAAAAGTTGAATTCGGAAAGGAATTCTATTTATCTAGCTTACTTACTAATTAGGACCTTAGTAGTTATAAAGTATTCTAAGGATCGATAGTCTATATATACGCCGATATAATATCGTAGAGATATGAGTTCTAGTCTTTATTTCCAGAAAGACTTAATAATAGCGTATAGCTCCTTATTATAGATCTCCTAGTTTAGTTTATATCTATTAAGAATATAAGAATAGAATCTAATTAGATATTACTAGTTATCTTTATATAATTAGAAGATAACTCTAGCTATTATACTATTAGAAGTATTAGTTTCTAGTTTAGTTTATAATTCAGGATCGAAATAATATAGTTTCTGTACTAATAGTAGCTATTAATATAAATCGTTAAAGGATTTCTTATAATTATTAGTGAAATTCTATAGTACTATAGGCCGAGTAAGTACTAAGAGAGGTTTAGTAATAAGGCCGAAATTCCGAATAAATTAATAGTAAAATTTATAGAATCCTAGGAAGGATTTTATAGCTATTACCGTTTCGGGGTACTTCTAGTTTACTAATAGTATTACTTTCTTAGGATCTAGCTTAATTCCGTTAGTAATAATAATATATCTAAGGTATTTAGTCCGAGTAATATAGAATTCGCTTTTCTTAATATCTACTTAGAGTCCGGTATCTATTAAGTATTATAGTACTAATTTAATATATTTCTTATATTCCTAGAGCGTTTCCGAGTATATAAGAATATTATCTAAGTAAGCTATATAGAAATTATCTAAGTAGTCTAGTAGTATATTATTTATATACTGCTAATACGTACTAAGTCCGTTATAGAGCCTAAAAGATAATACTTTATATTTATAAGATCTGAAGCGAGTTCAGAAGGTAATATATTCCTCGGATTCGGGATCTATATAAATATAATTAAATACTACTTAGATATCTAGTTTAATAAAGATTATTACTTTAAATATACGAGTTAAGAGCTTATCGATCCTAAGTATTAAGTAGGAATCCTTTCGAGTAATCGTATTAAACTTATAATAATTAATATAGAAGCGTAATCCTCTATTAGCTTTCTTAATAAATAATATAAGTAATATAAAAGGACTTTAGCTAGATTCGATAAATCCCTTATCTAAGTTCTCTATAAGGTACTTTTTAGTTACTTATAGTTTATCTATAGATTACTAATATAAGAGCGAATATATATTAAGTAATAGTTCTTCTAAGATAATTCTATAATCGTATAAGTAATAAGGCAGAAGAATATTAGAATCCTACTTAGAAAAAGCTTCCTTAAGGGTATAATACTATTCCGATAGCTTTTCAGCTACAAGTCGTTTAGTATCAGGATCCTCAGGAAAGTCGCTATTTAGATAGTCTTATAAGAGGCGGTTTATCTCGTAGATACTAGTAAAGAATAATTCGGAACTTTTATATTTTATATTAAAGTAAAAAGCTATAATATTAATTTAGTAAATCAGAATTAGTTTCTAGATCTTTAGAGGTTAAGAGGAGTACTTATAATAAGGTTTTAGCGTAAGTACTTTTCTTAATAAAGTCAGAGCAGAAAAGAGTTTAGATTCCTTAGTAATAAGCGGAAATAAGTTAAAAGGTAAAGATAATATATTAATATACTATATCGCTACTATTTAGTATAATCAGCGTTAGTCTAGCTAGTTTATAGCTAAGTCCCGCGCGTTAGCGTCGATTTAGTAAGATCGATTAATATTAAGTTTACAAGGCAGTAAAGTTATAATTATCTCCTTATTATATTAGAGGGTAGCTAGATAGCGTTCCGATTATAGTAGCTTATAGTAGAGCGTATCTAGCTTAACCTAAAATTATCGTATCTATTTAATACTAATAATTATATCTTATTATCCTAAATCGAGGAGAATAAAAGGGTAGTTATAAATACGCCTATTATTAATAGAAAGGTATAAATATATAAAATAAGTAATATAAGTTCTAATAGATTATTAGAAACTATATATTAGAATAAAATAAGGTAGTAGCTCGATTTTGATACCGAGGGCCCCTGATAGTCGTCTAGTAAGAGTATAATTAATAAACAGGTAACTATTCGCTCCGGTATTAATTAGGCTATTTATAGAGACTCTTAGCTTATTTATACTAACTATAGTCGGGTATATGAATTAATTACCTCTTATTAGGGAGTTAAAATTAAGATTAGAGAGATTATACTTACGTAGACCTAAGAAAGAGTTTTTACCTAAGTCTTATCGTTTCTCTCTAGTATTAGTCTAGATTCGGAGAGTACGTCTTCTACTATTTCCTTAGCTACTCTCTTTTCTTCCGGAAATTCGTCGATTAATTAAACCTTAAGCGGGTTAGAGTAGTCTAGCTTAATATAACCGAGCTATCTATAACTATAATACCTAAGGGGTTCTCCGGTCGAGGTAGTAAAGCGTTTTAGCGCAGAGGGAGTACTAGCTTATACCGGGGTAGAAGTACGTACGTATAGTACGGGAGTAGTTTATCGAGGAGCTAAGCTTAAGGACTAGTAAGAGATAGAACTAGTAGTAGTCGTAGTAGTAATAGTAAGCTTACAGTACTATACTTAGGTAGTAGCTTTCTTAGGATAAGTACGTTCTGAGTTATAGTAATACTTAGTATTAAAAGAAAGTAAGGATCTAATTATAGAAATATAGTTCTTATTCTACGTTAGTTTAATAATAAGAGTTAAAGCGCGTAAGGATAATATAATCTTATCTTATATATAGAAGAACTACTCCTTCTTTTTAACTTTACTTTAGATAGTAGCGCTTTAAAATCGACTACGAAACTCGGCGAAGGTCTCGCGTATATAGCCGGGTTATTATATTGCTAGGTAGTAGAAAGCGTTATAATAGTTATCTTCCTCTAAACTAGTAAGAAAGTTCTCCTCTAATAAGGAGATTATTTTATCGCTAGTTTTAAACTTATTAGTAAGGTACTAAGGTGTAAGATACTCTTTAGCTAATCTAGTAACTAGCTCCTATATAAGAACGCGCCGGGAGAAGTTCGTAGGGTAGTAGTCGGCGTTTATAGCTAGCCGGTCTCGTATCGATACTCTTTATTAAAGGAAGGTAAGGTCTGATCTATTATCTAGGAGTAGGATCTTCTTAGTAAGATAAGACTTCCTAGGGCGTAACTCTTGTAACGACATAAGACTCAAGGCGGTATACAAGCAAGAATAAACAAGTAGGGAGGCTAAGAGCGATCTTATATAGTCTAGTACGAAGGAAACAGAAAGATATAGAGCTCTAAAGGAGTCTACACCTTCTATATATATAAGAAGAGTATGCCTAAGGCACTGATACTGGCCCGTATCTGCTACGTATACTATGCGCTATCATATTACCCCCTTCTAAGATAAAGGCTCGCCCTCGAGCCTTAAAGAATCGAAGTAACTAAGGAAACAAAATAAGTACAAAACGCAGTCAAATATCAAGATAACCTTCCAAATTTCTATTAAACCGAAACCGTAGATACTAATTCAGTACTAAGATCATCTCTTCTATAGAGGGAAACACAATCTCCGGTGATATTACTACGATTAGAGCGAAATTACGATTCTAAAGTAAGTTCCTAGATAGGGTTTACTAGTAATTATAATACCGAGTTTTACTGAATAGTAAGGCTAAGCGAGTAATTAAAATACTTAAAGGTTACGAAAGAAATAAAGGTCTAAATCGAATTCTAAAGAAGCTAAAAGATTAAGGAGAGTCAGATATCTTCGTTAAATAGATATAGAAAGTATTAAATTAAAAGTTCTAATAGAGGGAGGTCGATTCTGCTAAGAAGGGCTAAATTATACCGGGGTATAAGGATTACGAGTCGAATTCCGATAATTTCCGCTAAGGTAATAAGCTACTTCGTCCTAGCCTAAAAGTAAGGTTTTTCGCTATTAGAGCTACTTTCGGAAGGTTAAAGTCGAGTAAGAGGATAATAAATATTAGAGCTTATAGGGAAGTTTCCACTTAAAATTCGTCTGCTATTTTACTTCGTACGCACGAAAGAACAAGTTTCGAAGTATCCGAGAGTAACTTCGTAGTAATACTAGTACTTCTAAAGCTAAATTATATTCAAATTCCTAGCTATCCGAGAGATCTCTAGAATCTTAGCTCTTTTGAAAACCTAACTATCGAATTCGTAATTAATAGTACTAACTATTTCCGTATAATTCCGAAAATCCAAGGTAAGTAAAGATAACTCAGCGAAGAGCTCCCTAGTAGTTATATATACGAATCGAGTTTTCTAGGTAAGATATTATTTAATACTATCCTTAGTAGTCTTAATCTTTCTATTTAATATAACGATATAAGACTTAAGATAGTATATAAGTAAGAATAAATAAGTAGGAAGGCTAAGAGCGATCTTATATAGTCTAGTACAAAGGAAACAGAAAGATATAGAGCTCTGAAGGAGTCTGCACCTTCTATATATATAAGGAGGGTATACCTAAGGCACCGATACTAGCCCGTATCTGCCACGTATACTATGCGCTATCACAACTCTACTGATTCGGCGCTAGGAGAGGGAGATAGTTTATTAGGAATAGTATCTTCTCTCTTAGTACTACGTATCAGAATAGAGTTTATTAGCTTATTAAACTCTAGAATACGCAGAGATTATAGTATTAGTTCTAGTAGGAGAGTCGAAGATAAGCGAGAGACCCTTATAAGGAACTTATCTTATATAGAGATTAGTTTATCTATAGTATCTTCTAGAGAGTTATTCTTTTCCTCTTAGTCCGCTAATTATTATAAGAGGGAATAGATCAGGTTCGAGTTACCTATAGTAGTAAGAGTACTTAGTAATTATACTTCTAGTAAATTTCGCTTTTATTTTCCTTTCTCTCTTAGTTAGTACTTCCTTAATAAAGTATTAACGTTCTCTAGAGCAGAAGATATTTAGAGTAAGGAAAGGTATAATAGATTAGGTTCGGAAGTAGAGCGGGGGGGATCGCGTTAAGTTCCCTTAGAACTAGAGAGGTCTCTAGTTTATTAGTTAAGAGCTATAATAGTAGCTTAAAAAAGGGTATATTAGAGCTATTTCGGCGGCGATACGTAGAAGTTAAAGTTCTAAGGTATTTATTATACTTTCTTTAAAATCTGTCTATAATTCCTTTATACTAAGGGGGTTATTAAAGGAGCGTTAGCGAAGACTTCCTTTATTATACTATTTACGATAAGCTAAATTAAACCCTAATTTATAGTTATCAGAGAGATCTCTAGTATCTCGGCTATATACGAGTAGTTATCGAATAACTAACTTAGTAGTAAGATATTATAATAAGCTATCTCCGGCTATCTTAATTTTCTTATTTAATATAATAATATAAGACTTAAGGTAGTATATAAGTAAGAATAAACAAGTAGGGAAGCTAAGAGCGATCTTATATAATCTATTACGAAGAAAATAAAAAGATAAGAAAGGAAGAAGAAGAGAGATAGAGTATAAGGCACCTTATATATATATACCGGTACTAGTCCGATACTATACCGGGTCGGATACTAGTTCTGCCGGGATACCTATAAACTTGGGCCCTGTTATCTATCCTTCTTCTCATGTGATATTCAGGTGAGCTGTCGTCACACTAGCTCGGTTTGACTTATCAGATTATAAACCGAAGAATACGCCTATGGATTTAAAGGTTAAATTAGAACCTAATTCTAATAAGGCTACTAAGGAAGATTTATCATAGTTTCAGCAAGTAATAGGCTGCTTACTATTCCTTACGCTAGCTACTAGGCCTGATATAAGCTACGCTATGATCAAATTAGCTAAGTTCTCTAGTAACCCTAGAAATACGAATATCTTAGCTGCAAAGAACGTACTTAGATACCTTAAAGGTTCTATTAAACTAGGCTTAGTTTATATCAATAGCTCTAGTAAATACGTTAGCGGATATTGCGATTCTGATTATACCGGAGATATTAGTATAGCTAAGTCCACTAGCGGCTATTCCTTATATATAGGAAGCTGCTTATTCTCTTAGAAGTCGAGGTTATAATTAATTATAGCTCAATCTACTACAGAAGCTGAATATATAGCTATTAATTCGGCAGTTAAAGAAGCGGTCTATATAAGATAACTTCTTACTGAATTAGGCTATTACTTCCAAGAGAGGTTCCCGGTGTTTACTGATAATAATAGCGCTTTATTACTCTCTAAAAACCCTTAATTCTATAAGAGAACTAAGCATATAGCTATAAAGTACCACTTTATAAGGGACCTAATTAATTAAGGTACTATAGATTTAATCTATATTAGTACTTTGAAGCAAAAGGCAGACGGGTTTACTAAAGCCCTAGATAGGCCTAAATTTAAGGAGTTTATAAAACACCTTGAACTAGCTTATTAGAGCTAGTAATTCAGATTATTATAAGAGAATTAGGTTTATTTAACCTAGGAGGGTAGCTACGAGGTAGCATTTCTATTCCTTATTATATTTCTTTTATAATAACCTAAGGGTAGTCGATTAGTAATTTACCTTATATAGTTCTGTTTTAAAACTGACTATAAGGCTCTGATTAAGGGGGCGTGTT
>FJUW01000080.1:234201-244917 GCA_900074885.1 Rhynchosporium graminicola
TATATATACGAATCGAGTTTTCTAGGTAAGATATTATTTAATACTATCCTTAGTAGTCTTAATCTTTCTATTTAATATAACGATATAAGACTTAAGATAGTATATAAGTAAGAATAAATAAGTAGGAAGGCTAAGAGCGATCTTATATAGTCTAGTACAAAGGAAACAGAAAGATATAGAGCTCTGAAGGAGTCTGCACCTTCTATATATATAAGGAGGGTATACCTAAGGCACCGATACTAGCCCGTATCTGCCACGTATACTATGCGCTATCACAACTCTACTGATTCGGCGCTAGGAGAGGGAGATAGTTTATTAGGAATAGTATCTTCTCTCTTAGTACTACGTATCAGAATAGAGTTTATTAGCTTATTAAACTCTAGAATACGCAGAGATTATAGTATTAGTTCTAGTAGGAGAGTCGAAGATAAGCGAGAGACCCTTATAAGGAACTTATCTTATATAGAGATTAGTTTATCTATAGTATCTTCTAGAGAGTTATTCTTTTCCTCTTAGTCCGCTAATTATTATAAGAGGGAATAGATCAGGTTCGAGTTACCTATAGTAGTAAGAGTACTTAGTAATTATACTTCTAGTAAATTTCGCTTTTATTTTCCTTTCTCTCTTAGTTAGTACTTCCTTAATAAAGTATTAACGTTCTCTAGAGCAGAAGATATTTAGAGTAAGGAAAGGTATAATAGATTAGGTTCGGAAGTAGAGCGGGGGGGATCGCGTTAAGTTCCCTTAGAACTAGAGAGGTCTCTAGTTTATTAGTTAAGAGCTATAATAGTAGCTTAAAAAAGGGTATATTAGAGCTATTTCGGCGGCGATACGTAGAAGTTAAAGTTCTAAGGTATTTATTATACTTTCTTTAAAATCTGTCTATAATTCCTTTATACTAAGGGGGTTATTAAAGGAGCGTTAGCGAAGACTTCCTTTATTATACTATTTACGATAAGCTAAATTAAACCCTAATTTATAGTTATCTGAGAGATCTCTAGTATCTCGGCTATATACGAGTAGTTATCGAATAACTAACTTAGTAGTAAGATATTATAATAAGCTATCTCCGGCTATCTTAATTTTCTTATTTAATATAATAATATAAGACTTAAGGTAGTATATAAGTAAGAATAAACAAGTAGGGAAGCTAAGAGCGATCTTATATAATCTATTACGAAGAAAATAAAAAGATAAGAAAGGAAGAAGAAGAGAGATAGAGTATAAGGCACCTTATATATATATACCGGTACTAGTCCGATACTATACCGGGTCGGATACTAGTTCTGCCGGGATACCTATAAACTTGGGCCCTGTTATCTATCCTTCTTCTCATGTGATATTCAGGTGAGCTGTCGTCACACTAGCTCGGTTTGACTTATCAGATTATAAACCGAAGAATACGCCTATGGATTTAAAGGTTAAATTAGAACCTAATTCTAATAAGGCTACTAAGGAAGATTTATCATAGTTTCAGCAAGTAATAGGCTGCTTACTATTCCTTACGCTAGCTACTAGGCCTGATATAAGCTACGCTATGATCAAATTAGCTAAGTTCTCTAGTAACCCTAGAAATACGAATATCTTAGCTGCAAAGAACGTACTTAGATACCTTAAAGGTTCTATTAAACTAGGCTTAGTTTATATCAATAGCTCTAGTAAATACGTTAGCGGATATTGCGATTCTGATTATACCGGAGATATTAGTATAGCTAAGTCCACTAGCGGCTATTCCTTATATATAGGAAGCTGCTTATTCTCTTAGAAGTCGAGGTTATAATTAATTATAGCTCAATCTACTACAGAAGCTGAATATATAGCTATTAATTCGGCAGTTAAAGAAGCGGTCTATATAAGATAACTTCTTACTGAATTAGGCTATTACTTCCAAGAGAGGTTCCCGGTGTTTACTGATAATAATAGCGCTTTATTACTCTCTAAAAACCCTTAATTCTATAAGAGAACTAAGCATATAGCTATAAAGTACCACTTTATAAGGGACCTAATTAATTAAGGTACTATAGATTTAATCTATATTAGTACTTTGAAGCAAAAGGCAGAGAGGTTTACTAAAGCCCTAGATAGGCCTAAATTTAAGGAGTTTATAAAACACCTTGAACTAGCTTATTAGAGCTAGTAATTCAGATTATTATAAGAGAATTAGGTTTATTTAACCTAGGAGGGTAGCTACGAGGTAGCATTTCTATTCCTTATTATATTTCTTTTATAATAACCTAAGGGTAGTCGATTAGTAATTTACCTTATATAGTTCTGTTTTAAAAACTGACTATAAGGCTCTGATTAAGAGGGCGTATTAGATTTATAACTAGTACCTTGGTCAGTTTACTAGTACCTTAGTTAGTTTTGCCTGTATCGGTATATACACCCTGTACCTTATCAGTACATGGTCTTAGTACCTGGTTTAGTACCTTGCGCATGTACCTTGTTATACCTAGCACCTACACCCTGTACCTTATCTATAGCCTATACCCTGCATACTCTATTAGAGTTACTATGAAGGTTCTCGATAGAGTTTTACTACTCCCTAGTACGTATATCGTACTTCTAGAGGTTTCTACTAACGTAGTATAATTCTACGGAATACGCGTCTTCTTCTATAGAGTTCTATATTACGTAGTATAGAATATTCTAGAGAGCTCACATAGCTATATAAGTAGCTAGAATCTCTCCTGTAGTTAGCTCTCTTCAAGCAAGCAAAAAGCAATTCGTATTAATCACGTATTATTCTGACCTTTTAGCTGATTTCCACCTTTAATTTTCATATTGCAGTTCCTAAATCAGTAGCTATATAAGTAATTAACTTGAATATTTCTAGATTTATATACCTCTATAAGCTACTGAATTAGCGTCTTTCTACCTAACTTCTTTTTACGCTCTGTTTATACTAGATTAGAGATATCTTTAGAAAGTAGAGAGATACCTAAGCTTTCTTCGCGTAAAGCTGAAAGTATTTAAGCGTTTAGTATACCGGCTTTAGCTAGAGAGCTAATAGAAGCACGTACTTCTGCCGGAATAGAAGTAATTCTGTAACGACACAAGACTCAAGGCGGTATACAAGCAAGAATAAACAAGTAGGGAGGCTAAGAGCGATCTTATATAGTCTAGTACGAAGGAAACAGAAA
The DNA here is from genome assembly GCA_900074885.1 of Rhynchosporium graminicola. Taxonomy (NCBI): domain Eukaryota; kingdom Fungi; phylum Ascomycota; class Leotiomycetes; order Helotiales; family Ploettnerulaceae; genus Rhynchosporium; species Rhynchosporium graminicola. The sequence continues at coordinate 237,345 of FJUW01000080.1, forward strand.
GATACAGAGCTCTGAAGGAGTCTACACCTCTATATATATAAGGAGGGTATACCTAAGGCACTGATACTGGCCCGTATCTGCTACGTATACTATGCGCCGTTATATTACCCTCTTCCAAGATAAAGGCTCGCCCTCGAGCCTTTAAAGGTAAATAACCTAACAAAAGAAAAGGGAGTTAAATCAAGTCAAATTCTAAACAAAATCCAAGTAACTATTAATCTAAAGCGTAAGATGTAAATCACTCCTTTTTCGTCTTTAATATCGGATAATCGCCCTTATAGTGATTATGCTTCTTATAGTAGTAATACTATACTTCCTCGATAGGTATTAAGGGCTCAGAAGACGTACTAAATATCGGTAGAGCTAGAGTAGCTCGAGGTATTAAAAGTAGTCGAGAGAGTTCAAAATCGAGTGCCGTAAGAGAAGAGACTATAGCTAAATAATCAGTCTTCTAAGAGTACTTAATTAGAGCGGCAGCTATACGTAGCCGTATAGTAAGCTTTAGCTAGAGGTAAAAGTACTACTCTAATTCAGCTATACCACAGAGAATTGCAAAGCTTTAGAACTTTAAACAGAATTATAAAAAGGACTCCTTTTTAATTAAAAGCTTATGAAATTAAGTCTAATACTACTCAATTTCGAGTCCAGAAAAGTAGTAAGAAGCGAGTACTGAAATTATCTCTTTAGTAGAGGAGAAAGGCGTAATTTCCGAGAGATACTATAGTTCTAAGTAACCTCTTATAAGGCTAGAAGTAGAGCTCTAGACTAGCGCTTTATAGGTACGTATAGTTAGGTATCAGTCTGAATTAACTTCTAGTCGGTCTTGAATAGAAGCACGCTATTAGCTAAAAGATAAGTTAATCCCTATATCAAGATCATCGATACTTTTAGTTAGTTACGACTTACCGGAAGTCTATAAATTATTAATTAAAAAGCGTTTAAGGGTAGGTTCTATCGGTAATTAAGGTATCGAGTTTACTAAAAGTCTAAGGTTTACCGATTATGCCTAAGTACGTAAAAACTCGGTAAATATCTGCTTAATTCGACTAATACCGATAGAGAGCTCCCGAGTAGTCGATTCTATATATAATTAATAGTCTTCAATCGATTGAAGTAATTCTATAGTAAGTACGGAATCGGAGGGGCTATAAGGGTATTCCGGTGAAGTTATAGGAGCTAGCTGAGCCTTCTTAGGAGGCATTAGGTAAGCGAGGCTAAGCGAAAGTAATAGAATACTTGAAAGTTATAGAAAAAGCGAAAGTCGAAATCGAATTCTAAAGAAGCTAAAAGATTAAAGAGAGTCAGATATCTTAGTTAAGTAGATATAAAGTATTTTAAATTAAAAGTTCTAGTAGAGGGAGGTCGATTCTGCTAAAGGGGATAAATTATACCGGGGTATAAGGATTACGAGTCGAATTCCGGTAATTTCCGCTAAGGTAATAAGTTACTTTATCCTAGCCTAAAAGTAAGGTTTTTCGCTATTAGAGCTGCTTTCGGAAGGTTAAAGTCGGGTAAGGAGATAATAAATATTAAGGCCTTAAGGGAAGTTTCCACCTAAAATTCGTCCGCTGTTTTACTTCGTACGTACGAAAGAACGAGTTTCGAAGTATCTGAGAATAACTTCGCAGTAATACTAGTGCTTCTGAGGCTGAATTACGTCTAAATTCCTAGCTATCCGAGAGATCTCTAGAATTTCGGCTCTTTTGAAAGCCTAACCGTCGAATTAGAGCCGAAACCATATTAAAGTAAATAATAGAATACTTAATAAAGAGGTTAAAGAGTTCGTCTGTAATCGAGCTTTCTAGGTAAGATATTATTTAATACTATCCTCGGCGGTCTTAATCTTTCTGTTTAATATAACGACATAAGACTTAAGGCGGTATATAAGTAAGAATAAATAAGTAGGAAGGCTAAGAGCGATCTTATATAGTCTAGTACGAAGGAAACAGAAAGATATAGAGCTCTAAAGGAGTCTGCACCTCTATATATACAAGGAGGGTATGCCTAAGGCACTAATACTGGCCCGTATCTGCCACGTATACTATGCGCCGTCACAAATTCTATATGCTAGATAAGCTATTAAATCTGCAGAAGCCGCATAATTATATATAGCGTCGATAACCCTTAATTGCTACTTCTCTAATACTCAGTCTTTTAAGAGAGAGACTCTTGTATAATACTTATACTTCTTAGAGCCTATATTTTAACGCCTCTTAGAGGGATCGACATCCTTTTGCTTACCTCTTTAGTTATATTTACCTGCGCGGTCGCAGATAAATAATACTCGTATAGATTTAGTGTTCTATTACTTAAAGGTATACTTATAAGCTTTAGTATACGCTTAGCATATAGCAAATCCAGTAGCAATATTATTATAAATTGCTACAGGCGGCGCCGGGCCGCAAGCGTGATGATCAGAAGTCATAGTATAAGACAGAAGTAGTAAGAGTCTAGTAAGAGTCTCTGAATAACCTTAATTTTAGCTTAATTATAATCCTTAACCTTAGGGGTAATCATATCATTATGAAAGTTTTTATTATATATAAATAGGCCTTGCCTTCTAGTATAAATTTGTATAGGGAAGCTCGTCCCTTAGATACACACGCTAAGTTAATAGAATTTTAGCGTATAGCGGTTTAGCTATTTGACTATAGCGATTTAGCTATGGCCTTGTTTAATCGCAACATTTGAAGTCTCTCCGAAATTCGGAGCACTTCAAGAAAGGTCCTATTATGAAACATTATAGCTTCAAATTTTGAAAATATTTAGAGAGGAAAGGAATAGCATAGGAGTTCCGCTGATGCAACGATAAGGGTCTCCATGTTTCAGTGCTTAGTGCTATTAAATTAGCCGAAATACAATTTACTATGCACGTCTAGGCTTGCAAAATTCTACTTAGCCACGATTCTCGGGTTGAATCACGTGTGGGGTATAGTAGCTTGATTCTGGATCGTTCCATATGTAGATGCGCGCTATTGCCAGATTACGTAATATATACCTGAGGCTTCAGTTCAGAATCTACATCCTCTCTATCTCTTCTCTATCACCCGTGGTCCGAAAATTTTAAAGAACACACGTTTTCTCTCTACCCTTCCTGATAATACTGCCTCCAAGCTATACTAGTAATCCTGCTTGCACTAGAGACGGAATAAGTCAGGCTACCCCGGTGCGGATAATCCTTCGATATCGCGAACGACCTTTTCAAAGCCTTAGAGCAATCATTATTACTTTCTTTAAATAGCGAGATATTGAACCTACTGAGGACTACTATATACATATATGTTACAATCCTCCATCATCTTATTTATATCTCGTTCTTGATCTCTATTGTAAAAGATATCCAGATGTCGATCTTAAGACAATAGACCTCAAAATCTTCAAGGTCTCAGGATTTGATTCATTATGCGTTACCTCTTATAGGATATAACTAAACTAATTACATTCAGTACGTTTCAGGATCTCGGAGAGGCAGCTAGCAAGCTAGCTTACCAGCGATCCGTTTCTCTGAATTAGGGGGAAGGCAACTAGTTTAGTCAGAGGACTTTGTCGGTGTTGTCCTAGCACAGGGAGGACAGGATCCCGCAATATTCGTGTCTTGCGCATCGAGACTCAACGGGAGATCTCTCAAAAAGCCGGAGGCAGGTAGGCATAGGTCATTTTGCCTCCCTTCTTGTGGTTATACAGAAGATAATATGATCTCGATTCATGTGTTTATTCGGACGCGTACAAGCTGCGTATGTCTTGCAAGCCCATTCACACATTGCGTGAGAGTGAGGGAGGTTAGTTGGAATTGAATATCGCAAAGGGAATCTCCACACAAAGCGGTTCGTAATGCGAGAGACGCAGATTTGAAAGGAGAGGTGGCTCGAAAAGGAGACGACTGTAGGTAGAGAAGTAATAGTCTACTATACAGCTCTATATACTGTCCGAAAGGATAACTTACTTCGTTCTAGATTATATCAGTTGCGGGCTGGAGGGACAGCGCGGGCGATCCAATACTGAGATATTAGAAAGCGGAGGCTTCTGCGGGTCTATTGGAGCGAATTTGTTAAGGGATACTGCTTCTTCCATATAGGGGGCAACGAAAGTGGATATTGCCGTATGATAAGACTTCCTTATAGTAGGATCTTGTGTTTCGGATATGTAGATGCCTCCTATCGGACAGGATGAATAATGCTCTGTAAGATGTTGATGTTGATGTACAGAAGATAGAAGTAGCTAAGAAAGGAGAGTGTAATAGCAAGGAGAGGGGCAATGCTGCTCTCCATTAGAGATGGATCAAGGACGGTCAGATTCGTGGAGGTTCTTGATAGGGATTTTCTCGGAATCGATTATTTCGTCATGAGGCTACAAGGCACACATACACCTAAAGTCAACCCTGTATCAGGCATAAGACGCTCCGGCATGCCTCTTTATCTTAATAAATTAAGCGAGGTTATGCCCCCCTAATATATATTTTCATATCTTAGAGTACTACCTTATATGCGATTAAAATATTCAATAGGGTAGTTACTAATTAATTTTAGACTAGCCTGATAAGAATACTCTTTTCGAATTATTCTTAGGCTATAGTTTCGCTGTTATAAAAGTACTAGAACTACTCTCTAGTTCTACTTTCGGACGATTTCACGAAGTCTATTACTACGCGAGAAAAAGCGGCATGCGTAGCTCTTGGTATGGTATGTGTATATGCCTTATGGCCTCATGACGAAATAATCGATTCATTTTTCTCGAACCTTCTATAGGTACGTGCTCACCGGTACGCCCGCTGTCACCCGTCTCCTTCACAATACCAGCACCGCAATAGGACAATATGGATAGAGCCAGTCAGGTATTGGCGCAAGGTGTGCCGACTGGCGTGCCTGCATCATACCGTGCTCCTGCGGATCATCATGGCAATGTTTCCCACTCTACACTCCATCATCGTGCTCGTGGACGACCGTCGAAGGAAAAGAAGGCCCAAGGCTAATATACCTTAAACCGTACGAAGAATAGGGTATTATTAAGTAACTAGTTAGAATGTCTAACCTTAGATATCCGATACGAATGAAGTTTATCCCTTTACTAGCTTATAGCGTCACCTGCTATCGACCTACCACCGAAAGGCCTCTTAAAGCTCCTAGTTATAACTAGGCCTACGCTCTGGAATATCGCTATCCAATACTATGGCAAGGTTACGTTGATCTTCAGAGTAAGGCATAGAGTAGTTGAATGATATTAGTTGCATTGCAGTACTAATTACTATAGAGAGTTAACTAAAGGTATTATCTAGGAATATCCGCACGGACCATGCACGGACTACAGTCACCTGATCCATGCCAAGACCCATATCCTCGCAACAAATACTACTAGTACGGAGGGTCAAGGTGTTAGGCTAGAACCGTCACGAGAAAAACATCTATAGGAAGATTATACACTAGTTTAAGGTCATAAAAGTTGTATTATAAGATCCGGCTGTCCTAGCCGAGAATGTGTATAAAATGGACGAGACTAGAGTGATGCTATCTATGCTAGGCTCTGTTAAAGTCCTTGTAAGTAAGCATGATAAGCGAGACTATAGAGGTGCGCGAGTCAAGCGCACAACTGTGACTGCGATCGGATATATTAGTAGCGATAGTAGGTATTTGAACCCGATGTTACTCTGGCCAGCGAGTACTCATCGAAGCAACTGGACAACGTTCCCTACCCCTAAATAGCTATATGTATTCTCCGACTCTAGATATACCGACTCTAAGATCAGCTTGGAGTAGCTTAAGCGTATATTTGATCCCGAAACCAAGGAACGAGCTAATCAAAACCTACGCGTCTTGATCTGCGACGGCTTTAGAGCACATGAGACCCTCGAAATCTTAGAGTTCCATTTGGAGAAAAATATTCTTTTATATCGTCTCCCCTCTTGTACCTCCTATAAGCTCCAGCCTGGCGATGTAGCAGCGTTTGCTCCACTCAAGGCAGATTATCGTGACCAGTTGATCAACTTGAACGAGGTATAAATACGATTAGCAAGGAGCACTTCACCTCTCTATATAGCCCCGCAAGGAAAAAAGCGTTTACGCCTAGAAACATTAAAGCCGGCTTCGCTACAAGTAGTTTGTTCCTGCTTCATCTAGCTAGAGTGCTCAGAAGTATGCCCGTACCCCAGGCTAAACCAGCTATTCCAAGCGCCGATAAGATAAACACAGGGTCTTGTCAGCAAGGCGTAGAACCGCAGACGCCTATAACACCAGTGTCAGCAGAGTCTTTAGTCACACTGCAGAATCTGATCCCCAACGGGATGCTTATACGCTCGATGAAACGAGCAAACAGAACTTAGTGAGGCACTTACATACATAAACCAAAGCTTTCCAGAAATCCTGTGCTCTAGAAATCCTCCAAGAGGTGCGGATTCAATTCCTGACCACAATTAACAACGAAGCCAAGGTGCGACGATCGACGAAGTCACTGGTACTTAGAAAGGCGAAGGTTATGAGCTATGGGGACCTTGAGGAAGCACGAGTGAAGCGTGCCGTAAAAGATGCTGCCCAAGAAGCCAAAGGCACGGGAAAGCGCGGTCGGAAGAGCAAGAGTAGTCCGCCCGAACCATAGGAAGACACTTTAGAGCCGGCGAGAACGTGGGTGAGTAATGCCCCCAAGCCAGCGAGTGCCTTGGTGATACAGGTTAGCAGAACACAGATTGCTGATGATGAGCTTGCGCCAGAACCCTGGAGAGCTCTAGTGGCGCAGATGCACCAGCGGAGGCTGCGGAAAGCAACTTGGATTGGTTAGTTGGAGGCAGGCTCGCGCTGGCGATATAGCACTAATTGCTTCCAACTTTCTCCCCCACACAAATGATCCGTATTTAACGTTCATCAAATAATTACGGAATTAGTCGTAGAAAGCCGAACAGAACAGTCAGAGCACATACGCAATTTATTGACTGTGATAATCGCAGGTGGCAGACTTGGGAGAACGTCACGCAAGCTCACATGTTGCGACGACTCCATGCTTGCAGATGCACAATCATCCTTGTCGAACATCCAGTGCCGATCCATGTAGTTATATATATTGCTCTCATGCCGCTTCCAATCTAGTGCCTTAATCTTTGGTGATTTGAGTTCTAGGTGACGCTTCTAAAAGGCCTGAGCCCAGTTTTTACTTGGAGGCTTAATTGATGAATATATTTATCGTTGAACGCTAGTGTGCGAAAAAATAATCAAGTTAATCGATTTTTAATCGATTAAATCGATTAAGATTAGATTAGATTAGATTAACTAATTTTAACATTTGATTAGATTAAGATTTAGAGTTAATTAATGATTTAATCGATTAACTTTTGATTTATTAGAGAAAATTCTATTATATTCTTATATCTTCTTATATATCTCCTCCTCTCTATAGCTACTCTATATTAAAGAAATTCTCTACGTTATTTACTATCTCCTCTAGCTCGTGTTTCTCCTCTATATCGATTATAAAACCCCAGCTCTTTAATAGACTAATAGTCTCGAAAGTGTCTTTATTAAGCCTATTTCGTAGCTTATTTATAATTAAAGCTCCTAAGCTAAAGAATCTTTCGGAAGGCGCGGAGGTAGCT
>FJUW01000080.1:246134-313962 GCA_900074885.1 Rhynchosporium graminicola
CTTGATTTCTAATAGTAAGTTCTAGTAATTTCTACTTTAAGAAGACTTAGTAGACTCTCGTATTAAGTAGCGAGTTCGCTTCAAGTGGCGAGGGCCTAATCTTAGAAAGGATAGTTAAGCGAAGATCTAAGCCTAATACGTGCTAGTCTAAAGTCACGTGAGTTAATCGATTTTTAATCGATTAAATCAATTATAATTAGATTAGATTAGATTAACTCGAGTTAATCTAATCTAATCTAATCATTTCGCACACTGTTGAACGCTGGCGTGCGATACTATAGGCGGATGGGGGTAGGAACTTGATCTACACAGGATATCCGAAGTCAGATATTAATCTAAGAATGTTTCGAGGGTCTTCTCTTCTGACACGAAAATATTAAATTCATCCCATATGAATATTGCTATTTCTATCAGATATAGCCCAGGCTTCTCTAAAAGGTGTTCATATAAGATATCAATCATTAGAGATATGTCAGATCGAGGCTTCCTACCACCATACGGCGGGGCTTTCGTGGTCCCGTAATGACGAATATTCGAGCGTATTGCTTTGATTAAGCGCTCACTGCACTCAGCAGCCTCTGCAGTTTTGTAAGCTTTCAGCTTCTTAACAAGTATCATGTCTCGAATCAGGTCATGCTTTGAAGCTGCGAGGTTGAGCCCATGGCTTGGTCACTATTGATTTTGAGTTGTTTTTACTGGCCCAGTTGCGCATCTCGGATCCATGTGCGCTAGTCCGCATAAGGCTAGATCCGTGTCTGAGCCCCGCGTAAGCGAGAGTTGGAGTTTGTGGCTGTTTTGACAGAGGGGAAGCCGGTTTTGCAAGCGACTGTAGAAATTCCCCAATTGAAGTCTCCATCCTCGACAAATTGCAGTGCTTCAACTTCACACTTTCTACACATCAATTCGATCATCCAAACCTCTATTCGTAACAAGTGCAAGCACCAGCAGCGTCACAGATTCCACCTCTGACATTCTCAGCCTTCACACATCCGGCCGAGCAGTCCGTATAGTAATTCACAACCGCAGACTGTGGCTCTGGCTCGGGGGCAGCCTCACGCTTAGTTAGACAACGTGCAAGCTCCAGCTGAGTCGCAAAGTCCCCCTTTGATATTACCGGCTCTGAGGCAACCGGTAGAGCAAGTGCGGTAGCAGTCCATGGTTGCTGATTGAGGAGCAGGGAAGGCGTCGGCGTCGCGCTTTTGCAACCCAGCGAGGCAGGTGCATGTTCTATGAGGAGGTTGTGTTAGTGATTGGCTTTGGGAGGATAGGGTTGCTGTAGAGAAGACGTACCCAGCGTCATCGCAAAGGCCACCTCGAAGCTTTCCTTGCGATAGATAGTCTATGCCGCATGATTGCCAGCAAGAGGCTTTTGACGATAGTGTGACGGATTTGGCTGATATTGCGCCGGTACCTGTGAGGCAGGTGCAGGTTCTGGGACTTATGTCAGTCTTTATGTTTTCTAATTGCTTCGAAGAATGCTAGAAGCATGCAACTTGAAAACGTATTGAAATGAGATCTACCCTGCAGAGTCACACGTTCTTTCTTTAACGTTTCCAGCTTGCATACAGTTCGTGCTGCATGATTTGTAGCACTCTTGAGCTTGTGGGGCTGGTATCGCAGTCACTGTGGAAGCGAGAGCGATGAATGTGCTGATGAGGTAGGAGAGTTGTATTGCGAAGCGGTTTCGTGATGTATTGCTCCCTTGGTTGTGTTGTGTTCTTGATGTTGGTGTAGATTGCTGATGGATGGTGTGGTGGGAAAAAAATTGTTGGGATCATGGACGGTATTATATTGACTTCTCTATCTTTCCTTCACGACTTTGTGGCATTATCATTTATGACGTCCGGTCCTCAACAGAATATCGCTGTAAAATGCCTGCTCTTGAGCCGCATCAACCAGATCTTAGTATGCACAGCTCACGTAGATCATCTGCAAACTCCACGACGAGCTTCTCTCCATCTCGAAACTATCCTTTGTTACTTTGTACTAAGAACGTCGAAATTATCTCTGTCCATTCCCGTCGAGCTGTTCCATTTACGAATGAAGGTTAGATTCAATCGTCGAGGAGGAGATCTTTATTGCCGAGATCTTCATTGATCACCAGCTAGCAAGAACCCTTCCGATCTACAGTGTCGTAGAGATCTCTTAGCGGTGAGCCCTACGGCCGGAGCAAAGTTCAACAAGTGAGATTGGGTTATGAGTTGTTGGTTGTGCGGGAGAAGCTCTGCGCTGCGTGGGGGCCGATGTCAGTCTTCGGAGTAGGTAGATCTCGGGGGGTAGGGGTTTTATTATCAAGTTGTAGATCCAGATGGAAAGCATGCCTGAGTTGGTCCTTTCGTGGAAGCTCACTTCAGAAAAGGAGTTGGTGACTGAGGGTGATTGATTTGTGTTAGTGTATCTTATTGTTTGCTATCATGTAACGATCTTGTGAAGTTGGCGTCGTGATAGTGACCTTAGTTCGTCACCGTCGATGAATCAAACTATTCCAATTCTTAGACATCGTGAGCTCTAGAAATAAACCACGCAATACAAGAAGATGACTTCGTAGTAACACCGTCGGACGGAAATTCAATAGCACAAATATAAATATGAGGCATGTAAGATGACAACCTTGAAAGATGTCGGTCAAAGCTGTTGCTCTGACGTTTGTCCGTTTGTTTAGGCTCTCGCTTAAAGCTAGCTACGATGTGCCGGTCCGCCGATCTTTCGAAAGCCAACTCTTGCTCGACAGGTGCTTTTCGCGGAATACAATATTACCACGTGCTGAACACAGATTTTAGGTCCAGAGAATGTTCCGAATTGTCTGAATGTTTGTTTTGGATTGGATTGGATCGATAATAGTGGAAGATCGCAAGAAGGTTTGTTTCTCAATAAGCTGATGGGTATTAGCGGACGTACAGTGCGTAAGTATGAACAGCATATCTGCTCGAGATTACCTTTGGGAAAGTTTCACCATGTCGCTATCGTTGATATCTACGCTAGACTGACCTCTCAGATTCGGCCTTCAATGACGAGGCGGGTGAGTTTTGGAGTTGGCGAAGTAGTACAGTGGAATATCGGGAGTTATTGGGAATCTAGACCAAGCTCACAGGATGAGGCTAGGAGCGACGGGTGTCTGTTTATCGAAAACCCATTTCCTCATGTACATCTACGTCGACAAACCTCAGCCGTTGGTATTATGGTAGAGGTGGCTGGCTAAGTAACAGTAGTACAGGTGGAGCTGCTTCTTCGCAACGAGCTTCAAAATAGATAACCGAATTCGCTACTTCTATTTAGTGTTTGCTGCTCCAATCGAGAGCTGAATCGTAATGTCCACTGCAAAGGATTTCAAAAGCATGTATCAATTCATATCAAGACCCGCAGCTGAGGATGCACATGATTGGTAGACCACACGTTGGTACACTATTTTCAGTCAGTACAAGCGTCTATTGTCTCTCCTCCATTTCCTCACGCCTGAAAGAGCTAGAGACCAAACACAACTTACGATATTACGAGACAACAACCCCAGAAACAGCAGTCATGCCAGTCATGGATTGTCACTTCGTCGTAAAACATCAATTTGCATGGAAAACATCGATTGTAGCATTTCACACTTCGCTGAGGTGGACGATGGCTGTGGTCCATTCCGGGGTGGAACTCGGGTGTACCATCAACGTCGACAGAGGCAGGCCTTGAGTATACCATACCTTCAGTTGCTTTAGGTGCTTCGGTGACTACTGCAGTATGGGCTGACGGGTGAGAGGTGCATCTTAAACCTTGAAGTGGGTGTGAGTCCGGGGTAGTCATATATGATGTGGCATTTCTATTTGGTGGGTCTTGTTGTTTTTGTTGCTCTTTTTTTCGCTTGAGGACAGTTTCCTCCGGAGATGCGATTGGTTGGGTGCTGCAGGGTGTGATTCTATCGGAGCCGTTCGAGGCTCGCTGAGCAGTTCGAAATGTAGTATTTGCTGGACGGCCAGTAGTCATTATGGCTTCGATTTCATTGGCACTAACAACAGCAGACGACTGGGTGGATGTAGCTTTGCCCCGTTTTCCAGCTTGCTCTTTATCTGTGGTCGGAACCATTCCCTGGTTGGTACTCCTGAGCTGGTCTAAAGTCTTGCACTTTGTGACATCGTCATCTTCCTGGGTGTGTGTCTTCAGAACAATATTTTCATGTTGTTCTTCCGAATCTGCTTTCTCTGGCTTCCCATCCATGTTTTGGATGTGTTGCTCGCTAATGGCTTTAATTTTCTGGGTTATATCAAACACCATGGTATTTGAGGACTTGGAGTTTTGGCGATCAGGCTGAGGTGTTATACCAGTCGCAGAGTTGACTGGCGACGACATTGCTGGCATATCAGCCATCATGGTACATGTGGAAGGTAACATGCAAATATCGTCTTTTCAAATAAGGCCTTTGTAGACTCACAGAACACGAGAAGGTTGCGATTTGGATGAGAAAAGTTACCGATCAAGAACGGAGCAAACTCTTGGTTATCCACCCCACCAGGAAACACGATCTACCCGCATTCCCAAAATACTGTATGAGTCAAGCCCTCCCTCTAGCCAGTTGTGGTCAGTTCCCTCGCTGGTGCAGCATACCCTTGTTTTCAGCTATGAATTCTTGTCTCGAGAGTGGTCAACTCATCGTAAAGGTTGCATCAAATTACGACCAGGCTAAGCGAAAATCATGGCAACGTGATAAAGTGCAAGGATCGAAACATAATCAAGCCTCATCTTCTCTGAAGTCCGCATCTGAGTCCGGTATGAAATATACCGGAGTCTGATCCACCAAAGTTTAGTGACTGTCGACATTGTATCTTCGTTGATTGCATTCTGCGCATATTCAGTTGAGGTTGTAGTATCTGGATTTGTTCAGTACCATGCCACAAAGCATCAGAGAGACTGCAGAGTGTGGCTTCGAAGGCAATTCTGATACCTACGGCCTCGGGGTCCGCCTGGGAATATACCTCTCATGGCTATCAATCATCATCGCAGCTGCCTGGTTCCCAAAAATCATAGGCTCGCTCACAGACGGTCTGCTCGTTTTTCTCGTTGCGTTCCTCGCGGCCACAATTCTCGTATCAACTCAAAACCAGAAGACTTATGCAGTAGAGATTGTCGTCATGGCATATCTTTACTTCGGCGGTCTCGTCACATGTTCTCTGTCGATTCTAGCCGCTGGCGTAAGACGACCAGCCGAGAAACATCCTGTTTCTCTGTGGAGAGGAACGATCATGTATATCACGGCGATCGCCATGGGCCTTTATCATTTGTGGTTTTATTGGGGACCGGAACGCTTCATGGATACGCCTTGTGGAACTTGGCTATTCCCTTTCGGCAATGTCGAGACCGAAAATTTCCGGCACAGCTGGGTCCTAATATACGCGATCGTTTCTATTGTTGTTGGCGTCAGCTGGCCACTCACTGCCGTGGCAGCACTTATCCTGTTCATCCCAGACATGGTCACTATCCTGGCCAGATTGTTTCCTAAGCTACTAGGGAAATGGACGTCTGATGGTAGCTTGTACGGAAAGTCTGTCGCAAATTTAGGCAAAGGAGTAAAGATTAGATATCTAAGATCGCGCCAAGTTGCCCGGAGAAGAGCCGACAGATCTAAGAGGTAAGAATTTCCTTTATACCGTGTTGAATCGCGAGGAAAGGACTGACCACAACATCACGTTTCAGGATAACTCGACATTTGATCTTGGCTGCCTGCGTTTTGGTGCTTGTGTGGAGTATCACTGGTGTTGAGCTCATGCTGTACAAGAATTCGATCGCGAGCATCAATACTTTGGCAGCTACCGGCCAGCTCATACCGTTCATTATCGGTGTTGCAACTGTTACCAAATTGGCATTTAATGCCATGTCAGAAGATTATGAACCACCTCGACTGACATGGGGATTCTTTGTAAGTGTGAAGGTATTGCACATAGCTTTAAAAAACAAACGTGGCTGATGGAGTGCAGTTTTATGAGGAGCAGAAAGTTCTTACAGAATCAGAGAGGCAGAGCGTGAATCTGCTTCAGAGAGGATGACTGAACCGCTCCACCATCAGATCCCTGGGACTGAAGATATTGCCCACGCACGCTTTGAAGTCTCTCAACTGCTAGTAACGCTCGCAAACAGATGTTCAGAGATCATCCTCCTAAAGTGGCGGAGAAATACACATGGGGTTATATAATGCCAATGAAACCCTGATCTGCCGTTGACAGTGAATGCAAATGAAAAGAGGCTGAACAACAAAAAGAGCTATCCAGATAATATATTCAACGATGATCATCTTCATTGAGGTAGCGGACATCGAGGAGGTTGCAGAGTAGAGCATGAGAAACGGGTTTGTGCTCGGAATAATCAACAACATGATCAAAGCAATGGTGACTGACAACTGTTTTCGTTACTTATCAATTTCTTGCTTCTTCATTCGAGCGGAATTGGATGGTTTTCTATGAATAAAAAGTGGTCGAGGCGTTATTCCTATAGTGAAGTTCAAATAGAAGTCGCGCTAGATTACAGTAGCGTACTGCTGCCCTGTCGATGCCATCATTTTGCTTCGAGCGGCTGGGAGTCATGCAGGACCATCTAGATAATTCGCGACTGTCAACAATACTCAGTCTGAATAGCCTCAATTCTCCTATATACGAGAGGTTCCTAGATGACCTGCTACTTTGAAAACAATTAATTATGCTTACGCAGTGTAGTTTAGCGCCATATAGAGGCTCGCGCAAAGTCTTCGCCCCTCACTCAATACTTATACATACCCACCCGGTCAATCATATCATGTGAAACCCAAACTTAACGCATATCACAACGCTGCACACACCTTGCAACCATGTCACAGCCTAATCGCACAGGGACTCCTCTTCAACGAGCGCCTGGGAGTTTCTCACCTATGGTCCAACCTACAAATTCCCGGCCTGCTCTGCGGCGCGTTGAATCGTCCGACGAGGAGGACGAACCACTCACGATCAATAGATCTCGTGCAGCAGCACCACCACCACAGAATGTACCTACACCTGCACCGCTGCCTCCTCGACCTCTCTACTCCTCATCCCCCGCGAGCTCAAGCACGAGCAATCTACAAAATTTCTCACGTCCGACACTCAATACGGCGCTAAGCTCACAAACAGCTAGGAATGCCTCCCCATTGAGCGTTGCGCCGAAGTCTGAATCTTTTCACCGTGGGCATGGTAGAAAGCACTCCCAGACGCAGGGATCCTTCGAACCAACCCTTCCTACAGCTGTAAATTCGAACCTAGGAAGCATGGCAAACGTTAATGCTGGGCTGAGTGCGTCTCAAATCGCCGCTCAAGCAGCAATGCAGCACCAGACACATAACAGGCAGAGGTCGCAGACAGTTCCTACACCGATGAATGATGGATCCCAGAGTCGGAGGCCATCCAGAGGCGGTCCGATCAGCCCGCCCATGCTAAGCTTAACGGAAGCTTCAGGACCAAGGGATCACAGCTTTGGCGGACAGGTATATCAGAACGGATTGCTAGGAGGATCACATGGAAATGCTGCTCAAACTGCTGCCAATATAGTGTTTCCCAAATCCCCAAGTACTTCCCCGGCACTGCTACCTGCGGACCAAGAATCCGTGTATCGCATGCAACCGGACAAGCCACTGAAGACAGAGAAATCCAAAGTGAAGCTCTTCTCCAGGCCTGCGAAGATTGGCGTGAACAAAGACAAAGACAAGGATACAAGACCCGGGGCACTACCAAGTCCCAGTAAGACGGCCTCCTATACACTGGGATCCCTCCAGAGAGGAAACTTCAGCACCAATAGTTTAGCAGATTCCATGTCGAGCGCGGCTAGTATGTACAGCATGGCCAATTCCTCCTCCGCAACTATTCGGGCAGTTGATTCCCAACAACCGGAAAAGGATAAGGAGAAGCATAAACACCACTTCCTATCGCGGCAGAAGGCCAAGTTGAGTAGCAAGGATGATCACCACCTACCACTGTCGTCAGCTGCCAGCAATTCGAGGCCTGTTGATCCTAGTGCCCCTAGCAGTCTGTACAATTTCAACCTACCACCGAGTCCAGGACCTACGAGCACGAGCTTTGCAAAAAGTATGAGTGGGCTGGATCTGAGACACGGTGGCAGGGCTCTAAGGGAGAAGAAAAAAGAAGAGAAATCTGATGCTCTCAGGGAGAGCGAGCTATCTTACCAGAACAGTAATGAGTGGCCAGGTCCATCAAGTTTAGGGTCTGTAGGAGGGATTCCTTACCAAGGATCTGCAGGTGGAAGTTATGGATATACACCCAGTCTCCATGGTGGAGATCCAGAATCTACCAAGTACGTGCTTAACAATTTAGGGCCGGACGATGCATGGCCGTTTTTGAAGGCTAAGCTCTTGATCATTTTTGAGGGAGAAGATTTACGGTTACCAGTGGAGGACTTCAACCGGCTCGTAACGTACGGCTTCCCCTTAAGCCTTAACTTTGTGACTAATGACATTAGTGTAAACATTCAACGTTGCATTCAGAAACGTGCACCGAACTTGATTGTTGAGGACCTCCAAGATCTTTTGGCCACAGGCTTTAGTTCCCTAGATCAGACTCTGAGACGAACTCCTGACGAACGCCTCATTCCACATTTAGTCGAAATGTGGCTTTTCACATTCACTTCAGTACTGCCATACATGCAAGCGGTCTTCCTTCCCCTAGATTTAGAATTTTCAGGCCACGGGCCGCTCATGACACCTGAACAAGCAAGAGACTTTTGGGGAGCGCTCCCAACGTCCTTCCAGGACCCTAACGGCAATTCACCCGCCTCACCTGCCTTAGAAGTCCGTCGAATAGTCTTGACAGCCTACCGTGACATTGTCATTCTTCCACGATTCGATACATTGAAGACGATCTTCTCCCGCCTTTCCTTGGAGTCGATAGCGCTATCAATTCCAGCTACAGACATTATATCGACATCCCCAGACTCCTTTTCCGGCGGCAGACCATCGACAGCGATGTCTCTCGACCCGTCACATGCCTCGTACGGTTCCCAAACTACAACATTGCTTAACGGAGGAAGCTCGGGGGATGGGAGCGGCAATCGTAGTAGAGCTATAAGCAATGTGTCTTATGGCTCAGAGCCGTCAGGGCTTGGAATAGCAAATCTGCCCCCACCTCCCGCAAGACCGTTCACGCCATCTTCAACTCATCCTCTGCATCCACTCAATCGTGGGCAGAGAGACAAGACAGTTGAGGACAGTAGCAAGCAGCTTACCGAGATGGTGGGCAGAATGCTTCAATGCATGAGCGTCTTGGCATCTGTTCGAGTTGGAGGTGGTGGCGATGAAGATAGTCAGAAGAAGATGGAAGAATTGACGAGAGGACTGAAGCTGAATTGGCTGGGTAGAGGGAGAATGGGACGAGATAGGAGAGGATTAGTGGGAGCGAGAGTGCCTGGAGGGAACTCCATGCCTGGGAGAGGTGATGCCGTCAGCGTGATTTGATTGACCTAGTATTCAGGAGTTATGGTTTTGGGAGTCGGTATCGAGAGCATACGAGCTGTGTCTCTCGGCGTAGAGACGAGTTTCCACAATGCGAAGGGAGTATGGATTGGAGACTTTTTATGGATGGGCAGATAACTCGAATCCGGCGCAAAAAGGACATGAGGGATGATTCAATTATAGTATGGGTTCATCAGTCGAATTGCAAATATGTAGGTTTACGAATGAATGCCAAGTCTATCATCAGGAGCATGGTTCAATCGACGCTGAAGGGGTTTATGCTTGCTGAGTGTACCATAGGCAAGTTTGTTTCACGACGCACGTTTCATTTACATCTGTAAGCCAAGACTACACAGGATTTTTCAGCAGAACATTCCGTACTAGCAGGAAGAATATTTTTGCTATATGTTAATGGACTACCACGCGGCTCGATTAGGGTATTGAGCTTAGGATGAGGGTATGACGATGTCTGGTCGTTGGTCCTCGAGCTTGGAGACAACTTTTGGCATGCCGTTGGTTCTCGAACTAGCAAATTCAAGTTGGCAAGAGTTTTTGAAGTCCATGCTAGGCCAATCCTGGGAGGGAAGGAGCGAGCAGCAGATGGTGGATCAAGTCAGTCGGAGAAATCCGATCGTCCTTACCTTGTATACTTGGTGTTCCAACCAAGTATTGAAGGGTGCATGTTCAACTGAAATTTATTTTCTTTCCAATTCTTACGTTCTCACACGACTGTATCGTTATCCAGACTCCGAGTTCTCAACATCTGGAATAAAGGCCCAAGTAGCTGAGGACAGTTACGATACTGGAGATACCAACCTTGTTTTGTCTGGAGTTGCCGGTCCTGTTCCTAGAAGCAAGGACTCCAATTTCTTCCGAGAGGTTCCTCTCAAAGCCAACGAGTTGAGGGGATATCACACGAGAAAGAGCCCACCATGGCTAAGGCAGGATCAACAACAATCTCCGTGGTAAGTAGTATCTCAAATGCATTGACGAGCCGTGGTCTGAACCGTGCAGAATCCTGAACTACAAACAGTCGAACAAGAGTCGATAGCGCAGAACCCTTCCGAGAAACGCAAACATGGAAAGGCTGATATCACGAAGAGTCAATGTCCACGGTCCAAACCTGAACACCCTCGGTCTAGTCATGGAACAAGAGAAGAACCCTTCTTCCCATCGCCTGCTGCTTCCCCCTCGTCTGCTGCTTCCCTCTCGCCTCAGCCTGCAGTACGTCGAAAGTCTTTATACGATGTGCCAGAATTCGTACCTCCTGCACGAGCGCCAGTCCTAGCCATAGACAGTCAGTCTCAGCAGGCTGCATCATCAGTACCGCAGGCCAATCTTCAAGGATATGTTCCAAATATTGAATACGGCAATTACCTTTCGCAAGCTCAAGTTCAGCAAGTCCTTGGTCCACCGGCGCTTACGAACCCTCAAGGATATGTTCAATACATTCAAATCACTGGTGGTCCAATGAACATGGCTTTGCTCAATCGTCCTCGGAACGTTCAAGCGCAACAAATCCAAGCTCCACCGCCGCATACGAACCCTCAGCGCCATGCTCCATTCATTCCTGCCCCAAATGGTCTTCACAACAATCGATTTCAGCAAGTTGTGGTTCCAGCGCCTGAAAAAAATTACCACGTGCCCGTTCAACACCTACGAAAGCAGGGCTTGCTAGCCCCAAATGTTCCTGTGGACAACACCTTGAACGCTCTGTACCATTTCCTAATCTCTGTCGAATGCACCGTCGTTTTAGTAGATGGCAGCACGATCAAGACCGACCAGGTTTATAAGGACCGTTACGGCATGTACGCAGTATATCAATTTCAGCATCGCGAGAAGTGTGACAACGAGATGAAAATTGTCCAGCTAAAGCTTACCTCGAGAACTCAAGAGCTCGAGGACGCGTTTTGGGGCTCAATTCCATATCGTGATCGCTATACAGTGGATAGAGACCTAAGCCATTGTCTGCCCATCCAACAGAACTTCTGGAAAACGGTGACCGTTTGGAGCGGAGTGGGCTCGGGAACTCCGTGTACTCTCATTCCACCGGGTGATGATTCTTGCTTGTACAAGGCATTGGATCTGATAAGGTCGAGAGGCTTCAGAGATCATCTCCGTCGGTCTTGCCATCTCATGCTTCTTTAGACTCAATAATTCCTGCAGGATCCTGGCACTTGTTTGGAGGGAAGCTCTAGGACCAGGGTGTTTCGAGATTCTTCAGGTTATCTTCAAGTAAATGCTGTCCTCAAGAATCGGGGAGCTGGTTCGAGGATTCTTGGGACTTTAAAAGTAGTATGAGGGGAGCGAGAGCATGTTCTATTTATCTGTATTGTCACAAATAAGAAGATGTGAGCCCTCTCAAGGTTTGTCTCTCTCTTGCTCAATTCCTCATACATCAGGTCAGCAGTGTCTCGGCCTCCATTTCCCGCGCTTAAGCGAGTAAACAGCGTTTGTTAATGAGAGTAG
Organism: Rhynchosporium graminicola; assembly: GCA_900074885.1. NCBI lineage: Eukaryota > Fungi > Ascomycota > Leotiomycetes > Helotiales > Ploettnerulaceae > Rhynchosporium > Rhynchosporium graminicola. Next base: position 258,043 of record FJUW01000080.1, read on the forward strand.
CAACTGGAAAGGAAGGTATCTCGAGGTAGGAGGGTGCAGGTGTCATGATATAGGTTCTACTTTACGAAGGAGCCATGTATAGATAGATAATAGCTCCAAAAGGCACCCTTTATAATATACTAACATCTTGTCGCCCCCTTCATCAACAGATACGAGTCGACTCCGAGTTCGTACTGTACCTCTTGAGTCCCATCAAATCTTCTGTACCCTGTCCCGTATTTGATCTCACATATTATTTCTCGCTCAACTTAGCTCTCAAGTGTGTTTGTTGCCTTACCAGCCTAGGTATTCTGTTTCGTCCACTGCAAACCTCCAGTCAGTAGGTAGATGGTTCGAGACCCTGCCACTTTAGGAACTTTGATTTCAAATCTCTATATCAAAATTCTGGAGTGAGTGAGTATCCAGGATGAGAGAGAGAGAGAGAGAGAGAGAGAGAGAGATGTGTTGTGCTGGGTGCATACCTATGTAAGTAATGTTAAGCCGGGGAAGGGAAATGAAGGTTGGAAAATGAGATTGAAGAAGGGAGGAAGACTGTGATGGAGTAAGTAAGCAAGTAAATAGTCTTGTTAGCTAGATTTAAGTAGGGGGCGGTTTTTAGTAATGAATGAATGAATCATTTGTGTGATCTCAATGAGAAACGAGGAATTCGTTGGAAAGAGGTTCTCGTAAAACCCGGTCTCTGCTCTCGCCGGATGGAGGAGGCATGTACGCTTTTATCGTATGGCTGGCTGTGTATTGGCAGGATAGTAAGTCGGTCTACTATCTGGAATATCTTCCGTGTAATCCCTTTCATTTCGAAGTCGAAGAGATCAAGAGATATTTGAGTTTTAATGATTTATTCTTGATACTGTCTCTGCCTGTCTCAGGTTCTTCGTCTTCTCCCCCACCTCCATCTTCTCGATGCACGAAAACTACGTTGTCATCATTCCCTCACACAAAAGACTGCGCTCTCCCTTTACGACCCATAACGGAATCTCAGGTACCAGCCGCCAAATTCACAATTCTCTTCTCCATCCCAAATCTTCCATCCCTCCCCTCTTCTCGGGAATCGAATAGTATATACAACAAAAATGAAAGCTTCCCACACAATCAATCACACACACTTGCTCCACGAAAGCCCCGAAGCACCGGTCCTGATTCTTTTCCCCAATATCCCCATTTTCCAAACCCCAGAAACAAGCCAATCTAGACCAGGCACCAAGTTTCCTTTTCCTGTCCATTTCTCTTTTGCCTTACGTTTCCTTTCCAACCAAACACCGAGACAATAGACAAGAAAATAAACAAAGCCAAACACAACAAAGGTTGTATGACAAACATGTCGATATTTTGGTCGTGACGACGAAAAGATGTCAAAAGAGAAAAAGGAAAACAATTGTCCCGATTGCAGGGTAAGGAGTGTATCGAGGCTAGCTAGTATGCTAAAGAGCGTGGGTATATTTTCATTAAAAGCAAAAATAGTTAAGTATGTTGACGCAGGGACGAAAGAAAAGAAAACTTTGTCGTAAGATTCGTAGAAGGTTTGTTGTTACACCGTAATCAACGGAGATTAAAGCGCCCAAATACGTTGTAGCCGTGAGGCAAGTCAAATAGAATGGTGGTATTACCAGGTTCAGGAACGTCCTAATCCGACGGGGAACTTTTCGGCGAAGAACTTGAAGAGCTTCGCCTTCTTACTAGGGCTACGTCGTAGCTGCGCGGCAACTTGGACCATGGGGCCCACGATGTCTTCGTCGCCTAGTTGGGGAAATTTGCCTTCGCTTCGAGGGTCATTAAGCGAGGGAATTTTGGTCATGATGTTGGTGCTGCTGCCATCAGCGAAAGTGGTATGCTTCAAGGTCGCGAAGGCTTCGCTGCCGCTCTCGACTGTGTGAGTGATGGTCTTTTCGTTGTTGGCTCTCCAAATGGCGTCGGTCGCTGCCCACTTCTCTTCGGTGAGCTTGTAGGTCTTGGACGTGACTCCATAGTGCTCGCCTGTTCGGACGAGATGTTTCGTGTAGTTGCAGCGGGCAAGGTCCCAGTTTGCGCGCAACTGTCGACAAGCTTCAAGGTCAAAGCTCGCGGGAACGTAAGGTTCAGGGTAGATGGTGAAGTTGGCATGACCAAGCTTGTTGGACCACTCGTCGTTTGGATCGGCGATGACAATAGGAGGGATTTCGGATGATGGTACGAGATGTCCTGGACGACTCGTCGTGCTTCGGTGAAACGAAGATACGGATGGTCTGGTGCTTAGCGGTGGTGAAGGCATTCCGGGCAGTTGTGGAGTAGCTATAGCATCAATCGGTGTATTGGAACCAGAGAGGGGATCGTGAGCATTGGAGTGAGTATCGGCAACGGATGGTGATTGTAGTGGGGATTGCAAGAATATCTGCTTGGTGTTTGCTGAAGCATCCATCATCAAGGGAGGGAGGAGTGGCGTGGTAGCGAAACCTTCCTCGTGATCAGGGCTGAGTCTATTGGCTCGTTCGATGTCAATCGGAGCGGCCGTGAACATTGGCATCTCATCATGGCCATCGAAAATGCTCTTGGTCGGAGTGGGAGGCATGTGAGCCTCAAATGTCTTGTCATTAGTTTGTCGCGCGGAATTGGAAATCGATGAGGAACGGCTCGACGCGCCCCGCGACACAATATTGTCTCTTTGAGCCTCCGAATAAATCGAGGCCGCGCTCGATCCCTTTCTCGTTCTCCATTTTCGCGAAAATGAAGGGAATCTCGTCCCAATCTTCGTGGCAAAGCCACTTAGCGGCGACTCCTCAGCTCTTCGCTTCTTGCTCCGCGGACTTGTTGTGGAGTAGTCCCCATCGCTGAAGAAATCTACGGCTAGGTCGTAGTCAAATTCCTTTTTGGTGGATAGTTGCACAGAACTCATGTTCCCTGGTTGATGCGCGCATTGATGATTATCGCCTACATTTATTGACAGGCATTAGCTTTCGGACCAAACATTGTTTGTTGACAACCCCACTCTGTTTCAACTTACACAAACAATCGTAGAGATCCTCTTCATCGAACATGTCGAAATCGTCATCTCTTTCTTGGGGTTCCTCCTGAACGTCTGGAAGCGATCGCTTGCTTGTTCTTGTCCCATTAAAGGTAGGCGAAGTTGGGCTCTCGGCTGTTGAATTGAGATATGAAGACTCGACCGAGGAGGTAGAGCTGGAATATCGCATATGACCCCGTGTGGAAAATGTTGGTGTAACTGGGGAAGGTATATCGGATGCTGAGGAATTCTGGGTGTAGAATGAAGACGATGCGAGCTCCATCTCGTTCTCCAACATGCTTTCCCTCTTCCTCCGCTCTTCTACCAGCTGCGGTAGCAGAAGTGGCTTAAGTTTAGGGCTCATGATTGCTGTGTTTTGGTGTGGGGAGCTTGTCGTTGTTTGGTGAAATGTGTGTCTGGTCGCATCCTTATCATGCGAACATTGGCATTGCGGAATATGGTATATCTTGTAGTATTTAAATCAGGGATTGGATTGGTATGCGAAGACTCGTATTATACGTGGTTACGGTCTGCTGGAGTCAATACTTCGATTCCGTATTGTCCACGTAGGAGGGATATAAGTGGGCGTCGGTCGCTGTCGATGTGATGCTGCTGCTGCGGCCAGGACTTTTCTTCTCCAATTAGACTTTGCTTCGCCTAGAAGAGGAGGACGGGCTGGGCTTGTCGGATTTCCACGACAGTGTTGGACAACAAATGGCGATGCGACTGAAGTTGTGTACAACGTGATTGATGGTGATGCGACTTGATAGGAAGAGAATGTGAGCAAGATAGGAGGAGAAAGAGAGAGGAATTGGGAGCGAAAGGAAGAAGGAAAGTGGGTTGGGCAAGGGAAAGCATTTGATTTTGTGTGTGCAGTACAGAGCAGAGCAGAGCAGAGCAGAGCAGAGCAGTGAGCGAGTGCAGTGCGCGAGTGCAGTGCAGTGCAGTGCAGTGCAGCAGCAAAACAGATCGCTCTGGTCTGCTCTATTGTGATCCATCCTCTCCACTAAGATAGATACCTTCCATACAGGGTAGGCCTGGTAGGGAGGGTACTTACTGCCTTCTCGACCGTTGAGCTACCTACCTACCTACCTACCTACCTGGTACGTAGGAAGGAAGGTATTTTGCTTTGCGCTAAGCTGGGAGCTCTTTACGGAGGGTAATTTACCTTAGCTGATTTGTCTTACCTCTCTCTGTACATCTTACTCCGTGCCTACGGGATCCAGACCACAATACTTCAATTTACTTTACCAACTATCGACGGACGGTACGGAGGAGGTACCGCATGCTGACCACCCTCAGCCACCCAGCTCCCAGCGCCCAGCTCCCAGCTCCCAGCTCCCCCAGCTCCGGTCCACTGATGAAGAGCCCAAGCACGGGAGAAGTTCCCCTAGCCTTCCTATCCTACCTAGGTATGCTGGTTAGACGGCTCCTTCCTTTCCCTGCCTGCTCTTCCCAGCCTTTCTATTCGACTGAATCCATGCCCACATGGAAATCTTCCCCTGCTCGGCCAGTCCAAGGCCCCTGGACAGTAATGGTGAGCTACGGACGTTGTGCAAAAGTAGATCGTTGGTTGGGTTGCTGAATTTCAGAACTTTCTGATTCTCAATTACCGCAGTCGGGAAGGTGGTAGTATATTTTATCTACCTGGATATCGAGAGAGTTCTAGAGCATCATAGACCCATTCCCTTCTACTGTAGCAAGCATACTCAACAAGACATCATGACATCCGTCATCGCATATCGACTCACTCTGTACTGTAGGTAGATAGGTAGGTATCTTGCCCTGTCGCTTGGATGGAAAGAAAGCTGTACCCCTGTGTTGCTTTGGTCCGGCCTGGAAGTGTGTGTGTGTGCACTGTGCAGCCGGAAAGAGGCCCAAAAGATCCAGTCGTGAACGTTATGGGGAGGGCGGGCAGGCAGGGTAGCTCGGTAGGTCCCTAGGTAAGGTAGACAGGCAGGCAGGTTGTTGGGGGGGCAAGGTTGCTTCTTTGCAGAAAGAAGACTTTGTGGCCCCTGCAACACGAAACGACGGGTCGATAAGCTCTCTGGCCCTTATCCGCACCGTTTATGGCTGAATTCCGTCAGTCACCCTCCGTGCGAATAGCGCCTAAAGCTTCCCTTCCCTTCCTTTCCCTTCCTTTCCTTTCCCTTCCCTTTCATGTTGGGTGTGATGCGATGCGATGTGCTGTGATGTGATGATGATGGCTGGGATCGGATCTTTAATGAGACAAGAGACTATCTATTTGCCCTACCCTACCTACCCTACCGAGCCCGCCCGCCTGCCTACCAGCTCACCTTCGGAGAAGAGGATTGGAAGAGAGGGGAGCCGAGCAGTTGCTGTCCGTACCTAGAGACTAGAGTAGAAAGAAGTAAGGTTAGGTTCTTCGATGGGATTCCATCATTCCAGACAGAGTCTTAGAGTCCAGAGTCCAGATTCCCCAACCCCAGACTGCCAGTCCTCAGCGGTGGACCTTTTCTATGGGGCACGCTGAAAAGAGAGTCGAAGCCGGGAGAAGAGACATTCGTACGCCTGGAAGTGCCTTGGAGGCCGATAAACAATCAGTAAAGAGACTCAGTACAGCACAGTCAAAAAGAGGTCACAGCACAGCACACCACACCACACCGTCTGAGACTCTGAGACTTCCGGCCGGGTACCTGCGCCTGTTTGAGAATTCCGACGATCTGTTCCTCCAATTGAGTTGGTGAAGATTGTTTCACACCCTCTCCCAGACAGCCTCCCGCCAGCCGCTCTGTTACTATGAATCTGTCACATCTCACGATGCTCAGATGTACTAGAGGAGCCCTAGAGAAAATTGCGACGGAGTGCGCTGCACCACGAGGTGGTGGATGACTTCATCGCATCTCATCTCATCTGGCTTTTCGGATGAGAGGAGGGGGTGTGGTGAAAACCCTGAGGTCACTCGGGAATCGAGTAGCCTCATTGTCGCTCTGGGTCTACTTAGTACAAAGTATATATTACACCCGGAAGCTGCATCTGGGCATTCCGGAGGCGTAGTTGATTGGATTGTGCCTGTTTTCCTGGGGCGAAGTTTATCCAGGCCATCCTGACCTGCCAATGATAAATGAGTTTTGGCTCACTGGGGGGCCACGAGAATCCACCGGTTGCCCTGTCAGATATCAAAGGAAAAAAGTTGCAAACGAAAAGAAAGAAGTAAAAATCCCAACCCACATGCTGCAGAGACCAGAAGTCGGCCAATATCAATGTTACTTACATTGCAGCATACCTGCAGCTTTTGCTCTCACAGGTACTTCCTATGCAAGTTGAGTTGTCCATTTCCGTTCCCCATTACTGATGAATCATGGAGACCTTCCACGCTGTATAACTACACAAGTCGGCCGTATGGCAATGCTACTCGAAAACCTAAACATCCACCTGTGTTTCCACCGCGCAGAGTCTCTTTGAGGCTGTGGAGTTATGTGCTGGGGCACCAGCATGCTGAAGGGCTTCTCAACGTGATTCTGGCTGCCGGATGTTGATCAGGAAGTCCAGAACAGCCTACAGTTTGGTATCCCGACCGGACTCAACAGTTCTCCACTAAATCACGATTCAGTCCGTGGATCCCACCATCCAACATGCGGCAGATCTAATTAGTATGACTCTATGGCAGTCGAAAGTCGTGCCGATTAATAACAGAGAATGCCCGGCTGGAAATTTTCAAGTTCTTATCGCAAACTGGTGTCAAATGTTATCTGCCAGACTCCAAGGACATGCGTAAAAAGGAAACACTGGTCCACGGTGTTGTGAATAAAAAGCTCCGCCTTGCATAAAAGACCGTCTAACATTGACGGTCGAGACTCGTTATTGTGACGTTGTGAACCCTACTACCACAGTACTAGACTACGACGCGCGTGAGATCAACCTCGGGAGTTGTAATGGTCCAACACGTCTCTGCGAAGGTACGCAGACATGAGTAGCGAATTTTGATTACATGACAGGCCTTGTCACTGCCATTATTGCAGCACGTAATTCTCCGAAACAAGACCTTGCCGAGCTGTGTGTCGACGAATGCGTCGACTCGCATGTTGGCAGCTCTGTGCCAATATGTCTAATAACGTTGGTACAGTAGAGAATATACAAGTAGAGTGAAATCGATACATCCGCAGTACTATCGAGGATATGTTGGAAAGATCGTGCCCTTTCGAGGAAGTAGGGGTCCACTTGGTAAGGATGAAAGGGTATTGTCACTAGTCAATTCCTCTCCTTGCACATGATATTTGCGGGTGTAACACTACAAGCTACAAAGAATGGTCGGATACGATTCCGAGTACTGGTAAGCATGAACAGCACATGGTAGTCTTAATGCACAACCTCTCTTTTGTCCTCCTAGCAGTAAGTGTGCCAGAAAATCATGTCCAGTGTCTACTCCATGTTTGTTGCTCAACCTTATTTCCAAGAAACTGCCTGAATTAATACAAGTCGGATGATGACTGCATGTCGCGGACGTACCTTGAACCCAACTTCAGTGATATCCTGGAAACCCTCATCCATTTCTGGGCGTTTATACCTGGTAGCAAAACTCCTGAAGGCCATACCAGGAAGTATGGAACGCTTTTCAGGGTTCATCTGCTTCAGCGATTAGAAATAGGTTCACATGCATAGTTCTAATTGGGGATGAGACAACACAAGAGCTCCGCGTTGACAAATCATTGGTAAGGAGCAGGGAAATGCATACGGTAATGTTGAGAGCTCGCACAACGTCGTTGTGTTCACAAATCTGAGATCCTGCTGTGAACAGCACACAGCGAATCGGGACAGAATGCCTAGCAGCCAACTCTACCCATTTCTTACGGATATCGGAGTCTGCGTTGGTGTTGTCTACGTTTGGGAAGTAATTAGCACACCCGTCATTTGTGTCTCTGTGCTGGCAGCGGATGCTTACCGATTGCTACAGCCTTTCCTTCTGACAGGCACTCTCCTGCGACTTTCAGACATTTTTCTCGCTTCGGAATATCAGTCGATGCCCTCGGAAACTTGCATACCGTGAAACATACCGTCTTCAAGATATCTTGATTGATCCTCGTGTAACCAAGAGGCTCTAGGTTCCTCCAATAGAATGTGGACTTGCCAGCGGCGGGGCTACCACAAAACAAGACAACATCGCAAGGATTCTTCTTCTCGTAAGGCTCGATGACTTGAACTGAGTTGAGCCGCAATTCGTGGGATATAATCTGTCAATTTTCACGTACCTTCATCTGCAGATACTTTGAGATATTCGTTTGGATCAAATGTGCGTGTAAATGGTCGTGGCGCTTCCCCAAGGAAGTATTCCTCAGGAGTGTAGAATTTGATGCCAACATTGTCAGCAAAGTTTCTGTTTCTTGTTAGTTGATACTGAAAGGTTCATGTGGGCGGAACGCCGTACCGATCAGAACACGAGAAGTCTTTCGGCTGACCTTTGGACGCGTCACGTCCTCCAGCATCGCCAACGAAAATTGAATTGCCGAGATCCAAACCATCTGGACGGATGCCAAAATCCTCCAGCAGTTCCGTCCACATTCCCGTCCTTGGCTTCCGATACATATCTTTCTCAGTAGCGGCGTATATGCTTATCGGAACGTCCAGCTGACCCAAAACGGCCGAAACCTTGGTCTTGAAAGACACAAGTTTGGACATACTTGCTTTGGGAGCTTTCGTGTCGGGTTTAAGAGAGATACCGGCTTGGTTACTGAGTATCACGACTCTAAATCTGCACAACAATAAGTGACATGTCGTTCGAGGGATAGACGTCCACGTACCCATCTTTCAAGTACAACTTCCGAAGCGTTGCTGGGACAGAAGAATGCCACCATTTCCAGTCCTTGGCATCGGATGCAAACTTCTTGCCTGACGAAGTTTGTATGAGGGTTGAGTCCTACATATATTGCATTACACGTCAGAAGTCGACTATCGAGATACACATAATACATGAAGCAACGTGATTGAACTCACAAAGTCGAAAGCTGCAACCTTGTATCGCTTGATTTCTTCGCTAGTTAAATTTTTCTCTTGCGTAGAAGTTTTCGCTGGCTCGTATCTGCCGACAATGAGACTGTCTGGTGCATCGTCGTGCGGAGCTCGCTCATGCCATGTAATCTTCTCAGGTGGCTTTTGTGACGACGGGGTGAAGAACGACGCGACAGCAGTTTCTATAATCATGGGAGTAAGTCTGTTCGTTCCATTCGGGGTTTGGGATTACAAACGTGTCGTATTGGATTGAAGCTTGCGTCGCAAGGGAGGAGGAGAGATTGGTGCTTTATGGTCCAACTTTCTTTTGGATGGTTTGGGAGAACTGGCCATGGCAACGAAAATCCTCCGCAGATCAAACTTCACGATGATATCCAAGATTATCTTGGCACGTAAAGTTATGTTGATTCTCGTTGAAGGAAACTGCGCGCGGAAGATCGCCGTTGAAGTTGAGTTCTCGCTTGCCCGCCATCAAACACGACGACGTGCTTGTCGTCGCGTTGACACCTGACTTCACTCCAACCTTCTTCACCTAACCAGGATTTCTGCGAACTGATTCATTCATCTTCCTACATGACGATCTTGATAAGTTGATTATGGCATCGCATGGATCATCTTTCAATGCGAGTTTAATGCGACGATGTATGTACACTGCCAATGATCTTTCAACCGATCCTGGCACAAATCGAACCCAGAAATTACCTAAGGCTTCAATCTCCTATAGGTACATTAAGGTCTCTGGATTATGACAAGGTAGATTTATAAGCTGTTATCTTTTCGATGCTCATAGTTGAAATCTGAAGAGGTCTTTCTGCAAGTCCGATCATTCAACGTATCCGCAACTTCTGTGTCTACCCACTACACAGAAGTCTCATGAAATACGGATCTTGCTTTTACGTCTTCCAATTTTTAATATGGGCTTCAAGGGATGAGATATGAATTTTACTTGGTTCAAATGCCGCGCATTCGGTTCGCCGGAGGCTTTTGTGGCGTTCAACTGGCATATGATTTGCAGTCTCCTGGCTGCCCTGTTCTTATTGTTCTGTTTAGAGTCCATCGGGCCCCGCGCTAATGGCCCAAGGAGGTTTCTTGATAAAGACATGAAACTTCCGTTCAATATCTGTTCTCGCGATTGTTTCTACATTATTCTGTATTCAATCCCCAAGCTGCTTTTGTTCTTGTATTCATTTTTCTCGACTAGACCGAAGCACATTGTATTGTCCCACGGATGTGTACTTGTACAAAATGTCAGAACTCATTTTCGAGTTTTTAGAACATGCTTCATTGGAGCCATTTAAGGGGAGTCTGAGATCCTCAGAAGATTTTATGCAAGGTTTGAAATCGGCCCCAAGGTACAGGTAGGACTCGGAAAGTTCAGGACCATATTCATGCTTCGATCCATCTCTTCTCTTTGACCTCAATATCATGTCGTTGGAGCTTTGCTTTCCAGAATTCAACGTTTGATCTTGCTGTATTAGGCTTCGACCATTTTCAAACATTCTTCTCAGCTGTAACTCAGCGCGCAGCGAAGCCTTTCTCTCCCAAGAGCTGTCAGCCCATCATCAGTGGTGAAAGATAAGGTGGATCACAAGTCTCGAGCAACAGCTTTCGATGAGTGTCTGCACGACTTTGATGCTGGAATCAAAAGCACTTCGATGAGAAGGAAGACGAAGCAAATCTCACCCAAATGACGGGAAGGGAATAAATCAACATTGGAAAGCTAGACCCTGCTTCTGATGTATATTTCCTAAGTCCTTAGTGAGTTCATGTCCCTTCATGAATCTTACACCAGAGTGCTGATGGTAGACAAGGCCAACTGAATAATCCTTACTCTGGTTGCGTTAATCATGTTTTAGCATCGGATTTGGCAGGATCCTCCGCACCAAGAAAGCTTTTGCCAGAGCAAGACTTAGCGGAGGTTGATTCAAGGAAGTTTAAGCATTCACCCCCAGCTAAGTCTCAACAGATCTCTGTTGTCGTGACTCGGATGATACGTGGTTGAAACAACAAATCGTGTTGTTTGCTAGGCCCGTGAAATCTAAACATGTCGTCCTATAAGCCCTCATTTTGATCATGATGAGCAGAAGGTTAGCTCAGACTGTTCCACGGGAAACTTTCCCAACCAGAGATCGTTCCCAATCCAGGTACGGTTGATTGTCCCACTATCAAATGACAATTTTAGCTCTAGTTCGAGTCTTCATTGCAACGGGATAAATCCCGGGACCAATCAACAATATGCCATTGCCTGGGAACTTCTTCCCGACCTGGATGAGATCGCGACTTGGGATTGGGCGGTTCCGAAACGACTGTCGAATTGCAAGACTCCACCCCCCCCCTAGGGCTTTTCAGACGGCGTTCTTCAACTTCACTGGAGCGTACCGCACAAGCGACAGAAGCTTGCAACATGCCATGATTCCTAAAGACTACTGGTTCAATCCACTCCTGTCACAGATTTATGAGTGTCTTATACAGGATGTTAGAACCTTGATCACAACGGATGCATGATTTTCTGAGCTTCGATATGCGTATTTACCATGGCCTTCCTTTCAGATTATGCTAGGCGAGTCTGAATATTACTTAAAAGCTGCCTTGAAATTGACTACAAAGGGATTCCTGAAATGGAATCGGGGTAAAGTAGCGACGGGAATATCCGCGTGTCTTTTCACCAGCAAAATTCAGGAAACTGTTGTGAGGGAACAAATTGTCCACAGAAAGCAAGTTCTGCGCTGGCTTAGCGACCTCCTGCAATGCCACCCTGAATACTTTGATGACTTACTGCTTCTTATTGAAAAGGGAATTTCTCTCTATACGACACAGGAATTGAAGAAATCATCATCATAGTCCTCGTATTCATCTATAATTGCTCTCTTTAGCTTGCTTGCGTCATCTCTGGTCTTTTAGCAGGCGTAGCCGCCATCCTAGCCTCTCTCATCTCGCTCTGACTGAGCCTCAAATCCTCGCTGTAGTCGCCAAACGCATTCACCAACTCATTCAATCCGTTCTTCATTACCTCCAACACCATATCAACTTCAGGACATTCCCGCTTCCTTTCGACATCCGTCCAATGGAAGCCCAAATTAGCTTTTAATGCCTCCAATCTTACCACATTCGTCGTCAGAGTCTGAATGATCAACTTAACGTCTCTCTGGACATGGCCATATTCGTCTTCAGTAAGACTGCACACCGAGAATCTCGTGATGGCATTAACGGCATCGACGAGGACGCCAACATCACCGTATGGCTGCCCAAGTACGATAGCCGTGATCCTCCTCCTATAATCTTGGCGGAACGGCCAACCGACCTGAGATTTCAGAGCCTTGAGTGCCCACTCCTTGAAGAGTGCAGTGAAGCTCCGATCGTCCTGCTCCTTAGGACTCAACATATTTTCTGCCCTCTCTAGCAGCTTCTTCGCTCGTGGTGATACTGGTCCAGGAGGCGATACGCCGCGGCTTTTGGCAACATCCGCAATTTGCTCGCGCGTGCTCCGCTTCTTGGGCTTGGTGAAGATGTCGGCTTGTTGAATGGGCTGAGCCATGCGAGGGAGGCCTTGGATAGGAGCTTCTGGAGTTTTTGTAGCATCTGATGCAGCTGTAGAAGGTCGCTCGTACTCGGCAATCCGTACCTGGATGCCATTTATGAGATCTAGACACACTGCTAGTAATTGTGACCATGCAGAACCACCTGGTCTGTCAATGTCTGTAAATATTATTCTTCGACGCCCCTCGAACCGCTCTCCTATGTAAACAAGTTCCCAAAATGCAAATGCCTGGGATTCCTGTTAGCCAAATCCGGTTTCGGAAATTTTAATGAACGACTCACTCTCGTCTGCAGCTTCTTGCCCGTCAAGCCAGCTAACAGGCTGCCATTTGGATCTCTGGACTCGTGCGTAATGGGTCGCCCGCCCTTGAGCGGTTCCTGTGCTACATATACAGAAAATGCAGCATTTGTGACTTCCCACAACATGACGAGGAGAAATCCGGAGGTGACGGAGTTCTTCAACACGCCCCAATGGAATGGCTTAACAGAGGGCACAGTGCTCGACTTCGAGAGAGTCCAAAATATAGTTGCCCATTGCCTTGTGAATCCCCACGCCATGCTCCTAATCGAAGGGAAAATTCCCAGGTCTAATATGTATATGACGGGAAAAGCAGCAGCGGCTATGACAGCGCGCTTCAGGGCGCTCATAGCAATGGACGGAATTTGGGTCTGTATTCGCTCGGCAGGCGGGACAAAGATAGCTCTTGACTCTTTGGTTGCTCCGATGGGTTTTGTTTTGATGGCAGGCATATCGATCCGATCGTAGTCGTAGAAGAGGTGGAAGCCTGCTTGGACCACACCGAGGAACAGCAGGAAGCTGGTGAGGTAGATTGGCTTCTCGTTCAAGATTGTGCGTTCGGTTTTGGGCATCAACTTGATTCTATTCAGATCCTGATCCCTCGATGCCGACCATACGTAGACCTCGCTGAAGAACCATGCTGAGAGACAGTACCAGCCTGTGATCTGAGGCACCTGAAAAGTGGTGGCATACTTTCTGAAGGTATCCCATGGCGAGTATGATGTTCGTAGACCAACGTGTAATTGGGCAATTCGAGGTATGAAAATCATGAAACCGGGTATGAAAAGAAGAAGGGCCCGTATGCCAGCTCTGCCTATTGGAAACCAGGACCAGAAAACTAAAGCATCTGATTAGAATATTGTTCAAAGCGCGGGTTGCGCATGTACCTACAAGACTTCTTCTCCCCAATCAGAAACGATTCAACATAGCAGAGCGCAAAGACGATCGCTGACGCCAACGAAAACCATTTGTGCAAGGCGGGAGTCAGAAAGTCCTTGTATGGTCGTATTCTGGGCGCCATTGCATGAGCTTTGTGAGATGTAGTCTATACCTCTGGTCCTTTCAATTCATCGCAGATCGAGGACGAAGCCCAAAAGCGTTGTCTGTTGACATCGGTTACTTGCGCACAATAAAAGAGCTTTGACGCGAGCCTCGCTCTACTGCCAAGGCTCAGGGATAAGGCTCCAAAATCCAGGCTAGCAGGCAAGTGGAGTGGGGTACGTCAACTATCATCACGAGCTGCTCATATCGACAGGCAACAAATGAGCTCTAGCATACACGAAAACCGTCACTTTATCGGCCTCCGATTCCGTTGAATTATCAGCCACAATGTCTTTCGATCAACTATCGTCCATGGAGTCGCAGCCTACGACAATGCGGAGGCAAGATGATCCTCAGTATGCAGATGACCCCGAGTTCCAGAAGTTGTCGCAAGACCTGATGACGAAGCTGTTTACTTTGACGGGCAACATATCAAGACTTTCAAATGAGGTCAATCTACTAGGCACGAAGAGAGATACGGAGCGAGTCAGAGAAAGAGTGCACGATCTGCTGGAGGAGAATAAGGAAACATTCAAAGAGGTTGGCGAAGGAGTGAAGACTATTCAATCGTGGGAGGATGTCAGCGTACGTCTATTTGACTCCTCAGCGCTTGAAGAAAGATCTAACATTATTAGCCATCACAAAAATACACACAGCAAAAGCTTGCTCGGGAATTCCAGAACAACCTTTCGGAGTTCCAGTCCGTACAACGTCAGGCACTCGAGAAGCAACGATCGACGGCAACAGCGGCGCGAACTGCTCTAGAAGACGGGCAGTCTCCTAGCGCCGAAGGAGTTCAGCAATTTGGACAGCAACAGCAGCAATCTCAGCAAGAGTTGAGGCTCGCATCCCAGGACGAGGTCGACTTCCAAGACTCCTTGATCGTGGAACGCGAGGCCGAGATTCGAAATATTGAACAGGGCGTCACTGAGTTGAACGAGCTGTTCCGAGATGTTGCACATATCGTCAATGAGCAGGGCGAGCTTCTCGATAATATCCATGAGAATGTTGAGAACACAAGAGCAGATACACGAGGAGCAGATTTGGAGTTGAGAGGTGCGGCAAGATACCAGAGGAATGCTAGGTCGAAAGCATGCTGTTTGTTGTTGATTTTGGCAGTCATATTGACTATTGTCATACTGGCGGCAACCTTAGGATGATGCTTTGGAGGCACTGCATCGTGAATGTAAATTATTATTTCTGGGAGTCTGGAGTTTTATGATGAGCATGCGTAAGCGTAGTTACATTCATTTTGAGTATTGTATCAGACGAGGCATAGAAGCTGGACGAGTTATGGAATGAGTTCTGAGCCGAGAAAGCAATATAACTCGGGCCTATCAGACTGACAATTATTGTAATCTTTCTGACATTTTCTGCACTTCATGGATTGAGACCGCGATCTGCTCAAGAGCAATCAAGAAAAGACATGAAACAGATATCTATATGATATGACAGTAAATGTGGATCCGATTTTGTCTTTTCCGAGTCCGTGAGCTGCGTTGATTGGCTGAGGCTGGGCGTGACCGGCGCACGGCCAGAAAGGAGGAGCATCAAAATCTGGGCTCGATACACCCCCGTACGCCCGCACGCTTACTCTTGCGTTAGAGCTATCCTAGTGACCGTCACTTAATAGTTATTTTGCTATTCCGAAATATTCCGAAATATTCTTTTAGGCCACAGCTAAATCTACATACGTGAATAGCTAAATTTATATACGCCAATTAAGCGAACCTAAAGCGTAGAGTGCATTTATCACTAATAAAATTTATATATATAAAGATATACAGTATATCGCTAGCTTACTACTTTTATACTATATCCTCACTATTATCTTCATGCTCTGTATCCTGAGTATCTATATATCTCTACCCCTCCGATCATATCGCTTTGAATTAGTAATTCACTAGCTATAGTAAGTAGCTATAACGGGTTATACCCAGGACGATACTCGACGCTGAGCATCTCGCTGACTAATACTACTAAGGCACTAGTAGTAGTAGTACCGTATCTTCTCCTTTTCTATTAAGGAAGAATTCTTCTCTGCTCTTTAGCTAATTCTTCCTGTTAATTAAAGATACCGTTTGCACTATACGCATACTTTGCACTCGCCCCGTGATAGTAGTATCTGCTATGTTATCTGAATAATAGATTAATGATATACTATATATATATATATACCCCTTCTCTCTCTGTATACTAGACTTATAGCTATTCTGATGCCTATCCTTAAGCCTTTACATCGCAATTATAGTTCATAATATGCTGTTTTGTACTATAGAGTGCTGCCTAATATAACGACACAAGGGCTCTAGATAGTATACGAGCAGTAATAAAACAAGTAGGGAGGTTAAGAACAATCCTTAATAGTCTAGTACAAAAGAAACAGAAAGATATAGAGCTCTGAAGGAGTCTATACCTCTATATATATATAAGGAGGGTATACCTAAGGTACCGATACTAGCCCGTATCTGCTATATATACTATGCGCTATTATATTACCTCTTTCCAAGATAAAAGCTCGTCCTCGAGCCTTCAAAAGTAAATAACTTATATAAAACAAAAGAAAAAGGAGTTAAATTAAGTTAAATTTCAAATAAAATCTAAGTAATTATTAATCTAAAGCGTAAGACGTAAATCACTTCTTCTTCGTCTTTAATATCAGGTAATCGCTTTTATAGTAACTATACTTCTTATAGTAGTAATACTATACTTCCTCGATAAGTATTAAGAGCTCAGAAGACGTACTAACTACCGGTAGAGCTAGAGTTGCTAAAGGTATTAAAGGTAGTCGAGAGAGTTCTAAATCGAGTGCTATAAGAGAAGAGACTATAGCTAAATAATTAGTCTTCTAAGAGTACTTAATTAGAGCGGCAGTAGTATATAGCTATATAGTAAGCTTTAGCTAGAAGTAAAAGTACTACTTTGATTTAGCTATACCTCTAAGAATTACCGAGCTTTAGAACTTTATATAGAATTATAAAAAGGACTTCTTTTTTTATTAAAAGCTTATGAAATTCAGTATGATATTACTCTGTTTCGAGTCCGGAAAGGTAATAAGAGGCGAGTACTGAAATTATCTCTTTAGTAAAAGAGAAAAGTATAATTTCTAAGAGATACTATAGTTCTAAGTAACTTCTTGTAAAGCTAGAAGTAGAGCTCTAGAGTAGCGCTTTATAAGTACGCGTAATCGGGTATTAATCTAAATTAACTTTAAGTTAGTCCTAAATAGAAGTATACTATTAGCTAAAAGATAAGTTAATCCCTATATTAAGCGTATTAATACTTTTAATTAGTTACGACTTACTAGAGGTCTATAAATTATTAATTAAAAAGCGTTTAAAGGTATGTTCTTTTAGTAATTAAGATATCGAGTTTACTAAAGGTCTAGAGGTTACTAATTATACTTAAGTATATAAAAACTCTATAAATGTTGGTCCATAGTCACGTGTTAGTCGAGTATCTGCACCGGGGTTTAGCCGGCCAGATATATCTCCCTTACGGAGTCTCGACTACCTAGAAAAGCCAGCTACGTTATAACAGATAATACCACTACTACTATCACTATACTTTAGCTCACGCAGACTACTTGATTATACGTACTACGATAGAGTGATACTAATATTAATCAATAGATATATAGATTATTTCACTCTTTGAAAGTAGTCAAATTCTAAGAATTTCGACTACTGAAAAGAGCGCGCTAGTAACCTTGAAGAGTAGAGATATCTACTATAGCAATAGCTTAAGTACTAGAGAAGATACGGTCTCCTCTTTACTATTTGACTTGAATTACTAAGATAATTTGCCTAGATTCTACTTACGATATAGTTAAAGGATACGAATTCTAGTATATTATACTACTATTATCTTCTACGTACTTACCTTCTACGTACTTCGATTACTACTATAACCCGACTTCAAATAACGCGCTTTTAAGACTTCTATTTACGTCGAAAACTCGAAGTCAAAACTTAAACGCGCTACGCTAGCGCTTTTTATATAATACTTAAGAATAACTCTATAACTACTATTCTAAACAACCTCGGAATAGTACTAAAACACCTATACGAATTAGACCTTTAATATAGTAAGTATTAGAATAGTTAGTATTCAGTGCAGTATCACGCGGCAACCTAATCAGGACTAGAGCTAATACTCAGGCCCGGATATTAAAGAATATCCGGGATATATTATAGAAAAAGACTTATTATAACTTAAGTAGTTAAGTTATAAAATAAAGATAATAGTCTAACTTACTAGCGTCTAATTCCTCTATAAATATTACCCCTGTCCCTATAAGTATACGAGAATAGGGATATTCCTTTCAATAGGTTATGAGCCCCGGCAGGACGTAACTTCGAATCGACGAAAGCAAGGCGATCGATTTAAGCCCTAATAAGTAAGATAGAAGTATTCTAGTTAACGTAAGAAGACTAAAGAGCTACGTAAGAGCGCTAATAATAACCGGAGAGCTATAAGTAAGAAGGCTTTTAATACTAACTATATAACCTATAGGCTCTAGAGGGAGACCTATAATAAAAATCCGAGGATAATAAGAAAGACTATTTCTCGCAAAAATAACTATACGACTCGTAGACTTCAGAGGAAACTCTATAACTATAAAGTCGAGTAGTAAGTAAGTAAGCTACTTATAACTCTTAAACCGAGTATAGCTTCTATATAAACTAATAGCTAGTAAAAGACAAATATCTACTAATTATATATATATACTAAGTTAACTATAGTTAACTCACAGAAAATCTAGTCGAACGTATCGAATACTATATAATAACTATAGGATAAAATAGGGAAAGATAATAAGCTACTAATCTTAAGCCGTAAGAACTATAACGAATAGTTTCTATAAGCTAAAGTCAAGATTAAGAGAAAGGGTATATTCTATATAATAGATACTAGTAAGATTAACTTTACTTAGATAACTCGAGATAGAATAAAAGGTAAAAGTATACTAAAGACTACCTCCGAAAGTATACTATTAGTATTAACTATAGATAACCTTACGAGCGATTTCGAGAGGCTTAGCGGAATATAGAATCTAGAGAAGGCCGAGAAATAAGTATCCGACGACTCGAAGGCCCTGGATATTATAATCGAAGGACTTAGTAATAACGATATTATACTACTTAATAAGTATAATTCGGCAGGAGTACTTGTAACGACACAAGACTCGAGGCGGTATATAAGTAAGAATAAACAAGTAGGGAGGCTAAGAGCGATCTTATATAGTCTACTATAAAGGAAACAAAAAGATAAGGAAGGAAGAAGAAGAGAGATAGAGTATAAGGTATCTTATATATATATACTAGTACTAGTCTGATACTATACTGAGTCAGATACTAATTCTGCCGGGATACCTATGAACTTAGGCCCTAGTATCTATCCTTCTTCTTATATAATATTCAGGTAAGCTATTATTATATTACCTCTCCCTTAAGAAGAGCTTAACCCTAAGCTCGGAAAGTTATAGTTTATACTAGAAATTAGTCTTTATTATAACTGTTTTCGTTAATATTCGCGTAATAAGCGCTAGCTACTCTTTAGTAGTAGTAAATTCTTTATTAGGTTCTGACTAGTTATATCGCTATAATAGTACTATATTAGTTATAGCTTCTAAATTAGGCAGTAAGCTATATTTACTTTATCTATTTATAGTAGGAGTCGAGTTTAAGTAGAGTATAAGGTATATAAAGGAAGAGGTTTATTAATATTAGAGCTTCTTCTTTTTAACTGCGATAACTACTTAAACTTATAAGTTAACTCTCCCTAGACTACGATACAGTTCCTAGACTAAGTATTATTACTAATTACTATAGTAGTCTACTATAATCTTATATATTAATCGACCTAATTAACTCTTCTCTTATTATAAGTAAGTTTATACTTTAGTATTAGGGATAGTCTTTAGGTAAGATATAGGAGTTTTATAGATCTATAACGCTAACTCCTATAGTACTTTTACTAGTTCCTGCTAGTACTCTTTCGGTAGTATATCGTATATATTACCTGCGATATATTCGCGCCTTCCTTAAGATAAAGTATAATAATACTCCTATTCTAGAACTTCTATATTCGTTTAATAAGCTTAACTCTAAGCTTTATAAGTATTATTCGGTATTAAAGAGTAGTTATAAGTATATAAGTTATTTAAACCTGAATATAGTTATATATACTAATATATTATAGTTACTCGACTACGTTAATATAGAGTATACTATCTTATCCGGTTTACTTCTTAGTAGTAAAGCTAAAGATACGGAGCTAAATCAAGGTAGTATTATAGCTACTTATAAGGCTATTAATCGTATCTATTATCTCGCGAAATCTACTACTCTTATTACTACGTTAGAGATTACTACTATATAATTAGTAGAGACTTAAGCTTTAAGGCGTTCTATAGAGAAAGTATTTAAGGAGTTAGAGTTTATTAAAGTAATAAGTTAAGATCTTGAACCCTTAGATACTAGTATAATACTAATATAATATAAGATCTAGATCTTTTAATAGTAGATTCGGCGAAGTCTAAGTTAATAGTATAAATAGTATTAAAGTAGATAAAAGAGTTAAATAGTATTATATAGGAATTTGCGAAGAAAGCTATATTTAAAGCTATAATATCTAATACTAAGGGAAAACAGAATTTGCCTTCTAGTTCAGAGATAGCGTTAGATCTAGATACTCCCGGACCTTCTCTAAAGAAGAAAGCTCATAGGATTAGCTATTATACTCGATCTACTACTAGAGCTACGTTAGTAAATTTAAGTAATAAGTTAAATATAGTAGTTCTAGTTCTAGATATTCTAGATTTACTAGAAGCTCCGAAGAATTTAGAGAAGAAAGCTAGTAAAATAGAGATAATAGAGAAAGTAAAGTTTTAGATATAGTATTATTATAAAGTATAATCAGGAGATTATCCTTAGTAATAAATTTTTAATACTAGTAATTATAATAGTTTATTATTCTCTAAGTAACTATAGTTATCTATTCTATCTTCCTAGGCTTTAATCTACTAATCTAGTTTACGCGGAAGTCTAGGTTTACTTAAGTTAGTAGCGTAGAAGTCTCTAAGCTTATATAAAGTACTTATTAAGTCGGAAGTATTATATTAAGTTAAGTCCGGGTTATAGCTTAGCTAACTAACTTAATACTTTAGATTATCTCTTAGGAGCTATATAGTAAGTATATCTTATAACTCTTATGACGACAGCTCACCTGAATATTATATGAGTAGAAGGATAGATAATAAGGCCTAAGTTCATAGGTATCCCGGCAGAACTAGTATCCGACCCGGTATAGTATCGGACTAGTACTAGCATATATATATAAGTAGCCTTATACTCTATCTCTCTTCTTCTTCCTTCCTTATCTTTTTATTTCCTTTATAGTAGACTATATAAGATCGCTCTTAGCCTCCTTACTTATTTATTCTTACTTATATACTGCCTTAAGTCTTATATTATTATATTAAACAAAAAGATTAAGATAGCCGGAGATAGCTTATTATAATATCTTATTACTAAGTTAGTTATTCGATAACTACTCGCATATAGCCGAGATACTAAAGATCTCTTAGATAACTATAAATCAGGGTTTAATTTAGCTTATTATAAATAGTATAATAAAGAAGGTCTTTACTAATACTCCTTTAATAACTCCCTTAGTATAAAGGAATTATAGATAGATTTTAAAGAAAGTATAATAAATACCTCGGAACTTTAATCTCTACGTATCGCCGCCGAAATAGCCCTAATATACCCCTTTTTAAGCTACTATTATAGCTCCTAACTAATAAACTAGAGACCTCTCTAGTTCTAAGGGAACTTAACGCGATCCCTTCCGCTTTACTTCTGAACCTAATCTATTATACTTTTCCTTACTTTAAATATCTCTTACCCTAGAGAATATTAATACCTTATTAAGGAAGTACTAATTAAGAGAGAAAGGAAAATAAAAGCGAAATTCACTAAGAGTATAATCGCTAAGTACTCTTATTATTATAAGTGACTCGAACCTGATCTATTCCCTTTTATAATAATTAGCGGACTAAGAGGAAAAGAATAACTCTCTAGAAGATACTATAGATAGACTAATCTCCGTATAAGATAAGTTCCTTATAAGGGTCTCTTACTTATTTTCGACTCTCTTACTAGAACTAATACTATAATCTCCGCGTATTCTAGAGTTTAATAAGCTAATAAACTCTATTCTGATACGTAGTACTAAGAGAGAAGATACTATTCCTAATAAACTATCTCTCTCTCTTAGCGCCGAATCGGTAGAATCACGCCCTAGGAAGTCTTATCTTACTAAGAAGATCCTGCTCCTAGATAATAGATTAGACTTTACCTTCCTCTAATAAAGAGTATTAATACGAGACCAGCTAGCTATAAATACTGACTATTACCCTACGGACTTCTCCTAGCGCGTTCTCGTATAAGAGCTAGTTACTAGATTAGCTAAGAAGTATCTTACGCCTTAGTATCTTACTAACGAGTTTAAAACTAGTAATAAAATAATCTCCTTATTAGAGGAGAACTTTCTTACTAGTTTAGAGGAAGATAACTACTATAACGCTTTCTACTGCTTAGAAATATAATAACCTAGCTATATACGTAAGACTTTCGCTGAGTTTCGTAGTCGATTTTAAAGCGCTACTATCTAAAGTAAAGTTAAAAAGAAAGAGTAGTTCTTCTATATATAAGATAAGATTATATTATCCTTACGCGCTTTAATCTTTATTATTAAACTAACGTAGAATAAGGACTACGCTTCTATAGTTAGATCCTTACTTTCTTTTAATACCGAATATCGCTATAACTTAGAATATACTTATCCCGAGAAAGCTATTACCTTAGTATAGCACCGTAAGCCTACTATTACTACTACGACCTCTACTAGTTCTACTCCTTACTGGTCCCTAAGCTTAGCCCCTCGATAAACTACTCCTATACCGTATATACGTACCTCTACCCTAGTATAGTCTAGTACTCTCTCCGTGCTAAAACGCCCTACTATCTCGACCGGAGAACCCCCTAGATATTATAGTTATAGATAGCTCGGTTATATTAAGCTAGACTACCCTAATCCGCTTAAGGTTTAATTAATTAATAAATTTCCGAAAGAGAAGAGAGTAGCTAAGGAAGTAATAGAAGATATACTCTCCGAATTTGAACTAATACTAAAGGGAAACGATAAGGCTTAGGTAAAAGCTCCTTTCTAGGTCTACGTAGGTATAATCTCTCTAATCTGGACCTTAACTCTCTAATAGGAGATAAGTAATTCATATACCTAACTATAGTTAGTATAAATAAGCTAAGAGTTTCTATAAGTAGCTTAATCGATACTAGAGCGAATAGTTATTTATTTATTAATCGCACTCTTACCGGATAATTATTAGGGGCCCTTAGTATTAAAATCGAGCTATTACTCTATTCTATTCTAATACGTAGTTTCTAATAGTCTATTAGAACTTATATTACTTATTTTATACGTTTATACTTTTCTATTAATAGTAGGCGTATTTATAATTACTCTTTTATTCTCCTCGATTTAGGATAATAAGATATAATTATTAGTATTAAATAGATATAACGATTTTAAGTTAAGCTAGATACGCTCTACTATAAGCTTCTATAGCCGGAACGCTATCTAGCTACCCTTTAATATAATAAGGAGATAATTATAACTCTACTACTTTATAAACTTAGTATTAATCGATCTTACTAAATCGATACTAACGCGTAGGACTTAGCTATAAACTAGCTAGACTAATAGCGATTATATTAAATAGTAGCGATATAATATATTAATATATTATCTTTACTCTTTAACTTATTTCCGCTTATTACTAAGGAATCCGAACTCTTTTCCGCTCTAATTTCATCGAGAAAGGTACTTATACTAAAATTCTATTATAAGTGCTCCTCTTAATCTCTAAGGATCTAGAAACTAGTTCCGATTTACTAAATTAGTACTATAGCTTTTTACTTTAATATAAAACGTAAAAGTTCTGAATTATTCTTTATTAATATCTACGAGATAAATTGCCTCTTATAAGACTATCTAAATAGCGACTCTCCCGAGGATCCTGATACTAAACGACTTATAGCCGAAAAGCTACCGGAATAATACTATACTTTTAAGGAAGCCTTATCTAAGCGGGATTCTAATATTCTTCTATTATATTACTTATATAATTATAAAATTATTCTAGAAGAACTTTTACTTAATATATATTCGCTCTTATATTAGTAATCTATAGACGAACTATAAGTAACTAAGGAGTACCTTATAGAGAACCTAGATAAGGGATTTATCGAATCTAGCTAAAGTCCTTTTATATTACTTATACTATTTATTAAGAAGGCTAATAGAGGATTACGCTTCTATATTAATTATTATAAGCTTAATACGATTACTCGAAAGGATTCCTACCTAATACTTAGGATTAATAAGCTCTTAATTTATATATCTAAAGTAGTAATCTTTATTAAACTAGATATCTAGGTAATATTTAATTATATCTATATAGACCTTAAATCCGAGGAGTATATTACTTTCCGAACCCGCTTTAGATCTTATAAATATAAAGTACTACCTTTTAAGCTCTATAATAGACCTAGTATATACTAGCGATATATAAATAATATATTACTAAACTACTTAGATAACTTCTATATAGCTTACTTAGATAATATTCTTATATACTCGGAAACGCTTTAGGAATATAAGAAATATATTAAATTAGTATTATAATACTTAATAGATACTAGACTCTAAGTAAATATTCAGAAAAGCGAATTCTATATTACTTAGACTAAATACCTCGGATATATTATTACTACTAATAGAATTAAGCTAGATCCTGAGAAAGTAGTACTATTAGTAAACTAGAAGTACTCTGAAATAGTAATAGCTATAAAATCCTTTCTAGGATTCTATAAGTTCTACTATTAATTTATTCGGAATTTCGGCCTTATTACTAAACTTCTCTTAGTACTTACTCGGCTTATAATACTATAGAATTTTACTAATAATTATAAGAAATCCTTCGACGATTTATATTAATAGCTACTATCGGTATAGAAACTATACTATTTCGACTCTAAATTATAGATTAAACTAGAAACTAATACCTCTAATAGTATAATAGCTAGAGTTATCTCTTAATTATATAAAGATAACTAGTAGTATCTAATTAGATTCTACTCTTATATTCTTAATAGATATAAACTAAACTAAGAGATTTACGATAAGGAGCTATACGCTATTATTAAGTCCTTTCGGAAATAGAGACTAGAACTTATATCTCTACGATATTATACCGGTATATATACGGACTATCGATCCTTAGAATACTTTATAATTACTAAGGTCCTAACTAGTAAGTAAACTAGATAAATAGAATTCCTTTCCGAATTTAACTTTTAAATTATATATATACTTAGTAAAAATAACGCTAAAGCTAATATCCTTAGCTATAAAGAATAAGATCTAAAGATATAGGAATAATAGAAACGAGATAATAGATCTCGGGTTTTATTACCTCTAGATTACTTAGACTTTAGGATTAACGCGGAACTAACTAAGTATTATATTAATTAAATTAGTTATATATACTTAATATCGCTAGGGACTAATATACTATCGGAACTTATACGTAACTCCTTTAACTTAATTAAGAAACTATACTAATTTAACTAAGAATTATTCTCTAAGGAACGAAATATATTAGGAGATAGCTATATTATTAATAATAGTTTATTACTTTATAATAGTTATCTATACATATAACGCTATACTTTACTATATACTTATTTAATTAGCGAAATCTATAATTAAGTTTCCTCTACTTATCTAAACGCTTATAAGACTACTGAAATAATTTCTACTTATTACTACTAGAAAGGACTTATATCGGACATAAAACGATATACTTATAATTACTATCTCTACTAGTACTCTTATCTGAAACAGATAAAATAGTAAGGATTCCTCTACTTATTACTAGTGCTTAGCTATCTTATATAGTATCTAGCTATAGATTTTAAGGACTTCTCGCTTAATAATTAAGGATTTAATAAGATATTAGTATTTATTAACTACTTAGGGAAAGACTCTGTATTAATATTATACTATTATAATATCGATACCTATAGGATAGCGATATTATTTATCTAATAGATATATCGTTTCGGATATACTTCTAAGTTAATTATATCTGACTGAGAAGCTTAGCTAGTCTTATCTTTCTAGTAAGAGTTTTACTATATAATTAGAGTTAAAGTTAAGCTCTTTACCTCTTTCTACTAGTAAACTAATAGATAAATAGAGATTATGAATTAGTATATTAATTAACGCCTTAGACCCTTTATTAATTACTACTAGAGTAACTAGGGCGAATTACTACTGATAATAAACTGCGCTTAAGTAACTCTACCTTACGATTCTATTAGTATAGCGCTATATACTCTTAAATATAGTATACTATTACGGAATAGCTAGGACTAGAAGTAACTCACCGGATTAATACTATAAGAGAAGCTTAATTATACTAATACTAAATCCTTAGCTAAATATACTAAATCCGCTATTAAGGTCGTAAAAGCTAATATACTAGCTACTTAGTATAAGATAAGCGCTATAACTGACCCGAAATAGTATAATATCGACTAGGAAGTTAGAGATAAGGTATTTCTCTCTATAAGGAACCTTAAGAATTACTAGCTAAATAAGAAGCTATCTAGTCTCTAGGTAGGACTATACTAGGTCTTAGCTAAGATCGGATACTCTTATAAGCTAGATTTGCCCCTAGGATCCTCTATATACGATATATTCGCTCCCGAATTACTCTTTAAGGACCCGGACGACTTATT
The DNA here is from genome assembly GCA_900074885.1 of Rhynchosporium graminicola. Taxonomy (NCBI): domain Eukaryota; kingdom Fungi; phylum Ascomycota; class Leotiomycetes; order Helotiales; family Ploettnerulaceae; genus Rhynchosporium; species Rhynchosporium graminicola. Next base: position 284,753 of record FJUW01000080.1, read on the forward strand.
ACTAAGCTAGGAGTTACTAAACTTACCCCCGGAGGTTATTACTACTTAAGAAGAATAAGAGTTATAAGATATACTCGCTATATAGCTCCTAAGAGGTAATCTGAAGTATTAAGTTAGCTAGCTAAGCTATAACCCGGACCTAACTTAGTATAACGCTTCCGACTTAATAAGTGCTCTATATAAGCTTAAAGACTTCTATACTACTAACTTAAGTAAACTTAGACCTCCGCGTAAACTAGATTAGTAGATTAAGGCTTAGGAAAATAGAATAGATAACTATAGTTACTTAGAGGATAATAAGCTATTATAGTTACTAGTATCAGAATTTATTACTAGGAATAATCCCCTAATTATACTCTATAATAACGCTATATCTAAAACTCTACTTCTTTAATTACTTCTACTTTACTAGCTTTCTTCCCTAAGTTCTCTAGAGCTCTTAGTAATTCTAGAATATCTAGAACTAGAACTACTATATCTAACTCCTTACTTAAATCTACTAATATAGCTTTAGTAATAGACTAAGTATAATAGCTAATTCTATAAGGTTTCTTCTTTAGAGAAAGTCCGAGAGTATCTAGATCTAACGCTATCTCTAAACTAGAAAGTAAATTCCTTTTTCCTCTAGTATCAGATATTATAGCTTTAAATATAGCTTTCTTTATAAATTCCTATATAATACTATTTAACTCTTTCGTTTACTTTAATACTATTTATACTATTAACTTAGATTTCGCCGAATCTATTATTAAAAGATCTAGATCCTATATTATATTAGTATCGTACTAATATCTAAGGATTTAAGATCTTAACTTATTACTTTAATAAACTCTAACTCTTTAAATACTTTCTCTATAGAACGCTTTAAAGCTTAAATCTCTACTAATTATATAGTAGTAATGTCTAATATAATAATAGGAGTAGCAGATTTCGTAAGATAATAGATCCGATTAATCGCCTTATAAGTAGCTATAATACCGCCCCGATTTAGTTCCGTATCCTTAGCTTTACTACTAGGAAGTAACCCGAATAAAATAGCGTATTCCGTATTAATATAATCAGGTAACTATAACGCGTTAGTATATATACTTATATTCAGGTTTAAGTAACCTATAGGCTCGTGACTACTCTTTAACGCCGAATAATACTTATAAAGCTTAGAGTTAAGCTTATTAAATAAGTATAAGAGTTCTAAAACAGGAGTATTATTATACTTTATCTTAAGGAAAGCGCGAATATACTATAGGTAATATATATAATACGCCGCCGAAAGAGCACTAGTAGGAACTAGTAAAAGCACTATAGGAGTTAGCGTTATAGATCTATAAAACTCCTATACTATACTTAAGGATTATCCTTAAAACTAAGATAAGAAACTTACTTATATTAAGAGAAAAGTTAATTAAGTCGATTAATATATAAGATTATAGTAGACTACTATAGTAGTTAGTAATAATACTTACTCTAGAAGCTATATTATAGTCTAAGGAGAATAAACTTATAAGTTAAAGTAGTTATCGTAATTAAAAAGGAAAGGCTCTAATATTAATAAACTCTTTCCTTTATATACCTTACGCCCTACTTAAACTCGACTCCTATTATAAATAGATAAAGTAAATATTATTTACCGCCCGATTTAGAAGCTACGACTAATATAGTACTATTATAGCGATATAACTAGTCAGAACCTAATAAAGAATTTATTACTACTAAAGAGTAGCTAGCGCTTATTACGCGAATATCGACGAAAATAGTTATAATAAAGACTAATTCTAGTATAAACTATAACCTTCCGAGCTTAGGGTTAAGCTCTTCTTAGGGGGAGAGTAATATAACGATAGTTTACCTAAATATTATATAAGTAGAAGGATAAATAATAAGGCCTAAGTTCATAAGTATCCCGGTAGAACTAGTATCTGACCTAATATAGTATTAGACTAGTACCGGTATATATATATAAGTAGCTTTATACTCTATCTCTCTTCTTCTTCTTTCCTTATCTTTTTGTTTCTTTCGTAGTAGACTATATAAGATCGCTCTTAGCCTCCCTACTCGTTTATTCTTACTTATATACTGCCTTGAGTCTTATATCGTTATAACTCTTACTTATCTTAAGTAGTAATAACCTCCGGAGGTAGGTTTAGTAGCTCCTAGCTTAGTAATAAGTCGTCCGGGTTCTTAAAGAGTAATTCAGAAGCGAATATATTATATATAGAAGATCCGAGGGGTAAATCTAGCTTATAAGAGTATCTAATCTTAGCTAGGACTTAGTATAATCTAGCTTAGAGGCTAGATAACTTCTTATTTAGCTAGTAATTCTTAAGGTTCCTTATAAAGAGAAATACCTTATCTTTAACTTCTTAGTTAATATTACGCTATTTCGGGTTAGTTATAGCGCTTATCCTCTACTAAGTAGCTAGTATATTAGCTTTTATAATCTCGATAGCGGACTTAGTATATTTAGCTAAGGATTTAGTATTAGTATAATTAAGCTTCTCTTATAGTATTAATATAATAAGTTACTTCTAATCTTAGTTATTCTATAGTAATATATTATATTTAAGAGTATATAGCGCTATACTAATAGAATTATAAGGTAAGATTACTTAAGCGCAGTCTATTATTAGTAGTAGTTCGCTCTAGTTACTCTAGTAGTAATTAACGAAAAGTCTAAGGTATTAGTTAATATACTAGTTTATAATCTCTATTTATCTATTAGTCTACTAGTAGAAGGAGATAGAGAGCTTAATTTTAACTCTAATTATATAGTAAAACTCTTATTAGAAGGATAAGATAAACTAAGCTCTTTAGTTAGATATAATTAACTTAGAGATATATCTAAAACGATATATTTATTAGATAAATAATATTACTATCCCGCGAGTATCGATATTATAATAGTATAGTATCGATACGGAGTCCTTCCTTAAGTAGTCGATAAATACTAATATCCTATTAAACCTCTAGTTATTAAGTAAGAAATCTTTAAAATCTATAGCTAAGTGTTATATAAAGTAGCTAAGTACTAGTAATAAGTAGAGGAATCCTTATTATTTTATCTGCTTCAGATAAGAGTACTAGTAGGAGCAGTAATTATAAGTATATTATTTTATATCCGATATAAGTCCTTTCTAGTAGTAATAAGTAGAAATTATTTCGGCGGTCTTACGAGCGTTTAGATAAGTAGAGGAAACTTAATTATAGATTTCGCTAATTAAATAGGTATATAGTAAAGTATAGCGTTATATATATAGATAACTATTATAAAGTAGTAAACTATTATTAATAGTATAGCTATCTCTTAATATATTACGTTCCTTAGAGAATAATTCTTAGTTAAATTAATATAGTTTCTCGATTAAATTAAAAGAGTTACGTATAAGTTCTGATAGTATATTAGTCCTTAGTGATATTAGGTATATATAACTAATTTAATTAATATAATACTTAGCTAGTTCCGCGTTAATCCTAAAGTCTAAGTAATCTAGAGGTAATAAAACCCGAGATCTATTATCTTATTTCTATTATTCTTATATCCTTAGATCTTATTCCTTATAGCTAAAGATATTAACTTTAGTATTATCTTTACTAAGCGTATATATAATTTAAAAGTTAAATTCGGAAAGGAATTCTATCTATTTAGCTTACTTACTAGTTAAGACCTTAGTAGTTATAAAGTATTCTAAGGATCGATAGTCTATATATACGCTAGTATAATATTATAAAGATATAAGTTCCGGTCTCTATTTGCGGAAGGACTTAATAATAGTATATAATTCTTTATTATAGATCTCTTAGTTTAATTTATATCTATTAAGAATATAGAAGTAGAATCTAATTAGATACTACTAGTTATATTTATATAATTAATAGATAACTCTAGCTATTATACTATTAGAGGTATTAGTTTCTAGTTTAGTTTATAATTCAGGGTCGAAATAGTATAGTTTCTATATCGATAGTAGCTATTAATATAACTTATCGAAGGATTTCCTATAATTATTAGTGAAATTCTATAGTATTATAAGCTTAATAAGTATTAAGAGAGGTTTAGTAATAAGGCCGAAATTCCGAATAAATTAATAATAGAAACTATAGAATCCTAGGAAAGATTTCATAACTATTACTATTTCGAGGTACTTCTAGTCTACTAATAGTACTACCTTCTCGGGATCTGGCTCGATTCTATTAATAGTAATAATATATCCGAGGTATTTAGTCTAAGTAATATAGAACTCGCTTTTCTTAATATCTACTTAGAGTCTAGTATCTATTAAGTATTATAGTATTAATTTAATATATTTCTTATATTCTTAGAGCGTTTCCGAGTATATAAGAATATTATCTAAGTAAGCTATATAGAAGTTATTTAAGTAATCTAATAGTATATTATTCATATATTATTAGTATATATTAGGTTTATTATAGAGCTTAAAAAGTAGTATCTTATATTTATAGGATCTGAAGCGGGTTTAGAAAGTAGTATACTCCTCTGATTCGGGGTTTATATAGATATAATTAAATACTCCTCGGATATCTAATTTAGTAAAAATTACTATTTTAGATATATAAGTTAAGAGCTTATTAATCCTAAGTATTAGATATAAATCCTTTCGAGTGATCGTATTAAGCATATAATAATTAATATAAAAGCGTAATTCTCTATCGGCTTTCTTAATAAATAGTATAAGTAATATAAAGGGACTTTAGCTAGATTCGATAAATCCCTTATCTAAGTTCTCTATAAGGTACTCCTTAGTTACTTATAATTTATCTATAGATTACTAATATAAGAGCGAATATATATTAAGTAATAGTTCTTCTAGAATAATTTTATAATTATATAAGCGATATAGCAGAAGAATATTAGAATCCCGCTTAGAAAAAGCCTCCTTAAGAGTATAGTACTATTCTAATAGCTTTTTAGCTATAAGTTATTTAGTATTAGGATCCTTAAGAGAGTTACTATTTAGATAGTCTTATAAGAGGTAGTTTATCTCGTAGATACTAATAAAGAATAATTTAGAGCTTTTATATTTTATATTAAAGTAAAAAGCTATAATACTAATTTAATAAATCGAAACTAGTTTCTAGATCCTTAGAGGTTAAGAAGAGTATTTATAGTAAGGTTTCAGCGCAAGTACCTTTCTCGATAAATTCAGAGCAGAAAAGAGTTCGGATTCCTTAATAATAAGCGGAAATAAGTTAAATAATAAGGTTAATATATTAATATATTATATTACTACTATTTAGGGTAATTAGTATTAGTCTAGCTAGTTTATAGCTAAATCCTGTATATTAGTATCGATTTAGTAAAATCGATTAATACTAGGTTTACGAGGTAGTAGAGTTATAATTATCTTCTTATTATATTAGAGAGTAACTATATATTATTCCGGCTATAGTAGCTTATAGTAGAGCGTATCTAGCTTAACTTAGAATCGTTATATCTGTTGGATTTATAACTAGTACCTTAGTCAGTTTTGCCTGCATTAGTATATATACCTTGTACCTTATTAGTATATAGTCTTAGTACCTAGTTCAGTACCCTGCGCATGTATCTTGTTATACCTGGCACCTATACCCTGTATCTTATCACTACCCTATACCCTGCATACTCTATTAGAGTTACTATAAAGGTTCTCGATAGAGTTCTACTACTCTCTAGTATATATATCGTACTTCTAGAGGTTTCTACTAATGTACTACTAACGTAGTATAATTCTATAGTATATATGTCTTCTTCTATAGAGTTCTGTATTACGTAGTATAGAATATTCTAGAGAGCTCATATAGCTATATAAGTAGCTAGAATCTCTCCTGTTGTTAGCTCTCTTCAAGTAAGTAAAGTAAGTCAAATTAATCACTTATTATTCTATTATTCTGATCTTTAGCCGATTTCCACCTTCAATTTCCATATAGTAGCAATTCACTTAGTGAAATCAGCTAATTAGACGCTTCCTTCGATCGATCTCGCCTAAACTCGCTTCTGTTACTTCTTACTGATAAAGGAGCTTTCTGATCAGGCGTTATTTAGTTGTTTTTAACGACTCTTTCGCCTAGAGCTAGCTAGTAAGCTAGCCCCTTTAAGCCCTACTAATATAGCTATAGCGAATTAGACTCGTAGCCCTTGACCCTAAGACGAAGTTGCAGGGAAATCATAACTTATAACCTCTCGAAGCCTTTAGAAGTGGAGACGACCTAGTAACCCTAGGTACGAAGGCTAAGATCTTATTCCGGGGTGCCCGTGGCTACTGCCGACTTAGTTTGGAAGCTAGGCCTTATTAAGTAGTAGTATATAGCTTCTGATCGCTATTTAGCTTAGTATATATTATAGGTCGGCTAATATAGGCTACTATTGAGTATAAGAAGCTATCCTCGGAGAGGGTTACTTAATAGTAGTACTTGAGGCGCTATGAGGTAAAACTGGGCCTAGTAGTAAGGTTAATTTAATAGTAAATACGATAGATATAGTTGCTATATACTACTATTGATTTTAACTAAGCGAAAAACTCGGTAAGATAGTAAGCTCGGCGTAGCTACTATCTTTTTTAAGGGTAAGATAAGGTCAGTATCTTTTCAAGCTACTTAGTAGCTTATATAAGTAAAACTCGTACTTTTAAGACCTCTTAGTACTTAGTACTATTGAACTGCCTATAAGGAATCATGTCTTCCTTTAAGGGAGATAAGCTAGTAGGCCGCTCTAACTATATAGAGTAGCTTAATGCGGCTAGCTTCTATTTAGAGGTAAACGGCTATATATCTTATATTAACAGTACTAAGACTAAGCCTAGCTGAGCTCTCTACTTCAAGTCAGAAGAACGTATTAACGCGTAAGACGAAAAGAGAATAGATTATACTTCTTACTCTCCTGAGCTAGCGATTAAATACTATAAGAGACTAGCTGATTTTGAGCGTGCAAATAAGAAGGCTTTAGGCGCTATTAAGTCGATTATATCACTTGAAAACCTCGATAGATTCAAGGATAAGACTAGCGCAAAAGACCTATAGGAAGCTATTATAGCTACCTACGGTTCTACTAGCTTAGAGGAGATCAGTAGGCATATAAATCGTATTATCGATAATACCTACTCCTCTTATAAGAATATAGACGAGTATACTAGCGTAATTCAAGCTAGTTCAGTCTACCTAAAGCAGCTTAAGTATGAGATTCCAAAGCCTATACTAGCTAGCCTTATATTTAAAGGTTTACTTAGTTCTTTTGATTCTTTTACTTCTAGAAAGTACGAAGAAATCTCTAATAACCTTTCTTCTATTAATATAGAAGGTTTAATAAGAGATCTTATATCAGAAGAGGCTAGAATAAATACTTCTACTGATTTACAAGCTAATAAAGCTTTTAAGGGGAAGAATTCGAAAGGTAGTAAGAAGTATAGTCACTATAATAAAACAAACTATATAGAGGCAAATTGCTATATAAAGCACCCTGAGCTAATACCTAATAAATCGACTAATAATAAGAAGAAGTCGAAAGGTAAAGGCGCTAAAGAATCAAAAGAGGAGTCTACTAAGGCCCTTATGAGTTCTTTCAGTAGTACTAGTAGTAGTAGTAATAGTATAGCAGATCAAGCTTACGCTACTATATATAACTATAGAATAGTACTCGATTCTGGCGCTTCTGAGTATTATATACCGAATAAAAGCTGGTTATTAGACTATAAACCTGTATCTAAGAAGTCTATTACTATCGCTAATAGTAATATTTATAACGACATAAGACTCGAGGCGGTAAATAAGTAAGAATAAATAAGTAGGGAGGCTAAGAGCGATCTTATATAGTCTACTATAAAGGAAACAAAAAGATAAGGAAGGAAGAAGAAGAGAGATAGAGTATAAGGTACCTTATATATATATACTAGTACTAGTCCGATACTATACCGAGTCAGATACTAATTCTGCCGGGATACCTATGAACTTAGGCCCTAGTATCTATCCTTCTTCTTATATAATATTCAGGTGAGCTATTATTATATTACTCTCTCTCTAAGAAGAGCTTAACCCTAAGCTCGGAAGGTTATACTTTATACTAGAAATTAGTCTTTATTATAACTGTTTTCGTTAATATTCGCGTAATAAGCGCTAGCTACTCTTTAGTAGTAGTAAATTCTTTATTAGGTTCTAACTAGTTATATCGCTATAATAGTACTATATTAGTTATAGCTTCTAAATTAGGCAGTAAGCTATATTTACTTTATCTGTTTATAGTAGGAGTCGAGTTTAAGTAGAGTATAAGGTATATAAAGGAAGAGGTTTATTAATATTAGAGCCTCTTCTTTTTAACTGCGATAACTACTTAAACTTATAAGTTTACTCTCCCTAGACTACGATATAGTTCCTAGACTAAGTATTATTACTAATTACTATAGTAGTCTACTATAATCTTATATATTAATCGACTTAATTAACTCTTCTCTTATTATAAGTAAGTTTATACTTTAGTATTAGGAATAGTCTTTAGGTAAGATATAAGAGTTTCATAGATCTATAACGCTAACTCCTATAGTACTTTTACTAGTTCCTACTAGTACTCTTTCAGTAGTATATCGTATATATTACCTGCGATATATTCGCGCCTTCCTTAAGATAAAGTATAATAATACTCCTATTCTAGAACTTCTATATTCGTTTAATAAGCTTAACTCTAAGCTTTATAAGTATTATTCGGTATTAAAAAGCGCTTATAAATATATAAGTTACTTAAACTTAAATATAGTTATATATACTAACGCGTTATAATTACTTAATTATATTAATATAAAGTATACTATTTTATCCGGTTTATTTCCTAGTAGTAAAGCTAAGGACGCGGAGCTAAATCGGGGCGATATCTTAGCTACTTATAAAGCTATTAATTAGATCTATTATCTTACGAAATCTACTACTCTTACTATAGTATTAGAGATTACTATTATATAATTAGTAAAGACTTAAGCTTTAAGGTAATCTATAGAGAAAGTATTTAAGAAATTAGAGTTTATTAAGATAATAAGTTAAGATCCTTAAACCTTTAGATACTAGTATAATACTAATATAATATAGGATTTAGATCTTCTAATAGTAGATTTAGTAAAGTCTAAGTTAATAATATAAATAGTATTAAAGTAAACAAAGAAGTTAAATACTATTATATAGGAATTTGTAAAGAAAGCTATATTTAAAGCTATAATATCTAATACTAAAGGAAAAAGGAATTTGCTTTCTAGTTCAGAGATAGTATTAGATCTAGATACTCTTAGACCTTCTCTAAAGAAGAAACCTTATAGGATTAGCTATTATATTTAGTCTACTACTAGAGCTATATTAGTAGATTTAAGTAAAGAGTTAGATATAGTAGTTCTAATTCTAGATATTCTAGATTTACTAGAAGCTCCGGAGAACTTAAAGAAGAAAGCTAATAAGATAGAAGTAGTAAAGAAAGTAGAGTTTTAGATATAGTATTATTATAGAGTATAATCAGGGGATTATCTTTAGTAATAAACTTTTAATACTAATAACTATAATAGTTTATTATCCTCTAAATAACTATAGTTATCTATTCTGTTTTCCTAGGCTTTAATCTACTAATCTAGTTTATACGAAAGTCTAAGTTTACTTAGGTTAATAGTATAGAAGTCTCTAAGCTTATATAGAGTACTTATTAAGTCGGAAGCGTTATACTAAGTTAAGTCTAAGTCGTAGGTTAATTAGCTAACTTAGTACTTCAGATTACCTCTTAAGAGCTATATAGCGAGTATATCTTATAACTCTTACTCTTCTTAAGTAGCAATAACCTCTAGGGGTAGGTTTAGTAGCTCCTAGTCTAGTAATAGATCGTCTAAGTCCCTAAAGAGTAATTCAGAAGTAAATATATTATATATAGAAGATCTAGAATATAAATCTAGCTTATAAGAGTATCTGATCTTAGCTAGGACTTAGTATAGTTTTACTTAGAGGCTAGATAGTTTCTTACTTAGCTAGTAATTCTTAAGGTTTCTTATAGAGAGAAATACCTTATCTCTAACTTCTTAGTCGATACTATATTATTTCGGGTTAGTTATAGTGCTTATCTTCTACTAAGTAGCTAGTATATTATCTTTTACGACCTCGATAGCGGACTTAGTATATTTAGCTAAGGATTTAGTATTAGTATAATTAAGCTTCTCTTATAGTATTAATATAATAAGTTACTTCTAATCTTAGCTATTCCGTAGTAATATACTATATTTAAGAGTATATAGCGCTATACTAATAGAATCATAAGGTAAAGTTACTTAGGCGTAGTTTATTATTAGTAGTAGTTCGCCTTAGTTACTATAACGACATAAGACTCAAGGCGGTATACAAGCAAGAATAAACATGTAGGGAGGCTAAGAGCGATCTTATATAGTCTAGTACAAAGGAAACAGAAAGATGCAGAGCTCTAAAGGAGTCTGCACCTTCTATATATATAAGGAGGGTATGCCTAAGGCACCGATACTAGCCCGTATCTGCCACGTATACTATGCGCCGTCATATTACCCCCTTCTAAGATAAAGGCTCGCCCTCGAGCCTTAAAGAATCGAATAAAGGAAACAAAGTAAGTACAAAACGCAGTTAAATATCAAGATAACCTTCTAAATTTCTATTAAACCGAAACTATAGATACTAATTTAGTACCGAGATTATCTCTTCTATAGAGGGAAACGTAATCTCTAGTAATTATAATACCGAGTTTTACTAAATAAGTAAGGCTAAGTAAGTAATTAAAACACTTAAAGGTTACGAAAGAAATAAAAGTCTAAATCGAATTCTAAAGAAGCTAAAAGATTAAGGAGAGTTAGATATCTTCGTTAAGTAGATATAGAAAGTATTAAATTAAAAGTTCTAGTAGAGGGAGGTCGATTCTGCTAAGGGGAATAAATTATACTAAGGTATAAGAGTTATAAGTCGGATTCCGGTAATTTCCGCTAGAGTAATAAGCTACTTCGTCTTAGCCTAAAAGTAAGGTTTTTCGCTATTAGAGCTACTTTCGGAAGGTTAAAGTCAAGTAAGAGAATAAAAGTTCTTTTCTAGTAGAAAGAGATCGATTCTACCGAGGGGGATAAATTATACCAGGGTATAAGAGTTATAAGTCGGATTCTGGTAATTTCCGCTAGAGTAATAAGCTACTTCGTCTTAGCTTAAAAGTAAGGTTTTTCGCTATTAGAGCTACTTTCAGAAGATTAAAGTTAAGTAAAGAGATAATAAATATTAAGACTTATAGGGAAGTTTCCACGTAAAATTCGTCCGCTGTTTTACTTCGTACGTACGAAGGAACGAGTTTCGAAGTATCTGAGAGTAACTTCGTAATAATACTAGTACTTCTAAGGCTGAATTATATTTAAATTCCTAGCTATCCGAGAGATCTCTAGAATCTTAGCTCTTTTGAAAACCTAACTATCGAATTCGTAATTAATAGTACTAACTATTTCCGTATAATTCCGAAAATCTAAAGTAAGTAGAGATAACTTAGCGAAGAGCTCCCTAGTAGTCGTACGTGCGAATCGAGTTTTCTAAGTAAGATATTATTTAATACTATCTCTAATAGTCTTAATCTTTCTATTTAATATAATAATATAAGACTTAAGGCAGTATATAAGTAAGAATAAATAAGTAAGGAGGCTAAGAGCGATCTTATATAGTCTAGTATAAAGGAAACAGAAAGATATAGAGCTCTGAAGGAGTCTGCACCTTCTATATATATAAGGAGAGTATGCCTAAGGCACCGATACTAGCCCGTATCTGCCACGTATACTATGCGCCGTCATAGTTACTTTAGTAGTAATTAACGAAAAGTCTAAGGTATTAGTTAATATATTAGTTTATAATCTCTATTTATCTATTAGTTTACTAGTAGAAAGAGATAGAGAGCTTAACTTTAACTCTAATTATATAGTAAAACTCTTACTAGAAGAAGAAGATAAATTAAGCTCCTTAGTTAGATATAATTAACTTAAGAGTATATCCGAAACGATATATCTATTAGATAAATAATATTACTATTCCGCGGGTATCGATATTATAGTAGTATAGTATTAATACGGAGTCCTTCCCTAGGCGGTTAATAAATACTAGTATCTTATTAAACCTTTAGTTATTAGGCAGGAAGTCCTTAAAATCTATAGCTAAGTACTATATAGAGTAGCTAAGTACTAGTAATAAGTAGAGGAATCCTTATTATTTTATCTGCTTCAAATAAGAGTACTAGTAGAGGTAGTAATTATAAGTATACTATTTTATATCTAATATAAGTCCTTTCTAACAATAATAAGTAGAAATTATTTCAGTAGTCTTATAAGTATTTAGATAAGCGGAAGAAACTTAATCGTAGACTTTACTAATTAAATAAGTATATAGCGGGGTATAGCGTTATACGTATAGATAACTATTATAAAGTAATAAACTATTATTAATAGTATAACTATTTTCTAACATATTCTATTTATTAGAGAATAATTCTTAGTTAAATTAGTATAGTTTCTCGATCAAATTAAAAGAGTTATATATAAGTTCCGATAGCGTATTAGTCCTTAGCGATATTAGATATATATAACTAATTTAATTAATATAATATTTAGCTAGTTCCGTGTTAATCCTAAGGTCTAAGTAGTCTAGAGGTAATAAAACCTGAGATCTATTATCTTATTTCTATTATTCCTATATCTTTAGATCTTATTCTTTATAGCTAAAGATATTAGCTTTAGCGTTATCTTTATAAAGCGTATATATAATTTGAAAGTTGAATTCAGAAAGGAATTCTATCTATCTAGCTTACTTACTAGTTAGGACCTTAATAGTTATAAAGTATTCTAAGGATCGATAGTCTATATATATACTAGTATAGCGTTATAGAGATATAAGTTCTAGTCTCTATTTCCGGAAAGACTTAATAATAGTATATAATTCCTTATTATAGATCTCTTAGTTTAGTTCGTATCTATTAAGAATATAAAAGTAAAATCTAATTAGATACTACTAGTTATCTTTATATAATTAGAAGATAACTCTAGCTATTATATTATTAGAAGTATTAGTTTCTAGTTTAGTTTATAATTCAGAGTCGAAATAGTATAAATAGTATAGTTTCTGTATTAATAGTAGTTATTAATATAAATTATTAAAGGACTTCTTATAATTATTAGTGAAATTCTATAATACTATAGGCCTAGTAAGTATTAAGAGAGGTTTAGCGATAAGGCCGAAATTCCGAATAAATTAATAGTAGAAACTATAGAATCCTAGGAAAGATTTTATAGCTATTACTATTTCAGGGTACTTCTAGTCTACTAATAGTACTACTTTCTCGGGATCTAGCTCGATTCTATTAATAGTAATAATATATCCGAGGTATTTAGTCTAAGTAATATAGAACTCGCTTTTCTTAATATCTACTTAGAGTCTAGTATCTATTAAGTATTATAGTATTAATTTAATATATTCCTTATATTCCTAGAGCGTTTCCGAGTATATAAGAATATTATCTAAGTAAGCTATATAGAAATCGTCTAAGTAGTTTAGTAATATATTATTTATATATCGTTAGTATATACTAGATCTATTATAGAGCTTAAAAGGTAGTACTTTATATTTATAAGACCTGAAGTGAGTTCAGAAAGTAATATACTCTTCTAATTCAGGGTCTATATAGATATAGTTAAATACTACTTAGATATCTAGTTTAATAAAGATTACTATTACAGATATATAAGTTAAGAGCTTATCGATCCTAGGTATTAAGTAGGAATCCTTTCGAGTAATCGTATTAAGCTTATAATAATCGATATAAAAGCGTAATCCTTTATTAGTTTTCTTAACGAATAATATAAGTAATACGAAAGGACTTTAGCTAGATTTGATAAATCCCTTATTTAAGTTCTCTATAAGATACTCCTTAGTTACTTATAATTCGTTTATAGATTACTAATATAAGAGCGAATATATATTAAGTAATAGTTCTTCTAGAATAATTTTATAATTATATAAGCGATATAGCAGAAGAATATTAGAATCCTGCTTAAAGAAGGCCTCCTTAAAAGTATAGTACTATTCCGGTAGCTTTTTAGCTATAAGTTATTTAGTATTAGGATCCTTAGGAGAGTCGCTATTTAGATAGTCTTATAAGAGGTAATATATCTCATAGATACTAATAAAGAATAATTCAGAGCTTTTATATTCTATATTAAAGTAAAAAGCTATAATACTAATTTAGTAAATTAGAACTAGTTTCTAGATCCTTAGAGGTTAAGAGGAGTACTTATAGTAAGGTTTTAGCGTAAGTACCTTTCTTAATAAATTCGGAGCAGAAAAGAGTTCGGATTCCTTAGTAATAAGCGGAAATAAGTTAAATAATAAGGATAATATATTAATATACTATATTATTACTATTTAGTATAATTAGTATTAGTCTAGCTAGTTTATAGCTAAGTCCCGCGTATTAGTATTAATTTAATAAGATCGATTAATATTAAGTTTTTAAAGTAGTAAAGTTATAATTATCTCCTTATTATATCAGAGGGTAACTAGATATCGTTCTAGCTATAGTAGCTTATAGTAGAGCGTATTTAGCTTAACTTAGAATCGTTATATCTATTTAATACTAATAATTATATCTTATTATCCTAGATCGAGGAGAATAAAAGAGTAGTTATAAATACGCCTACTATCGATAGAAAAGTATAAATATATAAAATAAGTAATATAAGTTCTAATAGACTATTAGAACTTACGTATTAGAATAGAATAAGGCAGTAGCTCGATTTTAATACTAAGAGCTCTTAATAGTTATCTAGTAAGAGTATAATTAATAAATAGATAACTATTCGCTCTAGTATCGATTAAGCTACTTATAGAGACTCTTAGCTCGTTTATACTAATTATAATCAGGTATATAAATTACTTACCTCTTATTAAGAAGTTAAAGTTAAGATTAAAAAGATTATACTTATATAGACTTAAGAAGGAGTTTTTACCTAGGCCTTATCGTTTCCCTCTAATATTAATTCAGATTCGGAGAGTATATCCTCTATTACTTCCTTAGTTACTCTCTTCTCTTCTAGAAATTCGTTAATTAATTAAACCTTAAGTAGGTTAAAGTAGTCTAGCTTAATATAATCGAGCTATCTATAGCTATAATACTTAAAGGGTTCTCCGGTCGAGGTAGCAGGGCGTTTTAGCGCGGAGGGAGTACTAGCTCGTACTAGGGTAGAGATACGTATATATAATACGGGAGTAGTTTATTAAGGGGCTAAGCTTAGGGACCGGTAAGGGATGGAGCTAGTAGTAGTTGCAGTAGTAATGATAAGCTTATAGTGCTATACTAGGGTAGTAGCTTTCTCGGGATAGGTATATTCTGAGTTATAGTAATACTCGGTATTAAAAGAAAGTAAGGATCTAACTATAGAAGCGTAGTTCTTATTTTATATTAGTTTAATAATAAGAGTTAAAGCGTATAAGGATAATATAATCTTATCCTATATATAAAAGAATTACTCCTTCTTTTTAACCTTACTTTAGATAGTAGCACTTTAAAATCGACTACGAAACTTAGTAAAAGTCTCGCGGGTATAGCTAAGTTATTATATTTCTAAGTAGTAGAAAGCGTTATAGTAATTATCTTCTTCTAACTTAATAAGAAAGTTCTCCTCTAATAAGGAGATTATTTTATTACTAGTCTTAAACTTATTAGTAAGATACTAAAGCGTAAGATACTCCTTAGCTAATCTAATAACTAGTCCCTATACGAGAACGCGCTAGGAGAAGTACGTAGAGTAATAGTTAGTATTTATAGCTAGCTAGTCTCGTATTAATACTCTCTATTAGAGGAAAGTAAGGTCCGATCTATTATCTAAGGGTAGGATCTTCTTAGTAAGATAAGACTTCTTAGAGCGTGACTCTACTAATTCGGCACTAGAAGAGGGAGATAGTTTATTAGGAATAATATCCTCTCTCTTAGTACTATATATTAGAATAGAGTTTATTAGCTTATTAAACTCTAGAATACGTAGAGATTATAGTATTAGTTCTAGTAAGAGAGTCGAAGATAAGTAAGGGACCCTTAAAAAGAACTTATCTTATATAGAGATTAGTCTATTTATAATATCTTCTAGAGAGTTATTCTTTTCCTCCTAGTCTACTAATTATTATAAGAGGGAATAGATCAGGTTCGAGTTATCTATAGTAATAAGAGTACTTAGTAATTATACTCCTAGTAAATTTCGCTTTTATTTTCCTTTCCCTCTAAGTTAGTACTTCCTTAATAAGGTATTAATATTCTCTAAGGCAGGAGACGTTTAGGGTAAGGAAAGGTATAACAGATTAGGTTCGGAGGTAGAGCGGAGGGAGTCGCGTTAGGTCCCTCTAGAACTAGAGGAGTCTCTAGTTTATTAGTTAGAAGCTATTCTAATAGCTTAAAAAGGGGTATATCAGAGCTATTTTAGCGGTAATATATAGAGGTTAAAGTTCCGGGGTATTTATTATACTTTCTTTAAAATCTATTTATAATTCCTTTATACTAAAGGAGTTATTAAAGGAGCGTTAGCGAAGACCTCCTCTATTATACTATTTATAATAAGCTAAATTAAACCCTAATTTATAATTATCCGAGAGATCTCTAGTATCTTAGCTATATACGAATAGTTATCGAATAACTAACTTAGTAATAAGATATTATAATAAGCTATCTCCGGCTATCTTGATCTTTTTATTTAATATAATAATATAAGACTCGAGGCGGTATATAAGTAAGAATAAATAAGTAGGAAAGCTAAGAGCGATCTTATATAGTTTACTATAAAGGAAATAAAAAGATAAGGAAGGAAGAAGAAGAGAGATAGAGTATAGGGTATCTTATATATATATACTAGTACTAGTCCGATACTATACTAAGTCGGATACTAGTTCTGCCGGGATACTTATGAACTTAGGCCCTATTATCTATCTTTCTTCTCATATGATATTCAGGTGAGCTGTCGTTATAATATTTTGCCTATAATAAGTAGAGGAGATATCCCTATAATCACTAGGGAAGGCGATAGAGTACTTATTAAAGACGTAAATTACGTACCTAGCCTTAAAACTACTCTCCTAAGCTCTAAGGAACTAACTAATAAAGATTAGAAAGTTACCTTTAATAAAAAGGATGCAAATATATCTAATAGCTCTATTAATATAGAAGCTAGATAGTATTATAATGCGTACTACTTAGAAGTAGACGTAAATCATGAGCTGCTCGAGCCTGTGTCTTTTAAGGTAGACTCTAATAAAAGTAGTAAATTAGACCTATATTATAAGCGTCTTTTGTATACTAATAAGGAGTTTATCTATAAGACTATAGAAGGATCTAAAGGATTAAAAATCCAAAAGGAGTTAGATTTATCTAACTATTCTACTTATAATAGCAGTAAAATATACGCTATAAGTAGTACTAAGCCTATATCAGATACCCTTCCGCTTACTATCTTTGATATAGATATAGCGGGCCCTTTTAAGATTAAAGGTCTAAAGGGAGAAAGATTCTTCTTAACTATTACCTGTAGAGGCTCTAGAGCTATCTAGGTATACGCTCTAAAACATAAGGCTAATGCGTACGATACCTTAATCGAGTGGTATAATATAATAACTACTTAATTTAAGTAAGATATATCAAAATTCGTCGCTAAAATTAGAGCCTTTAAGCTAGATAACGCCAGGGAGTTTAAATCTAATAAATAGACTATCTTTTGTAAAGATAAAGGTATTATTTATAAATATACTAGTCCTTACTCTCCTGAGCAAAACAGTATAGCAGAGCGTTTAAATCGATATCTTATAGAAAGGCTTATAGCTATCTGTATAGATAAGAATATACCCTTATTCCTTTGGCCTTAAATAATCTAAGGAATAGCTCATATAAAGAATCGCTCTTATAATTCGGTTATTAAAAAGAGTCCCTTTAAAGTTCTCTTCAGTAAAAAGCCTACTCTTAATTAAATTAGAGTATTAGGCTCTCTTACTTACGTTCTTATTAATAAAAGGACTAATAAGTTTAAAGATAAGTCCGATAGAGGTATACTTATAGGGTATAAGTCCGCAAATAACTTCTTAGTATATATACCTAAGAAGAGAGCTTATAACGACATAAGACTTAAGGCGGTATATAAGTAAGAATAAACGAGTAGGGAAGCTAAGAGCGATCTTATATAGTCTACTACGAAGGAAATAAAAAGATAAAGAAGGAAAAAGAAGAGAGATAGAGTATAAGGCACCTTATATATATATGCCGGTACTAGTCCGATACTATACTAAGTCGGATACTAGTTCTGCCGGGATACCTGTGAACTTAGGCCCTGTTATCTATCCTTCTTCTTATATAATATTCAAGTAAGCTATCGTTATATTACCCTCCTCTTAAGAAGAGCTTAACCCTAAGCTCGGAAGGTTATAGTTTATACTGGAATTAGTCTTTATTATAACTATTTTCGTCGATATTCACGTAATAAGCGCTAGCTGCTCTTTAGTAGTAGTAAATTCTTTATTAGGTTCTAACTAGTTATATCGCTATAATAGTACTATATTAGTCGTAGCTTCTAAATCGGGCGGTAAGTAGTATTTACTTTATCTATTTATAGTAGGAGTCGAGTTTAAGTAGAGCGTAAGGTATATAAAGGAAGGAGTTTATTAATATTAGAGCTTTTCCTTTTTAACTACGATAACTACTTTAACTTATAAGTTTATTCTCCTTAGACTATAATATAGCTTCTAGAGTAAGTATTATTACTAATTACTATAGTAGTCTACTATAATCTTATATATTAATCGACTTAATTAACTCTTCTCTTAATATAAGTAAGTTTCTTATCTTAGTTTTAGGGATAATCCTTAAGTATAATAAAAGAGTTTCATAGATCTATAACGCTAACTCCTATAGTGCTTTTACTAGTTCCTACTAGTACTCTTTCGGCGGCGTATTATATATATTACTTATAGTATATTCGCGCTTTCCTTAAGATAAAGTATAATAATACTCTTATTTTAGAACTCTTATACTTATTTAATAAGCTTAACTCTAAGCTTTATAAGTATTATTTAGCGTTAAAGAGCAATTATAAGCCTATAGGTTACTTAAACCTAAACATAAGTATATATACTAACGCGTTATAGTTACCTAACTATATTAATATAAAGTATACTATTTTATCTAGTTTACTTCTTAGTAGTAAAGCTAAGGATATAGAGCTAAATCGGGGCAGTATTATAGCTACTTATAAAGCGATTAATCGGATCTATTATCTTGCGAAATNTAGCTACTTATAAAGCGATTAATCGGATCTATTATCTTGCGAAATCTACTACTCTTACTATTATATTAGAGATTACTATTATATAATTAGTAGAGACTTAAGCTTTAAGGCGTTCTATAGAGAAAGTATTTAAGAAGTTAGAGTTTATTAAAGTAATAAGTTAAGATCTTAAATCCTTAGATACTAGTATAATAATAATATAATATAAGATCTAGATCTTTTAATAATAGATTCGGCGAAATCTGAGTTAATAGTATAAATAGTATTAAAGTAGATAAAAGAGTTAAATAGTATTATATAGGAATTTGCGAAGAAAGCTATATTTAAAGCTATAATATCTAATACTAAGGGAAAATAGAATTTACCTTCTAGTTCAGAGATAGCGTTAGATCTAGATACTCCCGGACCTTCTCCTTATAAGATTAGCTATTATACTTAGTCTATTACTATAACTATATTAGTAGATTTAGATAAAGAGTTAAATATAGTAGTTCCGATTCTAGATATTCTAGAATTACTAAGAGCTCCGGAGAACTTAGAGGAGAAAGCTAGTAAAATAGAGATAATTAAAGAAGTAGAGTTTTAGATATAGTATTATTATAGAGTATAATTAGGGAATTATCTTTAGTAATAAATTTTAATACTAATAATTATAATAACTTATTATCTTCTAAGTAACTATAGTTATCTATCCCGTTTTCTTAGGCCTTAATCTATTAATTTAGTTTACGCGGAGGTCCTAGTTTACTTAAGTTAGTAGCGTAGAAGTCTCTAAGCTTATACGGAGTACCTATTAGGTCGGAAGCGTTATACTAAGTTAAGTCCGGGTTATAGCTTAGCTAACTAACTTAATACTTCAGATTATCTCTTAGGAGCTATATAGCGAGTATATCTTATAACTCCTACTCTTCTTAAGTAGTAATAGCCTCCGGGAGTAGGTTTAGTAACTCTTAGCTTAGTAATAAGTCGTCCGAGTCCTTAAAGAGTAATTCGGAGGTAAATATATTATGTATAGAGGATCCCGGGGGTAAATCTAGCTTATAGGAGTATCTGATCTTAGCTAGGACTTAGTATAGTCTTACTTAGAGGCTAGATAGCTTCTTACTCGGCTAGTAATTCTTAAGGTTCCTTATAGAGAGAAATACCTTATCTCTAACTTCTTAGTCGATACTACGCTATTTCGGGTCAGTTATAGCGCTTATCCTCTACTAAGTAGCTAGTATATTAGCTTTTATAACCTTAATAGCGGATTTAGTACGTTTAGCTAAGGATTTAATATTAGTATAGTTAAGCTTCTCTTATAGTATTAATACTATAAGTTACTTCTAATCCTAGCTATTCCGCGGTAGTATACTATATTTAAGAGTATATAGCGCTATATTAATAGAATCGTAAGGTAAGGTTACTTAAGCGCGGTCTATTATTAGTAGTAATTCGCCCTAGTTACTCTAATAGTAATTAACGAAAGGTCTAAGGCGTTAATTAATATACTAGTTTATAATTTCTATTTATCTATTAGTTTACTAGTAGAAAGAAATAAAGAGCTTAACTTTAACTCTAATTATATAATAAAACTCTTTCTAGAAGGATAAGATTAGCTAAGCTCCTTAGTTAGATATAATTAACTTAAGAGTATATCCGAAATAATATATCTATTAGATAAATAATATTACTATCCTACAGGTATCGATATTATAATAGTATAGTATTAATACGGAGTCTTTCCCTAAGTAGTCGATAAATACTAATATCTTATTAAATCCTTAGTTATTAGGCGGGAAGTCCTTAAAATCTATAGCTAGGTGCTATATAAGATAGCTAAGTACTAGTAATAAGTAGAGGAATCCTTATTATTTTATCTGCTTCAAATAAGAGTACTAGTAGAAGTAGTAATTATAAGTATACTATTTTATATCTAATATAAGTCCTTTCTAATAATAATAAGTAGAAATTATTTCGGCGGTTTTATAAGTATTTAAATAAGTAGAGGAAACTTAATCGTAGACTTCGCTAATTAAATAAGTATATAGTAAGGTATAGCGTTATACGTATAGATAACTATTATAAAGTAGTAAACTATTATTAATAATATAGCTATCTTCTAATATATTTCGTTCCTTAGAGAATAATTCTTAGTTAAATTAGTATAGTTTCTCGATTAAATTAAAGGAGTTATATATAGGTTCCGGTAGCGTATTAGTCCTTAGCGATATTAGGTATATATAACTAATTTAATTAATATAATACTTAGCTAGTTCCGTATTAATCCTAGAGTCTAAGTAGTCTAGAGGTAGTAAAACCCGAGATCTATTATCTTATTTCTATTATTCTTATATCCTTAGATCTTATTTCCTATAGCTAAGGATATTAGCTTTAGTATTATCTTTATTAAGTATATATATAATTTAAAAGTTAAATTCGGAAAGGAATTCTATCTATCTAGCTTACTTACTAGTTAGGACCTTAGTAATTATAAAGTATTCTAAGGATCGATAGTCCGTATATACACTAGTATAGCGTTATAGAGATATAAGTTCTAATCTCTATTTCCGGAAAGACTTAATAATAGTATATAGCTCCTTATTATAGATCTCCTAGTTTAGTTTATATTTATTAAGAATATAGGAATAGAATCTAATTAGATACTACTAATTATCTTTATATAATTAAGAGATAACTCTAGTTATTATATTATTAGAGGTATTAGTTTCTAGTTTAGTTTATAATTTAGAGTCGAAATAATATAGTTTCTATACTAATAGTAGCTATTAATATAAATCGTCGAAGGACTTCTTATAATCGTTAGTGAAATTCTATAGTATTATAAGCTAAATAAGAACTAAGAGAGGTTTAGTAATAAGGCCGAAATTCCGAATAAATTAATAATAGAATTTATAGAATCCTAAGAAGGATTTTATAGCTATTATTATTTTAGAGTACTTCTAGTTTACTAATAATACTACTTTCTCAGGATCTAGTTCGATTCTGTTAATAATAACGATATATCTAAGGTATTTAGTCCGAGTAATATAGAATTCGCTTTTCTTAATATCTACTTAGAGTTTAGTATCTATTAAGCGTTATAGTACTAATTTAATATATTCTTTATATTCCTAGAGCGTTTCTAAGTATATAAGAATATTATCTAGATAAACTATATAGGAATTATCTAAGTAGTCTAGTAGTATATTATTTATATATCGCTAGTATATATTAAGTCTATTATAAAGCTTAAAAGGTAATACTTTATATTTATAGGATCCGAAGCAGGTTCAGAAAGTAATATACTCCTCGGATTCAGAGTTTATATAGATATAATTAAATATTACTCAGATATCTAGTTTAGTAAAGATTACTACTTTAGATATATAAGTTAAAAGCTTATCGATCCTAGGTATTAAGTAGGAATCCTTTCGAGTAATCGTATTAAGCTTATAATAATCGATATAAAAGCGTAATCCTCTATTAGCCTTCTTAATAAATAGTATAAGGGATATAAAAGGACTTTAGCTAGATTCGATAAATCCCTTATCTAGGTTCTTTATAAAGTACTCCTTAGTTACTTATAGTTTATTTATAGATTACTAATATAAAAGCGAATATATATTAAGTAATAGTTCTTCTAGAATAATTTTATAATCGTATAAGTAATATAATAAAAGAATATTAGAATCCCGCTTAGAAAAAGCTTCCTTAAGAGTATAGTACTATTCTAGTAGCTTTTTAGCTATAAGTTATTTAGTATCAGGATCCTTAGGAGAATCGCTATTTAGATAGTCTTATATAAGGTAATTTATCTCGTAGATACTAGTAAAGAATAATTCGGAGCTTTTATATTTTATATTAAAATAAAAAGCTATAGTACTAATTTAGTAAATCAGAACTAGTTTCTAGATCCTTAGAGGTTAAGAGAAGTACTTATAGTAAAGTTTCGGCGTAAGTACCTTTCTTAATGAATTCGGAGCGGGAAAGGGTTCGGATTCCTTAGCGATAAGCGGAAATAAGTTAAATAATAAGGATAATATATTAATATACTATATTACTACTATTTAGTATAATTGCTATTAGTCTAGCTAGTTTATAGCTAAGTCCCGCGTATTAGTATCGATTTAGTAAGATCGATTAATACTAAGTTTACGAGATAATAGAGTTATAATTATCTCCTTATTATATTAGAGAGTAGCTAGATAGCGTTCCGGCTATAGAAGCTTATAGTAGAGCATATCTAGCTTAACTTAAAATCGTTATATTTATTTAATACTAATAATTATATCTTATTATCCTAAATCGAGAAGAATAAAAAAGTAGTTATAAATACGCTTACTATTAATAGAAAAGTATAAATATATAAAATAAGTAATATAAGTTCTAATAGATTATTAGAACTTACGTATTAGAATAGAATAAAGTAGTAGCTCGATTTTAATACTAAGAGCTCTTAATATTCGTTTAGTAAGAGTATAATTAATAAATAAGTAACTATTCGCTCCGGTATCGATTAAGCTACTTATAGAGACTCTTAGCTTATTTATACTAACTATAGTCAGGTATATAAATTACTTACTTCTTATTAAGGAGTTAAAGTTTAGATTAGAGAGATTATACTTATATAGACCTAAGAAAGAGTTTTTACTTAGGCTTTATTATTTCTCTTTAGTATTAGTATAGATTCGGAGGGTATATTTTCTACTACTTCCTTAGTTACTTAATCCTCTTCCGGAAATTTATCAATTAATTAAACCTTAGGCGAGTTAGAGTAGTTTAGCTTAATATAACTAAGCTATCTATAACTATAATACCTAGGGGGTTCTCCGGTCGAGGTAGTAAAGCGTTTTAGCGCGGAGAGAGTACTAGATTATATTAGAGTAGAGGTACGTACATATAATACGGGAGTAGTTTATCGAGGGGCTAAGCTTATGTGACGGCGCATAGTATACGTAGTAGATACGGGCCAGTATTAGTGCCTTAAGCATACCCTCCTTATATATATAGAAGGTATAGACTCCTTTAGAGCTTTGTATCTTTCTGTTTCCTTTATACTAGACTATATAAGATCGCTCTTAGCTTTCTTACTTATTTATTCTTACTTATATATCGCTTTAAGTCTTATATTATTATATTAAATAGAAAGATTAAGACTACTAAGGATAGTATTAAATAATATCTTACCTAGAAAACTCGATTTATATATATAATTACTAGGGAGCTTTTTACTAAGTTATCTCTACTTACTTTAGATTTTCGGAATTATACGGAAATAGTTAGTATTATTAATTACGAATTCGATAGTTAGGTTTTCAAAAGAGCTAAGATTCTAGAGATCTCTCAGATAGCTAAGAATTTAAATATAATTTAGCCTTAGAAGTATTAGTATTATTACGAAGTTACTCTCGGATACTTCGAAACTCGTTCCTTCGTACGTACGAAGTAAAATAGTAGACGAATTTTAAGTAGAAACTTCCTTATAAGCCTTAATATTTATTATCCTTTTACTTAACTTTAACTTTCTGAAAGTAGCTCTAATAGCGAAAAACTTTACTTTTAAGCTAAGATGAAGTAGCTTATTACTCTAGTAGAAATTATTAGAATCCGACTTATAACTCTTATACCTTAGTATAATTTATCCCCCTTAGTAGAATCGACCTCTTTCTACTAAAAAAGAACTTTTATCTCCTTACCCGATTTTAACTTTCCGAAAGTAGCTCTAATAGCGAAAAACCTTACTTTTAAGCTAGAATAAAATAGCTTATTACCTTAGCGGAAATTACTAGAATCCGACTTATAACTCTTATACTTTAATATAATTTATCCCTTTTAGCAGAATCGACCTCTTTCTATTAGAACTTTTAATTTAATACTTTCTATATCTACTTAATAAAGATATCTAACTCTTCTTAATCTTTTAGCTTCTTTAGAATTCGATTTAGACTTTCGTTTCTTTCGTAACTTTTAAGTATTTTAATTACTTACTTAGCTTTACTTATTTAGTAAAACTCAGTATTATAATTACTAGAGATTACGTTTCTCTCTATAGAAGAGATAATCTTAGTACTAAATTAGTATCTATAGTTTCGATTTAATAGAAATTTAGAAGATTATCTTAATATTTAACTACGTTTTATACTTACTTTATTTCCTTAGTTATTTCGATTCTTTAAGGCTCGAGGGCGAGCCTTTATCTTAGAAGGGGGTAATATAACAGCGCATAGTATACATAGCAGATACAGGCTAGTATCGGTACCTTAGGTATACCCTCCTTATATATATAGAAAGTGCAGACTCCTTTAGAGCTCTGCATCTTTCTATTTCCTTCGTACTAGACTATATAAGATCGCTCTTAGCCTTCTTACTTATTTATTCTTACTTATATACTGCCTTAAGTCTTATATCGTTATAGCTTAAGGACTAGTAAGAAGTAGAACTAGTAAAGGTTATAATAGTAATAGTAGGCTTATAGTACTATACTAAGGTAATAGCTTTCTCGGGATAGATATATTCTGAGTTATAGTAATATTCGGTATTAAAAGAAAATAAGGATCTAACTATAGAAGCGTAATCCTTATTCTATATTAGTTTAATAATAAGAGTTAAAGCGCGTAAGGATAATATAATCTTATCTTATATATAGAAGAAATACTATTTCTTTTTAACTTTACTTTAGATAATAGCGCTTTGAAATCGACTACGAAACTTAGTAAAGGTCTCGCGTATATAGCTAGGTTATTATATTTCTAAGTAGTAGAAAGTATTATAATAGTTATCTTCTTCTAAACTAGTAAGGAAGTTCTCTTCTAGTAAGAAGATTATTTCCTCGCTAGTCTTAAACTTATTAGCGAGGTACTAAGGCGTAAGATACTCCTTAGCTAATCTAGTAACTAGTCCTTATACGAGAACGCGCCGGGAGAAGTCCGTAGAGTAGTAGTTAGTATTTATAGCT
Organism: Rhynchosporium graminicola; assembly: GCA_900074885.1. Lineage (NCBI taxonomy): Eukaryota > Fungi > Ascomycota > Leotiomycetes > Helotiales > Ploettnerulaceae > Rhynchosporium > Rhynchosporium graminicola. The sequence continues at coordinate 310,985 of FJUW01000080.1, forward strand.
AGCCGGTCTCGTATTAATACTCTTTATTAGAAGAAAGTAGAGTCTAACTTATTATCTAAAGGCAGGATCTTCTTAGTAAGATAAGACTTCCTAGGGCGTGACTCTACTGATTTAGCGCTAGGGAAAGGAAATAGTTTATTAGGAATAGTATCTTCTCTCTTAGTACTATATATCGGAATAGAGTTTACTAGCTTATTAAACTCCGCTATACGCGGAGATTATAGTATTAGTTCTAGTAAGAGAGTCGAAGATAAGCGAGAGACTCCTATAAGGAACTTATCTTATATAGAGATTAGTTTATCTATAGTATCTTCTAGAGAGTTATTCTTCTCCTCCTAGTCCGCTAATTATTATAAGAAGGAATAGATCAGGTTCGAGTTACTTATAGTAGTAGGAGTACTTAGCGATTATACTCTTAGTAAATTTACTTACTTTTATTTTCCTTTCTCTCTTAGTCAGTACTTCCTTAATAAGATATTAATATTCTCTAAGGTAAGAGATATTTAGGGTAAGGAAAGGTATAATAGATTAGGTTCGGAGGTAGAGCGGAGGGAGTCGCGTTAGGTCCCTCTAGAACTAGAGAAGTCTCTAGTTTATTAGTTAGAAGCTATTCTAATAGCTTAAAAAGGGGTATATTAGAGCTATTTTAGCGGTAATATATAGAGGTTAAAGTTCCGGGGTATTTATTATACCTTCTTTAAAATCTATCTATAATTCCTTTATACTAAAGGAGTTATTAAAGGAGCGTTAGCGAAGACCTCCTCTATTATACTATTTATAATAAGCTAAATTAAACCCTAATTCATAATTATCCGAGAGATCTCTAGTATCTTAGCTATATACGAGTAGTTATCGAATAACTAACTTAGTAGTAAGATATTATAGTAAGCTATCTCCGGCTATCTTGATCTTTTTATTTAATATAATAATATAAGACTTAAAGCGGTATATAAGTAAGAATAAACAAGTAGGGAAGCTAAGAGCGATCTTATATAGTCTACTATAAAGGAAATAAAAAGATAAGGAAAGAAGAAGAAAAGAGATAGAGTATAAGGCACCTTATATATATATGCCGGTACTAGTCCGATACTATACTAAGTCGGATACTAGTTCTGCCGGGATACCTGTGAACTTAGGCCCTGTTATCTATCCTTCTTCTCATATGACATTTAGGTGAGCTGTCGTCACAGAGCTATTATAAGCTCTAAAAACGTCCTAATTAAGGAAGATTTAACCTTTAAGGACAAAGTGATCTCTAAGGAAGAATTAGAATCCTTTAATAAGACACTTGACGATTGCGAGACCTCTGACCGTTGAAATCGCGTGATTTCTTCACCTATAAATACTCCTAAATCAGACCTATCTAGGGCTGAAAACTCGGAGAAAATCGACGGTGAAACGGCTGATAATTTATTAAAAGAAAAAGTTATAGAAGATATAGAACTTGATCTCTTTAACGATATAGCTGAAGAAATACCTATAGTAGAAATACCTAAACGAGGTATAAAACGTAGAAGGGACTACTCTAATTAGGTACCTAACGTTACTACTAGAAGTCACGCTAAAGACCCTGATATAGCTTTAGCTATTCAGAATAATAAGCGATTAATTCAAGAGCAGAAAGAGGCTTATAGCGTATATAAAAACGTTATTAACTTAGCTTACTAAGCTTTTATTAGCTCTAAATTAGACGAAGAAATTAGGCTATCACCTGATCCGGAAAGAATCCTTATTAAAAAGGATCCGGAAGTAGTTAGAGCAATTATATAGTATAAACTACCTAGATATATACGCTAGTGTAGTTAAGCAAATAGCTTAGCGTCTTATATTTGCCTTAGTAGTACTCTATAAGTAGTATATATATAAGATCGATATGATCTCTGCTTTTATATAGAATGATATAGACGTTAATACCTTATATATTTGCCCCCCGGAAAGCGTAGATTATTACGCTAATAAACTCCTCCTACTTTGGAAAGCGTTATATAGTCTTAAGCAATCAGCTAGACTATAGTTTATTACGCTAAAGGAAGTATTAGTTAATAAATTCGGATTTAAGTTAATTCTATCCGAAAATTGCATATTAGTTAATAAAGAGCTTAAGATTATAATCTGTATATATATAGATGATCTAGCTCTAATTAGCCCTAATATAAGTACTATTAAGTCCTTAATTGAAGAATTAAAACACTTCTTTAAACTCAAGGACTTAGGGCTAATAAAAGACTATTTAGGTATTAAAATTAACTATAATAGAGATCAGGGCTATATGAAGCTCTATCAAGCTAGCTATATAGAGAAGATACTAGCGCGGTTTGACTTATCAGACTATAAACCGAAGAATACGCCTATAGATTCAAAGGTTAAATTAGAACCTAATCCTAATAAGGCTAATAAGGAAGATATATCATAGTTTCAGCAAGTAATAGGCTGCTTACTATTCCTTACGCTAGCTACTAGGCCTGATATAAGCTACGCTATGATCAAATTAGCTAGGTTCTCTAGTAACCCTAGTGATACGTATATCTTAGCTGCAAAGAATATACTTAGATACCTTAAAGGTTCTATTAAACTAGGCTTAGTTTATATTAATAGCTCTAGTAAATACGTTAGCGGATACTGCGATTCTGACTATGCCGGAGATATTAGTACGGCTAAGTCCACTAGCGGCTATTCCTTCTATATAGGAAGCTACTTATTCTCTTGGAAGTCGAAGTTATAATCGATTATAGCTCAGTGTAACGACATAAGACTCGAGGCGGTATATAAGTAAGAATAAACAAGTAAGGAGGCTAAGAGCGATCTTATATAGTCTACTATAAAGGAAATAAAAAGATAAGGAAGGAAGAAGAAGAGAGATAGAGTATAAAGTGTGACGCTTGCTCTAGAAAGGTCTCAAAACTACCTGAGTAATAAGACCTCATATTGCCATGAATATGAAGTAGTAAGAATCACTTAAGAATCTATAACTAAGGAGT
>FJUW01000085.1:0-29491 GCA_900074885.1 Rhynchosporium graminicola
TAGAATCTAATTAGATACTATTAGTTATCTTTATATAATTAGGAGATAACTCTAGCTATTATACTATTAGAAGTATTAGTTTCTAGTTTAGTTTATAATTTAAGGTCGAAATAGTATAGTTTCTGCACCGATAGTAGCTATTAATATAAATTATCGAAAGACTTCTTATAATTATTAGTAAAATTCTATAGTATTATAAGCCGAGTAAGTACTAAGAGAGGTTTAGCGATAATACTGAAATTCCGAATAAATTAATAATAGAACTTATAGAATCCTAGGAAAGATTTTATAGCTATTACCGTTTCGGGGTATTTCTAGTCTACTAATAGTATTACCTTCTCGGGATCTGGCTCGATTCCGTTAGTAGTAATAATATATCTAAGGTATTTAGTCCGAGTAATATAGAATTCGCTTTTCTTAATATCTACTTAAAGTCTAGTATCTATTAAGCGTTATAATACTAATTTAATATATTCCTTATATTCCTAGAGCGTTTCCGAGTATATAAAGATATTATCTAGGTAAACTATATAGAAATTATCTAAGTAGTCTAATAGTATATTATTCATATATCGCTAGTACGTATTAGGTCTATTATAGAGCTTAAAAAGTAATACTTTATATTTATAGGATCCGAAGCGAGTTCGGAAGGTAATATACTTCTCTGATTCGGGGTCTATACGGATATAGTTAAATACTACTTAGATATCTAGTTTAGTAAAGATTACTACTTTAGATATATAGATTAAGAGCTTATCGATCCTAGGTATTAGGTAGGAATCCTTTCGAGTGATCGTATTAAGCTTATAATAATTAATATAGAAGCGTAATTCTCTATCGGCCTTCTTAATAAATAGTATAAGTAATATAAAGGGACTTTAGCTAGATTCGATAAATCCCTTATCTAAGTTCTCTATAAGATACTCCTTAGTTACTTATAATTCGTCTATAGATTACTAATATAAGAGCGAATATATATTAGGTAATAGTTCTTCTAGAATGATTTTATAATCGTATAAGTGATATAGCAGAAGAATATTAGAATCCCGCTTCGAAAAGGCTTCCTTAAGGGTATAGTACTATTCTAGTAGCTTTTCGGCTATAAGTCGTTCGGTATCGGGATCCTTAGGAGAGTCGCTATTTAGATAGTCTTATAAGAGGTAGTCTATCTTATAGATACTAATAAAGAATAATTCGGAACCTTTATATTTTATATTAAAGTAAAAAGTCGTAGTACTAATTTAGTAAATCGGAACTAGTTTCTAGATCCTTAGAGGTTAAAAGGAGTACTTATAATAAGGTTTCAGCGCAAGTACCTTTCTTAATAAATTCGGAGCAGAAAGGAGTTCGGATTCCTTAGCGATAAGCGGAAATAAGTTAAAAGGTAAGAATAATATATTAATATACTATATTACTACTATTTAGTATAATTAGCGTTAATCTAGTTAGTTTATAGCTAAGTCCCGCGTGTTAGTATCGATTTAGTAAGATTAATTAATATTAGGTTTATAAGGCAGTAGAGTTATAATTATCTCCTTATCGTATTAGAGAGTAGCTAGATAGCGTTCCGATTATAATAGCTTATAGTAGAGCGTATCTAGCTTAACCTGAAATTATTATATCTATTTAATACTAATAATTATATCTTATTATCCTAAATCGAGGAGAATAAAAGAGTAGTTATAAATACGCTTACTATTAATAGAAAAGTATAAATATATAAAATAAGTAATATAAGTTCTAATAGACTATTAGAAACTATATATTAGAATAGAATAAGATAGTAGCTCGATTTTAATACTAAGGGCCCCTGATAGTCGTCCGGTAAGAGTATAATTAATAAATAGATAACTATTCGCTCTAGTATCGATCAGGCTATTTATAGAGACTCTTAGCTCGTTTATATTAATTATAGTTAGGTATATAAATTACTTACCTCTTATTAGGGAGTTAAGGTCTAGATTAAAGAGATTATACTTATATAGACTTAAGAAGGAGTTTTTACTTAAGCCTTATTATTTCCCTCTAGTATTAGTCTAGATTCGGAGAGTACGTCTTCTACTACTTCCTTAGTTACTTAATCCTCTTCCGGAAATTCGTTAATTAATTATACCTTAGGCAGGTTAGAGTAATCTAGCTTAATATAACTAAGCTATCTATAACTATAATACTTAAAGGGTTCTCCAGTTNTATTAGAATAGAATAAGGTAGTAGCTCGATTTTAATACTAAAGGCTCCCGATAGTTATCCGGTAAGAGTATAATTAATAAATAGATAACTATTCGCTCTAGTATCGATCAGGCTATTTATAGAGACTCTTAGCTCGTTTATATTAATTATAGTTAGGTATATAAATTACTTACCTCTTATTAGGGAGTTAAGGTCTAGATTAAAGAGATTATACTTATATAGACTTAAGAAGGAGTTTTTACTTAAGCCTTATTATTTCCCTCTAGTATTAGTCTAGATTCGGAGAGTACGTCTTCTACTACTTCCTTAGTTACTTAATCCTCTTCCGGAAATTCGTTAATTAATTATACCTTAGGCAGGTTAGAGTAATCTAGCTTAATATAACTAAGCTATCTATAACTATAATACTTAAAGGGTTCTCCAGTTAAAGTAATAAGGCGTTTTAGCGCGGAGGGAGTACTAGCTTATACCGGGGTAGAAGTATATATATATAGTATAGGAGTAGTTTATCGAGGAGCTAAGCTTAAGGACTAGTAAGAGGTAGAACTAGTAGTAGTCGTAGTAGTAATAGTAAGCTTATAGTAATATACCTAGGTAATAGCTTTCTCGGGATAAGTATATTCTGAGTTATAATAATACTTAATATTAAAAGAAAGTAAGGATCTAACTATAGAAGCGTAATCCTTATTCTATATTAGTTTAATAATAAGAGTTAAAGCGCGTAGGGATAATATAATCTTATCTTATATATAGAAGAACTACTCTTTCTTTTTAACTTTACTTTAGATAGTAGTACTTTGAAATCAACTATAAAACTTAGCGAAGGTCTCGCGTATATAGCTAAGTTATTATATTTCTAAGCGGTAGAAAGCGTTATAATAATTATCTTCCTCTAAACTAGTAAGAAAGTTCTCCTCTAATAAGGAGATTATTTTATTATTAGTTTTAAACTCGTTAGTAAGGTACTAAGGCATAAGATACTTCTTAGCTAATCTAGTAACTAGCTCCTATACGAGAACGTACCGGGAGAAATCCGTAGAGTAATAGTCGGCGTTTATAGCTAGCTAGTCTCGTATTAATACTCTCTATTAGAGGAAAGTAAGGTCCGATCTATTATCTAGGGATAAGATCTTCTTAGTAAGATAAGACTTCCTAGGGCGTGACTCTACTAATTCGGCGCCGGGAGAGAGAGATAGTTTATTAGGAATAGTATCCTCTCTCTTAGTACTACGTATCGGAATAGAGTTTATTAGGTTATTAAACTCTACTATACGCGGAAATTATAATATTAGTTCTAGTAGGAGAGTCGAAGATAAGCGAGGGACCCCTATAAGGAACTTATCTTATACAGAGATTAGTCTATCTATAGTATCTTCTAGAGAGTTATTCTTTTCCTCTTAGTTTACTAATTATTATAAGAGAGAATAGATCAGGTTCGAGTTACTTATAGTAGTAAGAGTACTTAGCGATTATACTTCTAGTGAATTTCGCTTTTATTTTCCTTTCTCTCTTAGTTAGTATTTCCTTAATAAGGTATTAATATTCTCTAAAGTAAGAGACATTTAAAGTAAGGAAAGGTATAACGGATTAAGTTCAGAGGTAGAGCGGGGAGGATCGCGTTAAGTTCCCTTAGAACTAGAGAGGTCTCTAGTTTATTAGTTAAGAGCTATAATAGTAGCTTAAAAAGGGGTATATTAAAGCTATTTCAGTAGTAATACGTAGAGGTTAAAGTTCCGGAGTATTTATTATACTTTCTTTAAAATCTATCTATAATTCCTTTATACTAAAGAAGTTATTAAAAGAGAATTAAAAAAGACATACTCTATTATAATATTTAAAATAAGCTAAATTAAACACTAATTTATAGTTATCCGAGAGATCTCTAGTATCTTAGCTATAAGTAAGTAGTTATCGAATAACTAACTTAGTAGTAAGATATTATAGTAAGCTATCTCCGGCTATCTTAATCTTTTTATTTAATATAATGATATAAGACTTAAGGTAATATATAAGTAAGAATAAATAAGTAGGAAAGCTAAGAGCGATCTTATATAGTTTACTATAAAAGAAATAAAAAAATAAGGAAGGAAGAAGAAGAGAGATAGAGTATAAGGCACCTTATATATATATACTAGTACTAGTCCGATACTATACCGGGTCGGATACTAGTTCTGCCGGGATACCTATGAACTTAGGCCCTATTTGTAACGACTGGTCAGGTTTGGAGGTCTCTCTCTATTGGTGGAAACACTTACTGCTAAGCGAGATTACACGAGTAGAGTTTAGGGGCCCCTTTTCATATATATACTTCTATTCTCTCTCTACTTCTTTACTCCTTAGTTATAGATTCTTAAGTGATTCTTACTACTTCATATTTATAGTAATATAAGGTCTTATTACTTAGGTAGTTTTAAGACCTTTCTAGAGTAAGAGTTATATTATCTATAACTCTTTTACTTATATCTAGGAAGATAGTAAATATCTACTTATATTATACCTCTGTGCCTAAAGCTACTTAATGTAAGAGACTACGCTATATAGAGAAGGCCTATACTAAGTATAAACTTAAAGAATAGTATCTAAACTGAAGTAACTTAAGTCCGATAAATCGACTACTGGTTCTCTGACTTCCTCTACTTCCTATTCTTTAGCGACTTGTAATACTCGCTATAACTTATTTCTCTCTATAGTAGAGAGTACTCGCGATAACGCCTTATCCGAGTTAAGCTCTCTAACTCTTATTATAATTAATAAACTTACTAAGTCGCTAAACCTCCCTGATAATACTCTTATACTAATAGTAACTATAAGTAACTTATAGGAAGACTACGCTTACTAGCTATAAAAGGCAGAAAGGAAGCTCGCGGAAGAGAGATAATTAAATACTAACTTATCTGCAGAACTATACTAGTTACGAGACGAGTTCCTAGAACTATATTAGTTAACTACTTAGCGCTCTACTAAGTCTATATCGTTTAATAACGTTTAATCGCGTATAATACTACTATTATTAATTAAAGAAGATAACGCTACTCTTACGCCTAATAATCGTTATCGAGAATAATCTACTAGAGGAATATTATTAATATTATACGCTATATATATAGAGAAGATACCGAACCTTCTAAATAAGCTCTCTGATAGAATCGATTACTCTCTAAAACTCTAGGAAGTATAGATACGTAACACTTTCTAGCGCTACTCTAGCTACTTTATCGACGAAGATTACTATAAAGATTAGTTACTTAACTAAACAGAAAGAATAGCTAGAACTTACTTAGAACTTTTATTCTTAGAACTAGAATATAATAAAGAAGATAATATAATCGATTTACTTAATATAATTACTTAACTTATCTCTTTCTTATCTAATCTATACGACTAATAAACTATAAGAGCTAGCTATTTCGCGCTAAAGATAGATTATAAGTAGACCTTCTGGACGTTCTACTACGAGTTTCGTACGGTAGCTTATAAAGCTAGAGTAAATAATTAATCGACTCTGAAAATAGACTTAAAGGAGAAGCTACCTATATAGCTACGGAAATAGCTCTTCTAATAGTACTGAACGTTAAGGATACTAGAAGAATACGTTAAGGCTATATAAGCTAAAGACTAAGGTTAATTTATTGAAAAGACCTACTATTCCGAGTCTTCGGCTAAAGCTAGCGCGACTCGGGTGTGACGACAGCTCACCTGAATGTCATATGGGAAGAAGGATAGATAACAGGGCCGAGTTCATAGGTATCCCGGCAGAACTAGTATCCGACCCGGTATAGTATCGGACTAGTACCGGTATATATATATAAGGTGCTTTATACTCCATCTCTCTTCTTCTTCCTTCCTTATCTTTTTGTTTCCTTCGTAGTAGACTATATAAGATCGCTCTTAGCCTCTCTACTTATTTATTCTTACTTATATACCGCCTTAAGTCTTATATTATTATATTAAATAAAAAGATCAAGATAGCCGGAGATAGCTTATTATAATATCTTATTACTAAGTTAGTTATTCGATAACTACTCGTATATAGCTAAGATACTAGAGATCTCTCAGATAACTATGAATTAAGGTTTAATTCAGCTTATCGTAAATAGTATAATAGAGAAGGTCTTCGCTAACGCTCCTTTAATAACTCACTTAGTATAAAGGAATTATAGACAGATTTTGAAGAAAGTATAATAAATACCCCGGAACTTCAACCTCTACGTATCGCCGCCGAAATAGCCCTAATATACCCCTTTTTAAGCTACTATTATAACTCTTAACTAATAAACTAGAGACTCCTCTAGTTCTAGGAGAACCTAACGCGATCCCCCCCGCTCTACCTCTAAACCTAATCTATTATACCCTTCCTTACCTTAAACGTCTCTTACTCTAGAGAATATTAATACTTTATTAAGGAAGTACTAACTAAAAGGAAAAGGAAAATAAAAGCGAAATTCACTAGGAGTATAATCGCTAAGTACTCTTATTACCGCAGGTGACTCGAACCTGATCTATTCCCTCTTATAATAATTAGCAGACTAAGAGGAAAAGAATAACTCTCTAGAAGATACCGTAGATAGACTAATCTCTATATAAGATAAGTTCCTTATAAGAGTCCCTCGCCTATCTTCGACTCTTCTATTAGAACTAATATTATAATCTCCGCGTATAGTAGAGTTTAATAACCTAATAAACTCTATTCTAATATATAGCACTAAGAGAGAGGATATTATTCCTAATAAACTATCTCCCTCTCCTAGCGCCGAATCAGTAGAGTTACGCCCTAGGAAGTCTTATCTTACTAAGAAGATCTTGCCCTTAGATAATAGATCGGACCCTACCTTCCTTTAATAAAGAGTATCGATATAGGACCGGCTAGCTATAAACGCTGATTACTACCTTACGGACTTCTCCCGGCGCGTTCTCGTATAGGGGCTAGTTACTAGATTAGCTAAGGAGTATCTTACGCTTTAGTACCTCGCTAATAAGTTTAAAACTAGCGATAAAATAATCTTCTTATTAGAAGAGAACTTTCTTACTAGTTTAGAGGAAGACGATTACTATAACGCTTTCTACTACTTAGAAATATAATAACCTAGCTATATACGTAAGACTTTCGCCGAGTTTCGTAGTCGATTTCAGAGCGCTATTATCTAAAGTAAGGTTAAAAAGAAGGAGTAGTTCTTCTATATATAGGATAAGATTATACTATCCTTACGCGCTTTAACTCTTATTATTAAACTAATATAGAATAAGGACTATACTTCTATAGTTAGATCCTTACTTTCTTTTAATACTAAGCGTCGCTATAACTCAGAATATACCTATCCTGAGAAAGCTACTACCTAAGTATAGTACCGCAAGCTTACTATTACTACTACGACTACTACTAGTTCTACCTCTTACTAGTCCTTAAGCTTAGCTCCTCGATAAAACACTCCTGTACTATACGTACGTACTTCTACCTCGGTACAGGCTAATATTCCCTCCGCGCTAAAACACCCTACTACCTCGACCGGAGAACCCCTTAGGTATTATAATTATAGATAGCTCAGTTATATTAAGCTAGACTACCCTAACCCGCCTAAGGTTTAATTAATCGACGAATTTCCGGAAGAGGATTAAGTAACTAAGGAAGTAATAGAAGATATACCTTCCGAATCTGGACTAATACTAGAGGGAAATAATAAGGCCTAGGTAAAAACTCCTTCCTAGGTCTACGCAGGTATAATCTCTCTAATCTAGACCTTAACTCCCTAATAGGAAGTAAGTAATTTATATACCCGACTATAGTTAGTATGAATAGGCTAGGAGTCTCTATAAATAGCTTAATCGATACCAGAGCGAACAATTATCTATTTATTAATCGCACTCTTACCGGACGACTATCAGGGGCCCTTAGTATTAAAATCGAGCTACTGCCTTATTCTATTCTAATATATAGTTTCTAATAGTCTATTAGAACTTATATTACTTATTTCATACGTTTATACCTTTCTATTAACGGCAGGCGTATTTATAACTACCCTTTTATTCTCCTCGATTTGGGATAATAAGATATAATTATTAGTATTAAATGAATACGACGATTTCAGATTAAGCTAGATACGCTCTACTATAAGCTACTATAGTCGGAACACTATCTAGCTACTCTCTAATATAATAAGGAGATAATTATAACTCTACTGCCTTATAAACCTAATATTAATCGATCTTACTAAATCGATACTAACGCGCGGGACTTAGCTATAAACTAGCTAGATTAACGCCGATTATACTAAATAGTAGTAATATAGTATATTAATATATCGTCCCTACTCTTTAACTTATTTCCGCTTATTACTAAGGAATCCGAACTCCTTTCCGCTCCGACTTTATCGAGAAAAGTACCTGCGCCGAAACCCTACTGTAAGTGCTCCTCTTAACCTCTGAGGATCTGGAAACTAGTTCCGATTTACTAAATTAGTACTATAGCTTTTTACTTTAATATATAACGTAAAGGTTCCGAATTATTCTTTACTAGTATCTACGAGATAGACCGCTTTTTATAAGACTATCTAAATAGCGACTCTCCTAAGGATCTTAATACTGAATAACTCGTAGCCGAAAAGCTACCGGAATAGTACTATACTCTTAAGGAAGCTTTTTCTAAGTAGGATTCTAATATTCTTCCGCTATATCGCTTATACGATTATAAAATTATTCTAGAAGAACTATTACCTAACGTATATTCGCCCTTATATTAGTAATCTACGAACGAATTATAAGTAACTAAGGAGTATCTTATAGAGAACTTAGATAAGGGATTTATTAAATCCAGCTAAAGTCCCTTTATATTACCTATACTATTTATTAAAAAGGCCGATAGAGGATTACGCTTCTATATTAACTATCATAAGCTTAATACGATCACTCGAAAGGATTCATACTTAATACCTAGGATCGATAAGCTCTTAACCTGTATATCTAAAGTAGTAATCTTTACTAAACTAGATATCCGGGCAGTATTTAACCGTATCCGTATAGACCCCGAATCAGAGGAGTATACTACCTTCCGAACCCGCTTCGGGTCCTATAAATATAAAGTATTACCTTTTAAGCTCTATAACGGACCTAGTACGTACTAGCGATATATAAATAATATACTACTAGACTACCTAGATAATTTCTATATAGCTTACCTAGATAATATTCTTATATACTCGGAAACGCTCTAAGAGTATAAGGAATATATTAAATTAGTACTATAATACTTAATAGATACCGGACTTCAAGTAGATATTAAGAAAAGCGAATTCTACGTTACCCGGACTAAATACCTCGGATATATCGTTACTACTAACAGAATCGAGCCAGATCCCGAGAAGGTAGTACTATTAGTGGACTAGAAGTACCCCGAAATAGTAATAGCCGTGAAATCCTTCCTAAGATTCTATAGGTTCTACTATTAATTTATTCGGAATTTCGGCCTTATTACTAAACCTCTCTTAGTACTTACTCGGCTTATAATACTATGGAATTTCACTAACGATTATAAGAAGTCCTTCGATAATTTACGTTAATAGCTACTATCAGTATAGAAACTATACTATTTCGACCCTAAATTGTAGACTAAACTAGAAACTAATACTTCCGATAGTATAATAGCTAGAGTTATCTCCTAATTATATAAAGATAACTAGTAGTATCTAATTAGATTCTACTCCTATGTTCTTAATAGATATAAACTAAACTAGAAGATCTATAATAAGGAGCTATACGCTATTATTAAGTCTTTCCGAAAATGGAGACTAGAACTTATATCTCTATAACGCTATACTGGTATATATACGGACTATCGATCCTTAGAATACTTTATAACTACTAAAGTCCTAACTAGTAAGTAAGCTAGATAAATAGAATTCCTTTCCGAATTTAACTTTTAAATTATATATACACTTAGTAAAGATAACGCTAAAGCTAATATCCTTAGCTATAGGGAATAAGATCTAAAGATATAGGAATAATAGAAATAAGATAATAGATCTCGGGTTTTACTACTTCTAGACCGCTTAGACCTTAAGATTAACGCGGAACTAGCTAAGTATTATATCGATCAAATTAGTTATATATACCTAATATCGCTAGGGACTAATACGCTACCGGAACCCGTATATAACTCCTTTGATTTAATCGAGAAACTATACTAATTTAACTAAGAATTATTCTCTAATAAACAGAATATATTAGGAGATAGCTATACTATTAATAATAGTTTACTACTTTATAATAGTTATCTATACGTATAACGCTATACCCTGCTATATATCCGTTTAATTAGTAAAGTCTATGATTAAGTTTCTTCCGCTTATCTAAATACTCGTAAGACTGCCGAAATAATTTCTACTTATTACTACTAGAAAGGACTTATATCGGATGTAAAATAATACACTTGTAATTACCACTCTTATTAGTACTCTTATCCGAAGTAAACGAAATAGTAAGGATTCCTCTACTTATTACCGGTACCTAGCTACTCTATATAATACCTAGCTATAGATTTTAAGAACTTCCCGCCTGATAACTAAGGATTTAATAGGATATTAGTATTTATTAACTACTTAAGGAAGGACTCCGTATCAATACTGTACTACTATAATATCGATACCCGTAGGATAGCGATATTATTTATCTAATAGATATATTATTTCAGATATACCCCTAAGTTAATTATATCCGACCGAGGAGCTTAGTTTATCTTATCTTTCTAATAAGAGTTTTACTATATAATTAGAGTTAAAATTAAGCTCTTTACCTCTTTCTACTAGTAAACCGATAGATAAACAGAGATTATAAATCAGTATATTAACTAACGCTTTAGACCTTTCGTCAATTATTACTAGAGTAACTAGGGCGAACTACTACTAATAATAAACCGCGCTTAAGTAACCTTACCTTACGACTCTATCGGTATAGCGCTATATACCTTTAAATATAATATACTACTACGGAATAGCTAGGACTAGAAGTAATCCACCGGATCGATACCATAAGAGAAGCTTAACTATACTAATACTAAATCCCTAGCTAAACGTACTAAATCTACTATTAAGGTTATAAAAGCTAATATACTAGTTACTTAGTATAAGATAAGCGCTATAACTGACCCGAAACGGCGTAGTATTAACTAAGAAGTTAGAAATAAGGTATTTCTCTCTATAAGGAACCTTAAGAATCACTAGCTAAGTAAGAAGCTATCTAGTCTCTAGGCAGAACTATACTAGGTCCTAGCTAAGATCAGATACTCCTATAAACTAGATTTACCCCCGGGATCTTCTATATACGATATATTCGCTCCCGAATTACTCTTTAAGGACCCGGACGACCTATTACTAAGCTAAGAGTTACTAAACTTACCCCCGGAGGTTATCGCTACTTAAGAAGAGTAGGAGTTATAAGATATACTCGCTATATAGCTCCTAAGAGGTAATCTGAAGTATTAAGTTAGCTAGCTAGGCTATAACTCGGACCTAACTTAGTATAACGCTTCCGATCTAATAAGTACTCCGTATAAGCTTAGAGACTTCTATACTACTAACCTAAGTAAACCTAGACCTCTACGTAGACTAGATCAGTAGATTAAGGCCTAGGAAAACAAAATAAATAACTATAGTCACTTAGAGGATAATAAGCTATTATAGTTACTAGTATCAGAATTTATTACTAAGGATAATCCCCTGATTATACTCTATAATAACACTATATCTAAAACTCTACTTCTTTAACTACCTCTACTTTACTAGCTTTCTCCCTTAAGTTCTCTAGAGCTTCTAGTAAATCTGGAATATCTGGAACTAGAACTACTATATCTAACTCCTTACTTAATTCTACTAACGTAGCTCTAGTAGCAGACTGAGTATAATAGCTAATCCTATAAGCTTTCTTCTTTAGAGAGGGTCCGAGAGTATCTAGATCCGACGCTATCTCTAAACTAGAAGGTAAATTCCTCTTTCCCTTAGTATTAGATATCGTAACTTTAAATATAACCTTCTTCGTAAATTCCCGTATAATACCGTTTAATTCCTTTATCTGCTTTAACGCTGTTCTAGCTATTAACTTAGACTCTGCCGAATCGACTATTAGAAGATCTAAATCCTATATCGCGTTAGTATTATACTAGTATCTAAGGGTTTAAGATCGTAACTTACTACTTTAATAAACTCTAACTCTTTAAATACTTTCTCTATAGAATACCTTAAAGCCTAAGTCTCTACTAATTATATAGTAGTAATCTCTAACGTAGTAGTAGGAGCAGTAGATTTCGCGAGATAATAGATCCGATTAATAGCTTTATAAGTAGCTATAATACTACCCCGATTTAGCTTTATATCCTTAGCTTTACCGCTAGGAAGTAAACCGGATAAAATAGTATACTCTATATTAACGTAGTTAGGTAATTATAACGCGTTAGTATATATAACTACGTTCAGGTTTAAGTAACTTATATACTTATAACTACTCTTTAACGCCGAATAATACTTATAAAGCTTAGAGTTAGGCTTATTAAATAAGTATAAGAGTTCTAAAACAGGAGTATTATTATACTTTATTTTAAGGAAAGCGCGAATATATCGTAGGTAATATATATAATATGCCGCCGAAAGAGTACCGGCAGGAACTAGTAAAAGTACTATAGGAGTTAGCGTTATAGATCCGTGAAACCCCTATACTACACTTAAGGACTATCCCTAAAACTAAGATAGGAAACTTACTTATATTAAGAGAAGAGTTAATTAGGTCGATTAATATATAAGATTATAGCAGACTACTATAGTAATTAATAATAATACCTACTATAGGAGCTATATCGCAGTCTAAGGAGAGTAAACTTATAAGTTAAAGTAGTTATCGCGGTTAAAAAGGAAAGGCTCTAATATTAATAAACCTCTTCCTTTATATACCCTACGCCCTACTTAAATCGACTCCTACTGTAAACAGATAAAGTAAATACTGCTTACTACCCGATTTAGAAGCTACGACTAATATAGCACTATTATAGCGACGTAACTAGTCAGAACCTAATAAAGAATTTACTACTACTAAAAAGCGGCTAGCGCTTATTACGCGAATATCGACGAATATAGTTATAATAAAGACTAATTCTAGTATAAACTATACCTTCCGAGCTTAGGGTTAAGCTCTTCTTAGGGGGGGGGTAATATAACGATAGCTAACCTGAATATCATATGAGAAGAAGGATAGATAACAGGGCCGAGTTCATAGGTATCCCGGCAGAACTAGTATCCGACCTGGTATAGTATCGGACTAGTACCGGTATATATATATAAGATGCTTTGCACTCTATCTTTCTTCTTCTTCCTTCCTTATCTTTTTATTTCCTTTATAGTAGACTATATAAGATCGCTCTTAGCCTCTCTACTCGTTTATTCTTGCTTGTATACCGCCTTGAGTCTTGTGTCGTTACATCGGGAACGTCTTATAAATACTTCCTCTTAGCGCTGTAGTACTAACTCCTCTTCTTATCTGCAAATTAGTCTTCTTACGCCTAAGAATACTAGTGCGACTAGTAAATAAGTACTATACTCTGCACGAAATAATACGCCTTATGCATAATCGCTAGCGAATGCTTCTTATTACTTTACGCTTACCTTATACTTACGCTTATCGTTAGCTCGACTTAATACTCCGTATCGAATTAACATAATTAACGCTAATAATAACGTTAATAGTAAGCTAGAAGAAACGTACGATAATACTTAGGAGTATATTAAACCGCTAGTAAAAGACTACGCCTAAGGAAAGACTCCTTCCTAGGTAGTATACGAGATATACAATATCTTAACCTTATAAAGCTTCTTAGTAGTTAATCGTTTACTATACGTGCTACTCTTACTAAGAATAGACTCTCGTATAAGCTACCTATACTTCTCGATTCTGGAGCTAATAGATACTATTTTATTAATTATTCTTTTCTTAAATCCTTTTCCTTCTTCTTAAAACCTTTAATTCACTTTCTACTAAACGTAATTCCTATTAAAAGCTTTAATAGCGTTAATAGTAGTACTATTAGTTATTATACGATACTTAATTTAATAGTAGATTATCGCGTTTAGGTATTTACCCCTTTTCTTATTACTACCCTCGGAAACTATAGTATTATACTCGGAAGGACCTGGCTTTCGGAATATTAAGTACTCTTGGATACCTCTAAATAATAGATTATTTAGCTACTATATACTCCTCTTAGTAACGTTTATAGCTCTCCGATCGAGATTAAGGACTTACGTAAATACCGTACTTACTAGCGCTACTAATACGACGCTAACGAACGAAACGAACGCCTTAATTAGTTCTAAGAAGCGTACGAGGAATAGCGAAGCGCAGCTAACTCTCCTATTAATATTCGAGCTATTATTAACTCTATCTCTATTATTAAACGACTATTACTAGCTCGGAAGTGTATATCTAGGGAGACTTATAGCTATAAAAATATCTAAAACTCTCCCCTAGAGAGTGTTCTATAGGCAACTAACTCTCTATTACTACCGCCGATTAGTTAGGACTATTTCTCCGGCGTTTATACTACTTATTATAGATACGATGAGCCTAAGTGTTTATTGCCTAAAGAATAAGAATAGAGTAGTAAAGAGAAGTCTTTATACTCTAGAGAGACTACTAATATATAGCCGAAGTGCGTACGATTTAGTGATATTATTACTTATATCCCGCGTGAATCTCTACTTTAATCCTAATTAGAAGTCTTTATATTAAAGACTTACGTATAAGATTACGCCTATGTAATTTATACTATAGACTAATAATTACTCGGAATACTGTCTCGCGACTTAACAGAAGCTACTTAAAGTATAAAAATAGCTATTACGATATTTCGGAAGCGATAAAGATTACCTCGTATGCTCAGACCTCTTCTAGAGCCTCTTACGCTAGAGATTTATACGATTAGTAGCTTAGCTTTCTATCTCTTATATAAACGCTAGAAGTCTTCTAACGATAAGATCTTCTCTACTACTCTTTACGAGATAGATAAGCTTCTTAACGACCGAATCGTAGTTTAGTAACGTAATACTACTATCGTATCTTTAACTATCGACCTTATAGAACGTCGTAAAACTGCCTAGTAATTTACTATTAGCTTAAGCGAATTAGATTCAGAACTATAGATCCCTTACGAGTATAGCTAGTAGGTATACGTCTTTTCTAAGGAAGCTAGCGATATTCTCCCTCCTTATCGCTTATACGATTACCGAATTAAGCTTGAGGAAAGGGCTGAGAAGAACTTTAAATACTCCCTCTTATATAAGATATTAGCTAAAGAACTTGAAGTCGTTAAGGCGTATATTACTAATAACTTAGCTAAAGGTTTCATCGAACCTTCTTAAGTATTATACGCTACACTTATTCTTTTCGTTAAGAAAGCTAATAGAAGTCTAAGATTCTATATCGACTTTCGNATTATCGCGTTTAGGTATTTACCCCTTTTCTTATTACTACCCTCGGAAACTATAGTATTATACTCGGAAGGACCTGGCTTTCGGAATATTAAGTACTCTTGGATACCTCTAAATAATAGATTATTTAGCTACTATATACTCCTCTTAGTAACGTTTATAGCTCTCCGATCGAGATTAAGGACTTACGTAAATACCGTACTTACTAGCGCTACTAATACGACGCTAACGAACGAAACGAACGCCTTAATTAGTTCTAAGAAGCGTACGAGGAATAGCGAAGCGCAGCTAACTCTCCTATTAATATTCGAGCTATTATTAACTCTATCTCTATTATTAAACGACTATTACTAGCTCGGAAGTGTATATCTAGGGAGACTTATAGCTATAAAAATATCTAAAACTCTCCCCTAGAGAGTGTTCTATAGGCAACTAACTCTCTATTACTACCGCCGATTAGTTAGGACTATTTCTCCGGCGTTTATACTACTTATTATAGATACGATGAGCCTAAGTGTTTATTGCCTAAAGAATAAGAATAGAGTAGTAAAGAGAAGTCTTTATACTCTAGAGAGACTACTAATATATAGCCGAAGTGCGTACGATTTAGTGATATTATTACTTATATCCCGCGTGAATCTCTACTTTAATCCTAATTAGAAGTCTTTATATTAAAGACTTACGTATAAGATTACGCCTATGTAATTTATACTATAGACTAATAATTACTCGGAATACTGTCTCGCGACTTAACAGAAGCTACTTAAAGTATAAAAATAGCTATTACGATATTTCGGAAGCGATAAAGATTACCTCGTATGCTCAGACCTCTTCTAGAGCCTCTTACGCTAGAGATTTATACGATTAGTAGCTTAGCTTTCTATCTCTTATATAAACGCTAGAAGTCTTCTAATAATAAGATCTTCTCTACTACTCTTTACGAGATAGATAAGCTTCTTAACGACCGAATCGTAGTTTAGTAACGTAATACTACTATCGTATCTTTAACTATCGACCTTATAGAACGTCGTAAAACTGCCTAGTAATTTACTATTAGCTTAAGCGAATTAGATTCAGAACTATAGATCCCTTACGAGTATAGCTAGTAGGTATACGTCTTTTCTAAGGAAGCTAGCGATATTCTCCCTCCTTATCGCTTATACGATTACCGAATTAAGCTTGAGGAAAGGGCTGAGAAGAACTTTAAATACTTCCCCTTATATAAGATATCGGCTAAAGAACTTAAAGTCGTTAAAGCGTATATTACTAATAACTTAGCTAAAGGTTTCATCGAACCTTCTTAAGTACTATACGCTATACCTATTCTTTTTATTAAGAAAGCTAATAGAAGTCTAAGATTCTATATCGACTTTCGCGTACTTAATAACCTTATGAGGAAGGATTAATATCTACTGCTATTGATCGATAAAACACTAGCTAGAATCTCTACTACTAAGATATTTACTAAACTAGATATTCGCTAGGCGTTCTACCGAATTCGAATAGATCTAGCCTCTAAAGAGTATACGACCTTCCGGACATATTAAAATATATATAAATAAAAAGTAATACCTTTCGGTCTAACTAAAAGCACTACGAAATACTAGCGATATATGAATAATATCTTATTCGACTACTTAGACGACTTCTATATAGTATATCTAGACGATATTCTGATCTACTTTAACGACTTACTATAGTATTAATTACACGTATATAAGGTACTATAACGATTATAAGACGCTAGATTATAAGCTAACCTTAAGAAGTATAAATTCAATATTACTCGTACTAAATACCTTAGATTTATTATCTCTACTTCTGGGATCGAAGTAGACCTTAAGAAGGTTAATATTATATAATCTTAGAATTACCTGACTATAGTTAAGGGCGTATAATCGTTCTTAGGCTTTTATAACTTCTACTAACGATTTATTAAGGATTACGGAATTATTATAAAACCTCTTATATAACTTACTAAAAATAATATATTATTTCGGTTCGCTAGAGAGTATAAAGATACTTTTAATTACCTAAAGTACGCTCTTACTTCGGTACTACTCCTCTACTACTATTAGTAATATCTACCTTATATGATCGAAACAGATACTAGTAATAGAATAATAGCAGGTATACTATTTGTAATGATCACTTAGTACGCTGAGGTAAATAAGCACAATAGAATAGTAGAACAGTCGCTGGAGGGTCGCTGGTAATAATCTGGTTAATATAGAAACTAATTGCTAAGGAGAGAAGGTTCTTCCTTCCTCTCTAATTCTGAAATATAGGAGTAGGAGGCACTAGGCGCATAGACCTATTATAATATCTCCCCTCTTAAACACTTCTATCCTAGAAGTGAAAGCGTTAAAATGCCCTAGCTAGCGATACTTTAGCGAGGCGCCGGCGAGGTATTCCTTTCAGGATTCACTTTTATTCTGATTCTTCTTTATTATTAGTAAAGCTAGAATACGGAGTATAGCGCTAGGTAACTCTTCTATATAACTCTTAACTTTCTCTCTTCTCTCCCTTCTTAAATAACTAACGATAATAATAATAACTATACGTAAGTTATAAATATAAAGTATCAGGTAGTACTAACTTGACCTTTTAGCTCCTAAGAACCTTCGTAAGCGCGCCGCTAGTAGTTCGCTTAAAGATACTCTTCCTTCTAGTAATACTTTCACTCCTATTAATAAGGGAAAAACCGCAGTCACTAGCGGGTTATCGACTAAGCGCTAGCGAGCGGAAGATAATAATAAAGATACTAAAGGCGAGCCGAGCTAAGATAGTAGCCCTTCTGCTCGTTACAATAAGACCCTCTATACTAGTCGAAAGAATACGCAGATAAAGTCGAAGGCTCGTGCTAAGGTAAATAAGGAGATACCACGTCCGGAGACTTACCTACGATACGCCGGCGAGTATACTCTATTCCCTAAGTTAAAGTGCACTTTAGCTCCTAACTCTATTACTAGTAAGTATATAGACTATATTAAGAAGGGTAAATCTTACGAGGATATGAGTATAAATTTCGTCTCTCTAGCGAATACTTAGCTAATAGCTAACGAGGTTCTAGCTATCCTGATTAGTATTCTTAGCTAACTATAAGACGTAGCTTTAAAAGTAGTAATAGGCGAGAGTTCCGGAGAAGTATTAAAGATTACTTAGGTATACTTTAATATAGAGAAGAAGCAGGCTAATTATACTTCTAAAGTTAGTAATACTATAGCTATTAAATCTCCTTAGAAGCTAGTTATTAATTCTAATACTAAGCTATCCTCTAGTATTACGTCGGCGATCGCTAAAGTATCTGGGTATACGCTACGCTCTGCAGCTAAAGTTACTACTACTATCGATATCATAAATACTACTCTTCTAGAGGAAATTCGTAGTCTCCGTATAGTATGAATTAATCTCTCTAGCGAGTTCCCTACTAATCTTCAGCGAAGGACTTCTATACTATTCATACTGGATTCTTTCTACAGGTAGCTTCACTAGATACGCAGCTAGAGGTTAATAGAGAGGAAGTCCCGGATAAGAATATAGATACTACTAATTAGGAGGTTACTAAGTAAACTTTCTTTAGCGATATATCAGAGTTTATCCGGCGAGAGCTAGTTTACTAGCGATCTATATAGATAATAAAACCTCTTTTTCCCCTTAGACCTCTACTAGATTTATAATCTCTAATATACCTTTAAAACTATAAAACCCTATAAGAAAAAACAGAAAGGTATATATCCTTTTACGAGTATTATTTCACTTTCGCTAGCGTTTCGCCGGTCTTTCTATAGTATTTTAATTTTTTAAAGCTTTAATTTCTTTCTAGAGTCCTTAGAGGTTTTCTTTTAGCTCCTAAGAATTATAAGTAGAAGTAAACCCCTTCTATCTTACTAGGAATTATTCTCTCCCTCTAACTACTCGCCGGTCTAGTAAGGAATCGACCTCCTATGATTCTTCGCCGTCGATAAGGTTAGGTTAGATAACCTCCGACGACTCGCCGGGCCTTTACTAGTATAGTTCTAATAGTAAGATATAAAAGATATTATATAGCCGATTATACTTAGTAAGTAAATCTAATCGATATACCTACTTTCTAATTCTTTCGCTAATCTTAAATAGCCCTAGAAATTAATAATCTAGCTTCTTGCTCGATCGAATAGTTTTGATATTCTTTACTAAGAGTAGGACTTATTAATCTACTTTGAATTCAACTAGTCGATAGTTCTTATTATACTATTTCGCTTAGGTTTCTTTAGTTCTTCGCTAGCTATTCTCTAGCTCTTAGCGTTTCTTAAATACTTCTTCTGCTCTTTCTTTAGTAGTAGGTATCTCCACTCTTATAGGATCGTCCTCGATACCATAGAAACTATCTAGCGTAATTCTATACCTAGCCTTATTTAGAGTTATTCTAATAGCCTTATAATATATATTTATATACGCGAATTTCGCTATAGGTAATAAGTCTACCTAATTATCTTAAAGATAGTATACGAAACACCGTAGCTATACTTCTATAGCTTGGTTTTATTATTCCGTTTACCTATTAGTTTATAGGTGAAACGCTGTCGAAAGACCTCTCGTTATTCGGAGGTAGAAGTATACCTCTTACTAGAACTTGGAAGTGAAAATAGAACCTCTATCAGTAATAATAACCGCAGGTAATCTGTAGTCCTTAAACTAATAGTCGATAAATAGCTAAGCTAAGCTTAGCGTATTAATTGTCTTTAAGTAAGGAATATACTCTATATCTTTAGTATATCTATTAATAATCACTAGTAAACTATCGGAGATTCTTCCTATAGAGCTCCCTTTATAAGGTAGCAGATCTATAATAAAGTCTATAGTTATAGACTTAAAAAGCTTACTTAGCTAGCTAAGCGCTTATATCTCGCAAGCTATCTTTATTCTTCTTACCTTTATCATTTAATAAATATCGTAACTTTTAAAATATTCTTTAATATCTAGCTTTATCTTCTGCTAATAGTACTTTCGCTAGATAAGCTTCAGCGTCTTATCTTAACTAAAATAGCCTATAGTTGGATTATTATAGCATATTTTCATAATTTCAGTACAGATAGCTTCGTCTAGCGGAATATAAGCCTTTCGCCGGTATCTAAGTAGTCCTTCGCTATCGACACTCTAATCTATATCCCCGGTTTTCTATAATCTAGCTAACTTCTTAATAATAAAGGCGTCCCTTTTCTATAGCTTTATAAGCGTTAAGAGAAGTAAGTTCGATTCAGGGTTTACTATTTCGGTTCTTATAATTCTCGCTATGAAAAACTATAGTATAATATATCTATAGCTATACTAGCTAGCGCCCGGCTCCTCGCTAGCGCCTCTTAAGAGGGTATCCAGACCTCCAAATAAGTTCTATAAACTATTAAGCTTCATAGGCATATATCGCTAGTTAAGCGTAGAGGTCGTATCTATAGCCTCGATCGATACTCCTTTTAAAGAAGTATCGTTAGTAAGTTATAGAATCTAAGTTAACTAGCACGATATACTATCGTTCGGACGCCGGTTACTCTCTATCGTATCGCTAGCTTTACTAAGTACGTAGATTAACTCGTTTTCAATTATATTTCGCAGCTTATTTTATAAAGTAAAGAGTATAATATTTTCCTCGTCTTTCGCCGGCTTATAGTTAGGCCTTCTCGACAGTCTATCGGCAGGATTATTTTTCCCTTATCTATAACTTAATATAAAGTTATACTTAGATAGCTCTAGAGCTTATCTAGCTTATCACCGGCTTAATACTATCGTAGTTATAAAGTAACGGAGGTTACTATAGTCTATTAATACCTTAACTAGAGCTATATTACCTTTAAGGTAATACCTCTAGTATATAAAACACTTAATAATTATAAGGAGTTCTTAGTTATATACTTTATAATTTAACTTAGTAGGTTCTAGCTTTTTACTAAAGAACGCGATAAAGTACTAGACGGCCTTTTCCCTTTCTTTCGCCGGCTACTCTCTAGGCTAGGAGAGAATTCCTATAATAATAAACCTAGAAGTATTAGTCTCTAGCTTTCTTAGCTTTAGTAGATCGAAGTATATAAGAAAAGGTACTATAATAAACGTATCTTTTAACGCGTTAAAAGCCTCCCTTTCTATAATACTCTATCTAAAAGTAAGAGCAAGTTGCTCTTTCTTCTTACTACCTATTAAACTTATTAGAGGTCAAGTAATCGCTAAGAATCTTACGATAAATCGCTAGTAGAAGTTTATAAAACTAATAAAGACTTATATATCTCTAATACTTTCAGGCTCTAGCTATTCCCTAATAGTATCTATCCGGCTTATATCTATTAAAACGCTAGCTAAGGAGATAATATATCCTAGAAACTTTATACTTTTAGTATTAAAGGAGCACTTTAATAACTTAATAAAAAGGTTTATATATCGAAGTCTCTCGAGTACTTAGCAGACGTATTATTTATATTATAAGAGGTTAGCAGAATAGATCAGGATATTATTAAGATATATAATATAAGTAATATCGACGAGGCCCGCTAGCGTATCGTTAATAAATACCTGGAAGGTTACTAGTGCGTTTAATAGTCTAAATAGTATAACTTAATACTCGTAATACCTATATTAGGTACGAAATACAGTCTTCTATTTATTACCCTAGCGAATTCGGACATAGTAGTAGGCGTTTTATAAGTCTAGTTTAGTAAATACTCTAGTATCCCGGAGCCTATCTAGCGTTTCGCTAATTAATAGCAGAGGGTACTAATCCTTAATTATAATTTTATTCAGAGCCTAGTAATCGATATATAATCAAAAGCTACTATCTTTCTTAAGTATAAAAAGAATAAGTATACCTATAGGACTCTTACTCTTCCTTATCTAACTCTTCGCCTCTAATAAGTCGAGGTATTCCCGGAGAACCTTTAGTTCCTTCTTAGAGAGGTTATAGATTAGAGAATAAGGTATCTTTAATCCTAGTTCTAACTTAATAGCATATTAATAGCTCTCTAATAAGGGTAGCTCGCTTCCTTTCTCTTTAGAGAATATATCCTTAAAGTCACTATATATAAAGGGAATAGTAGGCGTATCGCCGGTATCTATCTGGCGTATTATACGTAAGTTAGGTATTATAGCGTATATAAGAGATTTCTATTCGTTAATAAGAGTCGCAAAAGCTCGAGGTACTATAATATTAAGGTTATCGGAGTCTTTCAAATTATAAAAGAATCTCTACTACTTATTCTTAAAGCTTATCTAAGGATCTATATCCTCTAACTATAGCTACCCTAATATTAGGTCTATACCTAGCATATCGATAACTCTTAGCCGAAGAGCATCGACTTTAATCTGTCTAATCGAATCGGCTATCTCTACCTAGGCAACTATAGTACCGAAGATAACGCCTTTATTCTATAAAAGTGTCTAGAAAGTCCTCGGTCCTTCGCTAGTAAGTTCAAGCTCGTATTCTTTAGTAACTAGTCTTAATATAAAGTTGTCTTCTACTTTACTATTAATAAGGGCAGTTATCGATTTCTACTTACCCTAGGATAGAATCTTCATTTAGATTTCTATCTTATTATCTAGTAAACCCGATCCGGATATAGAAGATACTATAAGTTATAGCTTTCCTTAGCGTTTATCTTTAGTATCGCTAGTATTTAATTTTAGATAGTTCAGAGAGATATATCTATATTCGTTATAAGAGTAGTACTAAACTTTAGAGATATCCCGTCTTATTAGCTAATCCCTAATAGGGATACTATTTAGATCTTTCCTCTTTTCTTATCTTTATTAGCTCTTATCTTATCGATCGTTAGTTCTTCGCTAGTACTTATACGAGTTATCCTTCTTCGCGTTTAACTCCTTATATTTCTACTCTTTAAGTTCTTTTTATCTTTTATTACTATTAGTACCTCTAGATAGGGTATAAGTCTCTTAAAGAGTAATAGTAGAAATAACTTAGTCTTAGGTCTAAAGTCTATTAGCTTAGCTATTCTTAACGATTTTCTAGCGAATCTCCGGGCGGATCTTATTAAATAAGATATCTCGTAATTAGCGCTTAATAAAGAGTTCGAGTTATTTCTCTTTTTTTTTAAGGTAATTCACGAACTCCCTAATTAGTTAACTTAGCTTTTAGCGAGCGTTCTCGTAGGCTTATAAGTTAGCTACTCTTCGTAAGATAAGGAGTAGCTAGAGATTCGCTAGGAACTCTTTATAACTTTCCTAAGTTATCTTATAAAGGGTATCTAGAGTATACTTCCTAAACTTTTCCTAGGCGTTCGCTAGTTCCTTATAGAGTAGTATTACTACTTATTTAATCTTAATAAGATTAGTTAAGTACCTTTTAGTATTATAGTCGAAGACTCGGTTATAAGCTTATAAGTACTTAGTAAGCTCTCTTTAGCTCTTACCCTTATATTCCGGTAGAATCATATATTTACTTTTATCCTAGCGAGGAATTAGTAATTCTTTAGAAGCTACTAATCGACTAGTATCTCTCTCTATACTTAGGGTAAGGTCTTCGGATATATAAGCTTAGTAGAGTTATACTCTTATAGTAGCTTCCGGAGGGTATTAAGTAAGGTCTTTACCGAATATTCGTTAGCACTTAACTATAAGGTTATCTAGGATATCGTTCCGTTTCTTTAGCGATCGGAGTTTCTCTTATAGAACTAAAAGGTTATCTACTAGTATATCGCTAGGTATTATCTAGGCCTTAATAGAGTTATCTTAGAGTATAAGTCGAGTTAATATAGTAGAGGATTCTCCGCTTTAAGCTATTATAACTATTTAAGCTAATGTTAAGTAAAAGTAATTAGAATATAATAATCACTTAGTACGCTAAAGTAAATAGGTATAATAGAATAGTAGAATAGTCGCTAGAGGGTCGCTAGTAATAATCTAGTTAATACAGAAACTAATTGCTAAGGAGAGAAGGTTCTTCCTTCCTCTCTAATTCTGAAATACAGGAGTGGGAGGCACTAGGCGCACAGACCCATTACACTATTATAATAGCACGACGAAGACTAGTTCCTAGTAGCTTACTTCTCTAAGACTATACTATCTACCAAGCTTAATTACGCTATTCACGATAAGGAAATACTTATAATTATATGATCTTTTAGTAACTGGAGATCTGAGCTCGTAAGCGTATTATATTAGATCCGCGTTATTACTAATCATAAAGCTCTTAAGTACTTTATGACCTCTAAATAGCTAAACGTACAATAAGCCCGATAAGCCGAGCTACTCGCAGATTATAACTTTATAATCACCTATCGACCTAAGAAGTATAATCTACTCGCTAACGCTCTCTCTAATAGAACAGATAAATTAGATAACTAGAATAACGCTAAAAGAACTTAGCGTTTATAGTAGCTATTACGCGAAGACTAAATCGATCTAGTACTACTTATAAGTAACCTCCGGAATAGCTCTAACTCTATAGATAACTTTAAGCTTATTAACGCTTTAGAAGTTGCTAACTTATCGCTAGTCTTTTCTATAGTATAGTAAGTACTTAACGCTAATCGTACTACGCTATTACTCTAAGCTTTACGGAAATAAGCTCTCTCTATTACCCCTAGAAAACTAACTATAGAAAAAGATCTTCTACTCTATAAAGGAAGACTAATTATACTTAATGTCTTATACTTTCGCACGCTATTTATACGCGAAGTATATAACCGATTAGAGACTACCTATCTAAGTGCAAAGAAGACCTTATAACTACTAGTATTATAATACTAGTAGTACGGAATCACTTTAACTATTAACTAGTACTACTATAACTATTATACTTACTAACGAATTCAAGTACTACGTGATAAGAAACCGGGCCTCCTCTAACTTCTGCTTATACTATCACGTTTATGGGAGTATATTATAGTCGACTATTATAGCTTTAACTACGATAAATATAGCTATAATAACGTTCTTATATTTATCGACCGTTTTAATAAATAAGTAATTAGTATTCTATGCCGAAAGACCTCTGATGCGCGCGACCTTATAAAGCTTTACTTATACTACGTATACCGCTATTTCGGAGCTCTATTAATAATTACCTCTAATAGAGAGCTTTAATTCGTTTCCTGTTTTTAGACTATAGTTATTATAATTCTTAGTACTAAAAGATAGCTTTCTGCAGTAGACTACCTATAAACTAATAGCTAAATAGAGATCTATAACTAATATCTCTAATGCAGATTATAACCTTTTATCTCTTACTATTAAGATGACTAATCGGAATTCTTACTTATTATAGACTACGCCCAGATAACTCTCCCTTACGAATCCCTTAGAGGTCTCTTACCCTTTGAAGTCGTTTATAGATATATACCTCGTGTTAATTAGAATTAGAAAGACCTACCTGACTCTACTACGCCTACTAATAAGTTGAATACTTAGTAAGCTCTAGATTACGCTAATCGCCTGCGCGATACTTAGATTACCGCTTAATCTAGCTTCTAACGTATATAAGCTAAGATATCCTAATCCTATAATCGCTTACGCTATAAAGTCGACTTTACTACAGATGACCTTATCTAGCTAGATATACGCTACTTTACGAGTACTCGACTTAGTAAAAAACTCGACTTCCTAACTAATAAACCTTTCCGTATAATTGAAAAAGTCAGAAGCTCTTATCGTCTAGAGCTCCCTACTAATATAAAAGTATATAACGTATTCCCTGCTACTAAGCTATAGAAGTATCTAAACGACCTCTTACTAGGATAAACCTTACTACTACTATTACTTATTAATATTACTAGTAATAATAAATAGGAGATCGAAGATATACTTACGTGCTGTAAGTAGCGTAATAGCCTCTTATACCGAGTTTCCTAGTTAAATCAAGACGTCGATCTTATATAGTACGACGCTATAGACGTTAAATACGCTCAAGCTAAGCTATAATAATTCCACCTTAATAACCTAACGTAAGCTAGACCTCCTACTAGATTACCTAATTAGCTAAAAGCTTTCTACAATGGAATTAATAATTACGATTACCTTAATAGTAATAAGGAGATAGACTAACGCTCGAGGGCGAGCTTTTTTCGGAGGGGGGGGTAGTATAACGACTAGTCAGGTTTAGAGGTCTCTCTCTATTAGTGGAAACACTTACTGCTAAGCGAGATTACACGAGTAGAGTTTAGGGGCCCCTTTTCATATATATACTTCTATTCTCTCTTTACTTCTTTACTCCTTAGTTATAGATTCTCAAGTGATTCTTACTACTTTATATTCATAGTAATGTGAGGTCTTATTACTCAGGTAGTTTTGAGACCTTTCTAGAGCAAGCGTCACACTATTATCTATCCTTCTTCTCATATGATATTCAGGTGAGCTATCGTCATATAATCTATCGTTTAGAGGTATCTAAGAGTACTTAATATTCCGAAAGCCAGGTCCTTCCGAGTATAATACTATAGTTTCCGAGAGTAGTAATAAGAAAGGGGGTAAATACCTAAACGCGATAATCTACTGTTAAATTAAGTATCATATAGTAACTAATAGTACTACTATTAACGCTATTGAAGCTTTTAATAGGAATTACGTTTAGTAGAAAGTGAATTAAAAGTTTTAAGAAGAAAGAAAGAGATTTGAGAAAAGAATAATTAATAAAATAGTATTTATTAGCTCTAGAATCGAGAAGTATAAGTAGCTTATATAAGAGTCTATTCTTAGTAAGAGTAGCACGTATAGTAAACGATTAATTACTAAGAAGCTTTATAAAGTTAAGATATCGTATATCTCGTATACTACCTAGGAAGGAGTCTTTCCCTAGGCGTAGTCTTTTACTAGCGGTTTAATATACTCTTAAGCGTTATTATATATTTCTTTATTATTATTATCTTCTAGCTTACTATTAACGTTATTATTAGTGTTAATTATATTAATTCGATACGGAGTATTAGGTCGAGCTAATAATAAGCGTAAGTATAAGGTAAGCGTAAAGTAACGAGGAGTATTCGCTAGCGATTATATATAAGGCGTATTATTTCGTATAGAGTATAGTACTTATTTACTAATCGCACTAGTATTCTCGGGCGTAAGAAGACTAATTTGCGAATAAGAAGAGGAGTTAGTACTATAGCGCTAAGAGGAGGTATTTATAGGGCGTTCCCGAGTCGCGCTAGCTTTAGCTAAAGACTCGGAATAATAAGTCTTTTTAATAAATTAACCTTAGTCTTTAGCTTATATAGCCTTAACGTATTCTTCTAGTGTTCTTAACGTTTAGTACTATTAGAAGAGCTATTTCCGTAGCTATATAAGTAGCTTCTCCTATAAGTCTATTTTCAGAGTCGATTAATCGTTTACTCTAGCTTTACGAGCTAGCGTACGAAACTCGTAGTAGAACGTCTAGAAGGTTTACTTATAATCTATCTTTAACGCGGAGTAGCTAGCTCTTATAGTTTATTAGTTATATAGATTAGATAAGAAGGAGACGAGTTAAGTGATTATATCGAGTGAATCGATTATACTGCTTTCTTTGTTATATTCTAGTTCTAAGAATAAGAGTTCTAGGTAGGTTTTAGCTATTCCTTCTATTTAGTTAAGTAACTAATCTTTACGGTAATTTTCGTTAATAAAGTAGCTAGAGTAGCGCCGGAGGGCGTTACGTATCTATATTTCTTAGAGTTTTAGAGAGTAGTCGATTCTATCAGAGAGCTTATTTGGAAGGTTCGGTATCTTCTCTATACGCGTAGCGTATAATATTAACGATATTCCTCTAGTAGATTATTCTTAATAATAATTATTAAGCGTAGAAGTAGTATTATCTTTTTTAATTAATAATAATAGTATTATACGCGATTAAACGTTATTAAACGATATAGACTTAGTAAAGCGCTAGGTAGTTAACTAGCGTAGTTCTAGGAACTTATCTTATAACTAGCGTAGTTCTATAGATAGATTAGCATTTAATTATCTCTCCTCTGCGAGTTTCCTTTCTGCCTCTTATAGCTAGTAAGCGCGGTCTTCCTATAAGTTACTTATAGTTACTATTAATATAAGGGTATTATCGGGGAGGTTTAGCGACTCGGTAAGTTCGTTAATTATAGTAGGAGTTAAGGAGCTTAACTCGGATAAGGTATTATCGCGAGTACTCTCTACTATAGAGAGAGGTAAGTTACGGCGAGTATTACAAGTCGCTGAAGAATAGGAGGTAGAGGGAGTCGGAGAACTAGTAATCGATTTATCGGACTTAGGTTACTTTAGTTTAGGTGCTATTCTTTAAGTTTATACTTAGTATAGGCCTTCTCCGTATAGCGTAGTCTCCTGCGTTTAGTAGCTCTAGGTATAGAGGTATAATATAAGTAGATATTTACTATCTTCTTAGACATAAGTAAAAGAGTTATAGATAATATGACGCTTACTCTAGAAAGGTCTTAAAACTACTTGAGTAATAAGACCTTATATTACTATGAATATAAAGTAATAAGAATCACTTGAGAATCTATAACTAAGAAGTGAAGAAGTAGAGAGAGAATAGAAGTATATATATGAAAAGGGGCCCCTAAACTCTACTCGTGTAATCTCGCTTAGTAGTAAGTGTTTCTACTAATAGGGAGAGACCTCCAAACCTGACTAGTCGTCATAATAAGCGTCCTTTATAATATTCTTTAATATATCTTGAATAATAAGGTTAAGCACGTGAGCTAAACACGCTATATCTCCTTAAAATCTAATTCCCTTTATATCGTAGTCTTTAATAAAAGCTCGGATTAGGGTATCGTTCGAGCTAGCGTTATCTCGAGTAATACTATATATAGTTAGTTATTTATATTTAATATAAAAGAAAGGATTATTATAATACCTTATAATACTATCTTGAATATTCTACTCTTCTAAGGCTT
>FJUW01000085.1:32742-120534 GCA_900074885.1 Rhynchosporium graminicola
ATTTATAAGTATTAGAAATCACTAGAATAGAATAGAATTATCTAGAAAATCGATTATAAATCTACGATTAGAAAGCGTATTCTAGTTGTTTCTAATAGTTTCTAGATTATATAAGATTAATAAGCTATTATTACTAATAGAAACTTGATTTCTAATAGTAAGTTCTAGTAATTTCTACTTTAAGAAGACTTAGTAGACTCTCGCATTAAGTGGCGAGTTCGCTTCAAGTAGCGAGGGCCTAATCTTAGAAAGGATAATTAAGCGAATATCTAAGCCTAATACGTGCTAGTCTAAAGTCACGT
Organism: Rhynchosporium graminicola; assembly: GCA_900074885.1. NCBI lineage: Eukaryota > Fungi > Ascomycota > Leotiomycetes > Helotiales > Ploettnerulaceae > Rhynchosporium > Rhynchosporium graminicola. The sequence goes on from FJUW01000085.1 coordinate 33,045, forward strand.
GAGTTAATCGATTTTTAATCGATTAAATCAATTATAATTAGATTAGATTAGATTAACTCTGAATTACCTTTAATTAGATTAGATTAACTCGAGTTAATCTAATCTAATCTAATCATTTCGCACACTGCTGGCTTCCTTTGTATATCTTACTTCCAATCCTTGAGAAGAGCTTATACTATATACTTAGATCTAATACGAAACGGTCTTTGTTTTTCCGAGATTTACATGATCTATCGGTCTAAGTCTTCTCGGAAAAGTGTTGTCAAGTTAAAGCGTAGTATCAAATCTCTTCAGTAATTTAGAAAATGTTGGCAGCAGATATGCTCATCTGTCCGCTAAGCGCATTTACGGAATGGATTTATTGTTTGATATATCAAAGCTATGCATAACCTCCAGCAGACTAAGTCGAGATGGGCCAGGTCCAATTGGAATGCTAGCTAACACTATATTCATATAGGTATGTTGTACTGCGGTTCGATTCCCTGGCCACGAATCTACTACCAGAGATTCGTACTATAAACTAGAATATAGTCGTCCGTCTGCTCTCGTTCTTTGGCGATTCTGCAGAGCAATAAGCTGATATATCCTCCAGTCACTTCAGAGCTCTGACGTTCGAACCCACCTTCGAACTGTCAGTTCCGTGAATATGAAATATCAATTTTGAAAAGATCCCTGTCCGCTGCGTAGAAAGTTCCTTGTTTAGAGATCTCCACGGCTATAGGAAGGCATATTATGTATCTAAGAGGCTACTATCATAGCATTGGGATAGACGCGTGGTCATGGACGAGGCACGTTCTCAGTCAGCGCTAAGTGGTATCAGCTAATGCCTGGAAGCCACATTCAGTTTCCAGTTTTCTTTTCATATTCTCTTTTCTCACCCTTAGACCTCTTCCTCCAATTCCAACTTCTTGGTGGATATCCGTCTACAGTGGTCATATAACTGCCGCAATGACTTCGCTGTCATCCACATAAGTAATGTGAGAGCCCCAAATAGTGACTTTCACTATCAAGCCCATTTTGTAGGTGATAAACCAGTCAGGGACCATCAACTGCGGCAAGCTAGGCCGAGTTTTCTTCCTATAACGTTTAAAACCAAACTTTTTCCCAAGGCATATGGTGATATCGCTCACCCATAGATGGCGGCACAATGGTGGGAGTGCGTTGATGTCGTGTCTCGTCGTGCCGATAGCCGCGTGTAGATTCTGGCTCTTTTGTATGTTTGATGATTCAATCAGACAAGTAGTAAGATGAATAATTCAAGTTGAGAGTATCTTATATTATAGCTAGCTAATCGATATAATTTCCATCCATATGAGATCCAAAGCATCAGACGCTAAGAGGCAGATAGCTAAAACCACTTATGGAATGAAATCGAACCGAGAACTTCATTCTCTTAAACCTCGTCAATTGTAAGCTCTTAATCTTTTGATCAGCATGGATATTATGCTTATCAGAAATTCAATTTTCATCTCGAATTAGGCTCTTGCCTAGTACCAGTAGCTCAATAACTTATTACTGTTACCAGGAAGATTTCTGCTGTCAATGCTAGCTTTTTCTCATATTTGTCTCTTTACCAAATACTGCTAGCATGATAGTTGATGAATCAGAAAGCTACCTGATCCACTTTTCTAACTTTCCAGTTCAATTCAAGTTCGCTGGTTAGGAAACTCCACGCAGTACTTTGAGCACCACTGTCTGTCAATCGCGAGACTATGGGGGTAGGGGATATGCTTCCTGTCTTCATGATTTGCTCAATATTCCAAATACTGTAGAGTAGATAGCTCTTGGTTGGTGTATATATGTTGACTGGTTTTGCAGAGCGAATCATGTCGCAACAGTTGAAGCGCTATCGCCAAGGGAAGTATTAAGTGCTCTGACCTAGAACTCATTTACTATCTACTTCTTACTAGCATGTTGAACGAAATCTATCTATGCTGATTCTCAATCCAAATTCTTTCATGCTTTAAACTTCGAATATCATTGGGGCTCTCATGCTGGAACGTCCCTTTACTTATTTCCGATTTGATGGAGTTTTTCGAGCAGTGAATACACCCAAAAAGAAACGAAAATTTTCAATACCCTATCCTCCTCTTACGAATGAGTTCGATCTGACGACTAGCCGCCTTGGATATATGTCCTGCCAATTTCTAATTGAGAAGCTTTATGTCAACCATCACCAAAAGGCAAGACTGCGGAAGGTGTCTGTGCTTCTGCTTCTACTTATCTCAGAGAAAGTTGTTCTGCATCCGGATCAAACAAAGTTCCACCTACCGATCATACGCCAGTACTGACCGCGATTAATCTGCGCTAAGTATTATCTTCTTGCTAATCTCCTCAGTTATTTGTTGTCAACGTCGCTGATACATTATTAATCTTCCTGTCTCTTTCATTTATCAGGATCACTCCTCGCCCACCTTGCATTACAAATGTTGTCCTACTGAGTTGTACAAACGCCTTCTATCTGGGAAAATTCTCAGCAACGTAACCCAACCACTCATGCCCCTGGCCTTGTAATTCTGCTTGCCCGGACGCCAGTGCACACGGAGCGAGGTCCACCGTGTATCATCGGGTATGTGGATACTTCGCAATGGCGACGTTGAAGACTATTCTTCAACTTCTTACACACCTGAGATATTCGCCGAGCGAATAGCAAGTTCTTTATTGTAAGCTAGCGTGTTGACATTCGCTTATCAGCATCGTACCTATAAGCCGATAATCAGTGAACAGCTTAATCCATGCACTGTATCACAATTCGGGACACTTGATGTTTTAGAATATCCTGTTCTCCTATCCTTCATCTTCATGATCAACAAGTGAAGAATAACATCAAATTTTCGTGACGCTAAAGGAACTACTAGTTCGTTAAGCGAGAGACTACTGTATATCCATCAAAAATCTTACATCGGGTATGATTACAATTTACCCGCTTTATATACTAACAAGCTGACTTCATAAATGGGTTTTAACTTAAACACCAACCATGAATCCTGAAGCCATTGTTCTGCTGGTCCTGATGCATGGGATCTAAAAGCTAAATACTAGGCATGAGACCGAGTTCGCAAGCTGGGGAGTAAGTTACGACTCTTTACAGCTTCTGATACATCCGGAAGCTTAGGAAATATGTCAGATACTATAATCTCTGCAGTCACCACCATACATTTCCGCACTATCATCTACTCTTCGCTGTCAAATCCCAACATTTTCACCCTTGCCGAAAAACGACCGCATCTTGCGACCTTTTCGAAATATCCCAAGCTCTCAAACTAAGTTCCTATACAATCTCCTTATTTCTTCACAAGACATACTAAATATTTTCTCAAGACATTGAGCCCGCAACAGACATCAGTTCTTTCCAGGACTGGAGAGGTATCTCCGTTATGCAAGAATGGCATTTGCGTCACGTCTTAGACACTTTATATAAGCTAAACAACGCACATCTCCACCTAGATAGCTAATCTTCGTCCTATGGCATTAACAAGAACAGGTCATGGAATTCACAAGCTCTCGTCTGTGCTGTATCTACCTTCGATTCACTTCAATTGAAGCAAAACCAAGAACACGATGTCTCGCCAGATTCGCTTCTCTATCCGAATATCTATATAACGTCTATCCCCAGTCTCCAAGTCTCCTTACATTCCCTCGATAACGCCGCAACGATTTAATTTTCCCTTCCTTCCGGGCTGAGGTTCCCACCTACCATCCCATACATCCTACTCATCGCAAAACTCAACCTCCTCTCCTCCGCATAAACCGATACCGACGATCACCTCAGCATTCGTCGAGCGCGCAACAAGACCGCCAATAAAAGCGAAATATCTATCAGCACTCACTGCCAATGTCTTATGCACTGTCAAGTCTTCTATCTCATGATACGTTGATCAGCATTCAAGTCTCTCCTACCCAACGTCCGAGGTTGTCACGGGACAGGAACAGACGGACACTTCGTGTCCATTAGTCATCACCACTTAGATAGCTCCTCGCACCATAGCCATTTGCAAGAATCAAGACTTTACCACCATAATTTCAAAGACGGGCCCATAACAGAGATACCATCGTCACGCGAGTTGATAAGCTTTTCGCATACTCTGCATGGCGCGCGGATATCATAGCTGCGCGGACCACGGCGGAGATGATATGATATGATATAGATTGTAGGAACGCAAAGAAGGTGATTTACGGACAGAAAACTACGAAAAGGCCTGCCTGCTTGAGACTCGCGGAAATTCTCTCCCTGTTCCAAGTTCTCGGGGCAGGATAGATAAGTATCCGGGCGAGTGGGAGATAGTACGTGCGTTTTTGCTCCCAAGTTGAGTTAGTAGTGGTGACCTTTATGGCAGGTAGGAAGTAAGTATCCATTAAATATTCATCATGTACTCGTTTTCCAGTTGTGAACACAAATCATACGGTTCCGGAATCTCAAGCTCTTTCAGAACCCCAAATCTGCATCTACGCCCTTGAGTATGTATCAGTAACACTATACCCGTATCCCAATCTCCCTGTCCTACATTAGGAGATTCTCGTATCCGTTCCTATTTGCAGCAGAGGCTTCTTATACTTATACCCATTTCCCGCCTCCATCCTCGCCAAGCACGCTCCTCACAACGCCCCAGAAGCCATTCTCATCGATCACGCTCCCGAAATCCTGACATGTGACTAGTTTCGCTAATCTTCTTTTGAGGGAATCTAAGATTCCCTCTCCTCCTGCTTCACCTGCTTCACATCCTCCCCTAGCTCCTTCCATCCTCTCATCAATACCACCTCTAATCGCATCTACATCCACATCCACACTCCCCGGCGTTGTTTGATTCAGCAATCGCTCCCATCCATACCGCCCTTCTAGCAGAAACCACGCTTGCACAGGCGTCATCTCCCAGTCCTCTTTCACCATACTTTCGCTCATAGCGTGGAGGTTCTGTAGAGTTGGGGGAGGGATGAGCCATGTGCTTCCTGGGGAGGCGCCGATGGTGGGGTGATGAGTGAAAGATATGTTTGGGGGAGGCACGGGGGTGCGAGGGGGTTTGTGGAGGGTCTTTGTGGTGTTGGTTTTGAGTGTGGGATTGGGTGGGAGGAGTGTTGAGGTTATGGGAGGAGGGAGGGTGTTGTGGAGTGGGAATGGAGGGTTGGAAGGGGAGTGAGATATTATGTGTTGATATGTGTCTCGATGAGGGTGAGGATGTTGATGTGGTTGCGCAAGTACGAATGACGAAGGGTGTGAGAAGAGATGCGTAGAAGCCATCAATTCATGACCTGAAGGTCTCCCTTCCGGGTCCCAGGGATCCGTCGAAGGTGGCGAGAAATGCTTTCGACACGGATGTTCCAATCTACACCATGTAAATAAGTAAGAAGAAACAAAATCTTTACTTTGGGAATCGCGAAAATGTGAGAGACGTATGGGTTGGATAGAGGGAAAACGTACGCGAGTATAAAATTAATAGCCAACGTCTCCATCTGCTCTCCCAACGACTCCGCACCCGCAGTATTACCACCACGTCCCCCTTCCTTTTCAATTCTCTGCTGATGATACACTTTCTCCCTCTCCTGCTGCGCCAGAACAGCTGGTTTCCAATTCTTCGAATTGAAGATATCAGGTGAAGGAAGCGAGATACTGGTATCCAACACACTCAAATCCGGCGCTGCATACGCGCCAAAACTCGAATGAGATTCTACAGTCAAGGGGAAACTACCCGCGTGACTTATCTGTAAACATTCTTCGTCGAGGAAGGGATCGAATATCGTGCGCACGAGAGTGGTGTTTTGGGTCCAGGACAGGGAGGTGGGAGCTATGTAGTTGCTGATAAGCATATCGATGTCGACGTTGGTGTTGATGTGTGAGGCGGGGTTTGAGAAGGGGAAATTTAGAGGGAGAGGGAAGGAGTTGCCCTGCAGAGAGGCTTTGATGGCTATGTTCTCGTGTTTGAAGAGTACGACTTGGGTTTCTGTTTGGGCAATCTTTTCGCGGAGGATGATGATTTGTTGTTCGAGGTGCTTTCCGTGGTTTTCTTTGCGTTGGCGATGTTCACTATTCACGAGGGTTCTTAGCTGATATACTTCTTATGCCTGGTAAAAGAATAGATGAAACTAATATAGCACATTATGCAGGACAGAGGGATCAAGGAAGTGTCAATAGCAGAGGTTGCTTGCCAGCATATGTCTGTAATTCAATGCAAGGGCACCTGGAATCAACTATCTTTGCTGATCGGAACCCTATACCCAGGACCCTGGCCAAAAAGAGAAGGCAAGCAAAGCAAACTTACATCTGAGCTTTCCGTACCTGCGCACGCCGTTTTTGTTTTTTCGGCTCAAGATCCGAATCCAATTTCCCCGAACCACGTTGTGTATTCTTGCTATTTCCTTGTAGGAGCATTCGTTAGTTTTCAAGTAGTCACAGTGATCAATAAGCAGGTACTTGGTTCATGCGTTGAGAAACCGGCAACAGTACGTTATGATGAAAATGGAGATGTTTACAATATCAGTACTAGGAGAGTGAGAGCCTACAGGATTGCTTTACTTATTGCTAGTGTGATGTGCAGCAAGTTGTAGAGAGGAAGGGCAGATGGACTTGAAGAAGATAGAAGATGCAAGAAACAAGATATATAAGCAATGAAAAAAGATATCCTACGTCAGAGAAGAGAAGAGCACAAAGCCAAAAGCGTTGAAACGAGTAAAGCCAAATAAAAATAACAGAACAAAACAGCCACAAACTCAAGTACGAGTACAAACACAAACACAAAACTCCACCAAGCCAAGAACACCACAAAAGCACCGCATACACCGAGACACGAAAACACTAAACACATACCCAAAGTCTCACCCTCCACAAATCTAAAAGCCAGCTGCCCATCCCTCCTCCCATCCTGTCCTCCACCACCTGCACTCCTCGAATCCTCGCCATCTTTAGCAGAACCAGCGATTGATTTCGATCTCCCGAAACGGCTCAGGCTTCGTTTCCAGGATGAGGGTGCTAGATCTGTCATCGCGAGGTTCATCTCACCCTCACACTCACACTCTATCGACTACCAAGGGACGACCAGCTTGCTTGAGTATAGGCCTGGACTAACGCAGGTACGGTACGCTTTGCTCCGAAGCTAGGATTCCTAGTGTGCCTATCTAGGTACGGGTACACCCTTCGAACTACCTAGGGTTTAGGTTCTCTGAGCAAGTTCCGTCGCACCTGGTTGGAATCGAGGCAGGTCGTTGGTTCCAACGAATGTCTGTCTGTACTTGGGTAATGAGGCTGGTGGGCTGATAACGGATCAGGGAGAACGTGCATGAAAAAGAATCCAGTGATGCCAGTCAGATGGCTGTTATGGTGGTCAAGCCAAGATGCGGATATATTCCACGCTTCGGAACGTACGCGAAATCCTATGCAACAAGCCTACCAGCTGGGCAATTCCCTATACAAGAAAGAAAGGCGGAAGAAACGGCTCATCATGCAAAATACCTTTCGAATGAAAGTGGTGGGGTTGATGCTGAGGAATCAGTGATTCGAATCGGGATTAGCTTCCTTCTAACCGCAGCCTTACCCGTCGGCCTGTCACATCTCTGCCCTACCCACCGTGAATCTCCGTCGAACGGTGCGCGCCTAGATCTACACAAGATCGAATGGCGATGTTTTGAAACAGGGAAAGTTGATAGATACTGAGCAGATCATAGCTCTTATACTACTCGTCGGTCACCTCTCCCTCTGGCTTCTTTCTGCCTGGAATCTTTACCGCCTTAGCTCCAGGTCTGGTCTATCTGTTCTCATCTGTCCAACGAGCGCTTGCTTGAAAGGGGAATTTGCGAGAGATGCCCCGTGTCCCAACTCAACTCCTGAGCTGAATCGAGGCGTGTTGAATTAAATGCCGAACTCATATCTCACGGCCGATGTGCATAAGTCTCATATTCATTTTCATTGAAAGCAGGTGCGCATATAGTTTCCTGAATCACCGGAATTTCGAAGAGAAAAAAAGGAGAGGAACGGAAAGGAGAGGATCGGAGAGGAAAGAATTAATTCCCTTGGACGGCTCTCATCTCAGGCACGATAAAGTTCTCCCGATAGCCCCTCCATCAAGCTCGTGAATAACACACCCCTAGGCGTCAGTCAAGCATGGACTTTTGTTTTAATTCTCATCTTGATACTGATACTCAAAGACGCCGTCCGCGCCTCCTCCCACATCACGAGCGAAGCTCGGACCCGTCACAGGAATCTCAAGACAGACTCCGGTCCAGCCCCACCGCGAATCCCATCGCACAGTGCACGGAAGACTGCACTCTACAGCGGATCGAATCTGCTTTGGATTGGGACGGCGGTGTCGTTGTAGTTGTGTGAGAAGAGAAAGGCTCGATTGAGGTGGTGTGCTCAATTTCTTTCCGTTGCATGGAAACTTACCTGCCTGCATAGCTTCAAGCAAACCGTCGAGTACAGGGCTCGTTCATGAAGAGTTTCGAGGGGTTGCCAACCTCTGCGGTCTCGATTTCCGACTCTCAAGAGCTACCTTATCTTGGATATCTCTTGCGCATCCGAGGAAAAGTAGAGGCTGTAGATAGACGATAAACGTGATAGGCTGATTGAACCTCAATAAGCCGAACCAAGATTGAAACTGAAGCTTGCGGAATCCCTTCGCATTGGGAGATGATTTTCCGTTCGTCTAATATGGTATCAAATGTTCCTCCTTCCTTCTTTTCAGCTCCATCGTCCATCATTTCCCCTCTAACTAGCAGCCAAAATCTCCGCCGTTCCCAAATCCCCTTTACTCAACCCACTGCCCCCACCCCCACCAAACCCACCACCATTCCCATGGCCATTCCCACCAAAACTCAACTCGCTTTTAGCCAACTCCTCCGCCTTCTTCGCTCGCATTTCATCCTCATGACTCTTGTAACTGGCAAACCTCAAGGAAGTGAGGACCATAAAAGCCATGAATAGTATGCCCATGACGGAACGACGGGTTAGAACCCAGCGGAGACCTTCGATCTCGGATTTGCTGTCGCTGTTGAGCAGTACGGTAATTTTGTAGTTGAGTTCTTGGATCTGTAACAGTGGTCAGGATTAAATTAATGGTCATTGTAGAATCTGGGTGCGTGAGAGAGGGGAAGGGCAGGGCAGGGCAGGGTATGCGTACTTTACTTTCCATGGTCCTCTGCTCCATCCTGACACTCATCTTCCGATCATCAAACATGCCCTTCAAGTCATCTTTTAGCGTCAACAACTCCTGGCTCAGCTTCTGGTTCAAGATATCGACTTCATGTTGTAACAATGTACGTTCCCGGCGCATAGCTTCCTCGTTTTTCTTGCGTGTGTTTTGAATCTCGGTTCTGAGCTCAGAGCAGGCGGCGCGGAAGAGATATGTTTCCTATGACACAATCCGATCAGTCTTGATCTTGCTTGCTACAAAAGCAATGTTATGTTGTTATGAGGGGCAATGGTGGGAGAAATCATATAAACGTACGTACGTTTTCAACATCGCTCTTACTAACCAATCCCTTCCTCGCAACCTCTAGATTCAGGGCCAATAACCCCCTCACAGCTTTCATACTTGTGATGGCCTGCTCGCCGGTAAAACCCCCCGCTTCGACCTGTTGAACAAGGGTATATGTATCGAAATGATGCACATAAGGCGGGGTTTGAAGATGTGGTGGTTTCGAAGCATTTTCTTCATCTGCCGTTTCCGGGGGTGGCATGTGAAGGACTGTTTCGATAGGAGGAGGGGGGGCAGATGGGGAGGTTGACGTAGAAGTTGTATTTGCCGACAACGGATTCTGCGATGTTTCTACCTTCCCATCTGCTGCTGTTTCCTTTACTTTCGTCGGATTTTCAGACCCGCTACCCTCATCACCGGGTATATACGCAGCTCTCTGCGTTTCTTCCGATAAAGGAGCTGTAGACGATGGCTCTCCCTTGACGACCGTCCCCTGCTCTTTCGTTTTGCTCTTCAGCACCTCGTTTGTATCTTCTTTCTCCTTCGCGTCTTCTCCTTCCTTCCCTGCAGCCTTCTTCTCCCCCTCTAACCTCCGATCCCTCTCCCCTTTATCTTCAGGCATGAAAAGCTTCACGGCATCCACGGTCTCTTCTCCATGAAGGAAAGGCTCAACAGCTTTCCCATGGCGCTGGAGCAACCTTTCTCGTTTTCTGCTTGTGGTAGAGAAAGATCGCCTCGTTCCAGAAATAGGTTTCCTTGACTGATAGCAAGAGTTCGAGTTCGTCCCAGAGCTAGAATTGGGATCGGTGCAAAAAGCCGACCTCGGCCTTGATCTGACAAGATTTCGTGAGTGTAGACATCGGGACCGTGCCTGGGACCCTCGTTGTTCCGAACAACACAAATTCGCATAAGCTTTTCGTGACAACTGAGAGCTTTTTGTCCGGATGCGAGGACACCAGTTCCGGAGAAGGGCTGGGTAGAGGAAAGTGAGGCGCGTTGTAGACATAGTGCGTATTATTTAGTCGTGCTACGCCATGGGGAGATGAGGAAAAGTCGATACAGTGTTGAAGCTTGCTGGGAAATTTTGTGATGAATGGAATTTTGGCTGGCAAGTGGGGCTATTACTTTTGGATGACCTGGCAGTCAGCCTTGTGGCAAGGCTGAAGAGTGGGAGAGACTCAGAATCGAAAGGTTATGGAAGATACAATTCTGAGTAGGCCTTCGATCTAATATATCCATGTTTCTGACAAAGTGAGGTATGTTTTTGAGTGCCCGTTTGGCACTAAACGTCTATTCAGCATTTTCAAATTGGCTTGATTTGGCTCCATGCGTCACAATGGCGATACTGGAACACGCAGGTAGGGTTGAAGTGATGGTGTCAAGACCAAGGCTCCGTCTAACTTGCTGTCTATATCTTTGATCCATGCTCTAAATTCCGATTCGTATAGTTATCTCCTTCCTTACATCCTCTCACACCCAGACTCCTCCACAGCCTCATCCAACGCCTTTCCAAACGCATCCACGAAATCCCAACAATCAGTGAAAGTGTTATAAAGCGGCGCAGGCGCAACACGAATAACATCCGGACGTCGCTCATCTACAACCACACTTCTCTCCTCTAGACCCTTCATAACCCTGTCTAATAAACCCGGTTGCAGCTTCAGACTCAATTGGGCACCACGAGCTTCTGGTTCTTTAGGTGTAATGATCTCGAAATACTTATTTGTATGTGCGGAGGAGTCAGAGAGAATTTTCTCTAGATGGGCAGTGAGTTTGAGTGATTTGGCTCGTAAAGGACCCATTCCTCCAGCAAGAGCAAATACTTCAAGCGAGGCGTTTAAACTCGTGATATCGAGTATGGACGGATTGGACAATTGGAACCCGGCGGCACCGGACATGGGGATGAATTTGTTATCCATTGCAAAGCGAGAGGATTTGTCGCTTCCCCACCAGCCAGAAAGTCTATTTGCGAAGGTCTTCTTGCCGCTTCCTCGCGTAGCGACTTGGCCGTTGTTTTCATGGACGAAGAGACCGCCGATGGCTCCTGGTCCGGCATTGAGGTATTTGTAACTGCACCATACTGCTGCGTCGACGTTCCAGTCATGAAGTTGGAGGGGCACGTTTCCAACTGCGTGAGCGAGGTCCCAGATTACAAAGATGCCGGCTTCGTGAGCGGCAGAGGTGATGGTTGGGATGTCGAGGAATTGACCCGTGTAGAACTGGATTCCCGGAAGGAGAAGTATTGCGGTTGTTGATCCGTGTTCTTTGATGATGGACACGATCTGAGAGGTTGACAGGGGTGGCTGAGATTGAGAAGGTGCTTCAATCGTGATTAAGGACGTCTCAGGTGAAAGACTGTGATGCAGAATTTGAGATTCAGCTGCGAACTGGCCTGCGTTAGTGGTGGTGGAATGTGACACAAGCATCCAGTCATGGTAACACTTGTTGTAATTGACTCTTAAACGAGGCTTTCATTGCATGTTTGACCAGATGAAAATGTACCTACATGGTCCGATGGAAAAGCTTGACTTTCAATAATGATCTTATGACGACCATTGATATCAGGTTTGTAAAACGCAGACAATAAAAGATGAAGATTCGCTGTCAGTGTTTCCATGACAGCAACCTCGGAAGCAGATGCTCCAACTATAGGTGCTATGCATTCCGAGGCTTTGGCGTCAGCATCCAGCCACGTTGGCAGAGGAGACTCGTCAAGAGGTTTGAAGTGACCGAAGACACCTTGTGTTCGCCAAGTTGTGAAGTATTGCTCCATTCGCGTGGAGACCAGACGAGGTTGTAAGCCAAGCGAGTTGCCGCAAAGGTAGATCGAAGCATCAGAAGAGGCATCACGAGCTGCATTCTGATTCAGCGATGAAACTCTTCGCTCTTTATGCAAACATTGCGGGTATCCTTACCCACTTCTGACAACGATTTAGATTTTAATTGAGCTTTCGAAGGGATGAGGAACTGGTCCCTGGTCTGCCTCAAAGTGTCCTGGGAATCAAGAGACACAGCATATTCTCTGCCGTACACGTGCCGGCCTTCGCCATCGTGACCGGACATGTTCGAAACGTAATAGGGACTCTGGAAAGGAAGCAGGTGAGCCAAAGTAGATGGTCCGGCGAATTGCCAATTTCCCAAACGAGAAGACGTTGCTGGCGGTGAGTGTTCCAGAATCCGGTACACGTATTGCGTGCCGGTCCTGACGAACGACCTGACAATGAAGCCCCGCGGGACTAGAGGCTCTGGGATCTGGGGTAATTTGGCAGGTCCGCTGGGAATTGAGAATGGTCAGTTGACAGTTGACGATATCCGGGGAGATGCCTCGGAGACGGAGAGCGAGGACCAGAATGAGGCACTTGATGTCATGCACAATGCAGTTAGTTACGAGCGACGGGGTACGGGTACGGGTATCCCAGGCAGGCCAGGCCGGTGCGAGGAGGGAGTACAGTAGAAGCGCGCAACAGCAAAATGAGGCAATTGCCTTCGGGCGATGGGGTAATAGCAAATGCAGGTCTGTGTCAAGGAATGATGCAATTTGCGACGATGTTGTCTGCTGTGTACGATCCGGCGGTCGAGAATTGCAACGGGTCGTGAATGTGACGGTTGCGATTACCCCTTCGAAATACTTTAGAGGCTTAGCCTTTGCGGGGTCTTAGTCATGGGGATGTGCTAAGCTAAGCCAGATGGTGGGTTGGCATCATCACGGGATCGAGGGGTTCGGGATATTTCACGACTTGACTTTGTTGGTGCAAACAGAGTAAGTAGGTAAGTCGGTAGGTAAGTACGAAGTAAAATCCGAGGTAGCGCAGGCAGGCAGGCTGGCTGGGGGATTGAGATTTCAGGATGCGGGCAGAGGGATTTTGATTGTCGGCTGCGTACTTGGTAGTAAGTAGGACAGGGAATTGGAAGCATGTTTTGCATGGTCAGCAAGATAATATTGTTGAGGTAGAGGTATTGTAGTGAATGAGTTGAATTTGGTGTTCTACCTAGGCAGGCTAGAATATGGACACAATCCCCAGGCCGCATAAACGAGTTGAATTGAAGCGCGAGGATCATTTCAAACAAATCAGGTTCACGTCAGGTCAGGTCAGGTCAGGTCAGACCTACGGAGTACTGTGCTCGGCTCAAGAAGCTGAACAACCGGCAAAGCAGGGCGAGAAGAAACAAACGGAATTCCCGGGCATACATACATACATACATACATACATACATACATACATACATACATACATACATACATACATACATAGTAACATACCGTACGAACGGCTGCTCAAATCGGCAAAAGAGGAAAGGTAGTCATGAAGCCAGGAATAGATGCAGACTTACCACCTAAGGTAGGTAGATAGGTACCATAGTAGTTTAAGCCCAAAGAGGTATCATCCATCCCATTGAATGTCTTTCGACAAGTACAAGTACGGTACTACTGCGTGGAGTTGAGACTGTGGCAACGCTTTCAACACGAGTCGTTTCAGGCCACCGGAGCCAGGGGTGGTGACAGGGGTGATGACAGGGCTGGCGCAAGGAACAGCTTTGGCTTCTGGATAAGGGCCCAGCTAGAGCCTGTTTAGGTCAAGCGCGCTGCTAGTTTCTTCTGGAATGCCTACAGTAGCCGCATTTAGTGTCGTTTAGTGGCATGTGGCTGGTGGGGTATGGGTTTGGAGTGGGGATCTCACGAGGGGAGCATATCGTCAGGTACGGTGCGCGGTTGCGAGTGAATGCAACGAAATCTGAGTGAGAGCACACCGGAACCTGGTTAGCTGCTGCATCGTGAAGAAAAGCTGGAGCCCTTGTCTTCCTTGGACCAGATTTTCCATGGCATTGCATTAGACTACTACGCGTGTCTAGTAGGTACCAAAAGCTGATCTGATACAGACAGGTAGGTCAGGTAGGTCAGGTAGGTCAGGTAGGTAGGTAGGTAGGTAGGTAGGCAGACAAGTATAACAGAGCCAGTTCCCCAGGTTTGCTTTCAAGTCATCAATCCCATTCCAATTCACAACATCACAACTCCAGGTATAATACCTCTGGAACCTGCCTGCCTTACCTAGCTCTCGAGCCTCTTCCTCACAAACATCAATCAGCTTCCACTTTTCCAGCCTCACTTTCCTCCGCCTCTCAGACCTTTCTCCTCTCCTCTCCTCTTCTCTTCTCTCCTCTTGTTCCCTTTCCTTTCCTTATCGCTATTCCTTGAAAGCTGAGTGTCAAGCTCGCGCCGCTTCACGTCAGACACCACATAGAGCCTCGCCTCAAAGCCTCAATTGATTATCTACGAATTCATCTCATCTGATCGACAGCATCAATCACAGCACCGGGATCTGTTCATCTTGTCCCTAACGACCACGATCCTCGTACACCAAGCAGCGACCCGGTCACACTAGACCACAGCTTCCTTGTCCTCCATACGAACCACGGATCCACGGATACGTGCTCGGTACGTGATTCTTTGTACTCTCCCTCTGCCTCTGCCTCTGATTGCATTCCGCAAACCTCCTCTTCCTTATCGCCCTATGAGAATACCGCAGCCAAAAAAAGCCAACCGCTGACAGCTCCGTCTAGTCTACCGCCTTGCCTCCTTCACCGTCTTCCCTAGATTCCGACAGATAGGAAACGATACCATACCGCCTCGCACAGGTACCACTTAAACCGCCACTCGTGGTCATTGCTCAGATAAGGAATTGTAAGTCAAGATACCAAAGCAGGGCTATAGAACTATACTGCCTTATCTGGCAGATATGTTATATGCCTGTTCAGCTGCTTCCTCCCAGCGAATTCACCCATTGGACTCATTCTTCCTATTCAAACTTAATCAGCATGTCGAAAACATTGACAATAATCACTACTGACTTCGGGGGCATTACGCAGTTTCCGGAATATTTCGAACCAATCACTACAGATATTGATCTCGAATCCGACAACATGGCACTTCCAGACCGTACTCCCAACAACAAGGTCGTTGATGAAATACTCAGTAGTCCTAATCGCCGTCCGTCTCCACAGCCCACACATTTCCCCATGCACAGAACTGGGTCGAATGGCAATGGGAATGGACACAGAGTCTTACGGTCTGCTACTGTGGGATATGTCGCGCCGGAATTTGAAGGAAAGCAAGAGCAGATGGTTCATGGTCAGTTACACATTTCCTCTGGAACGACAGATTTTTTTTCAATCCTAAAAATTCGGAGCTTCTACTTCTTGATCCGTCTCCGAAGGTTCAGAGATACTTGGTGACGAGATGTATTCCGCCAGGGTTTTCAAAGAGACCTTCACATGTTAAGAGGTGCTACGAAGGTTCAGTACTAACTCCAAATAGTCAAGGACAAATTACAAGAGAGCACCTGGATCCCAGCATCCCTCGTAGACGAGCAAATTGCTTGGTTCTATAACGAACTAGGTATTGACGATGTTTACTTTCAGATGGAGACGGTCGATGCCATCGTCAGTAACATTGTATCTCTTTACGCCGCCAAGATTGCCGCCTTCGCCCGCGAAGACAGAAGACAGGAGATCAGACTTGACATGGAAGCTACGGATCATGCCATATACATCGATACCAGCGAGCCAGGTATTACCAATCTCAACGGACCGCGCTACGAGCATCGCTTAGAGAACAAGTACCTCGACTCTTCATCAGACAGCATTTACCGTGTTGAAACTTTCCGATCTCCTTCAAATCTCTCTGGCACCGGACCTGCAAAGACTACGCTACGATGCTACTTCGTTTACCAATGTCAATTCGTTGATTCAAACCCTTCACCACAAGAAACTCGTCTCGAAGTCATTTCCGATAGACTCTTCCTCGCCAAAGCTACCAAAAACACCAAGCAGATCTACCAGGAAGTCATTGAGCTCGCAGTCGCGAGAACAGGTCCAGTCATCGAGGTATTTGACATTGAAGACTCGAAGGAGAAGCGATTGGTAGTTGCATTCCGCCGTAGAACAGCTGCTGGCATGTTCAGCGCCTTGTCTGATCTCTACCACTACTACGGTGTCACCAGCTCTCGAAAATACGTCGAGCAGTTCAGCAATGGCATTACGGTCATTTGCTTATACCTTAAGCCGGCGGTAAACCTAGAGAATAACTCGAGATTCCCACCTCTTGACGCTTCAATCCATCAAATCACCAAGGAAATCTCCCTGCTCTACTGCATTCCACAAAACAAGTTCCAACCCTTGTTTGCGAGTGGTAGACTCAGTCTTCAGGAGACTATGTACGGACATTGTTTGATGGTTTTCGTGCAACATTTCCTGAATCGCCTGGGTTCGGAATACAACTCGCTAGTATCTGCTCTGGATGCAAAGAACACAGCCCACATAGAACTACTGTCGATGATCAAGAAGCGTCTCAGAAGCCAAACTTTCACAGCTGACTACATCCATGAGATTATCAGCACATACCCAGAACTCATTCGATCACTGTACGCAGCATTTGCCAACAACCATCTTGCACTCGGACCTGGATACAGTGAAGAGTTCATTCCGTCAACACCTTCAGCTGAAGTCCTGTCGGACAACCAGCTCAAAGACATGATTTCCAAGACGGTCAGCAACGAGCACGAGGAGGTCGTTATGACGGCATTCCGTGTATTCAACAACGCTTGCTTGAAGACCAACTTCTACACACCTACAAAGGTTGCTTTGAGCTTCCGTCTGAACCCTGCTTTCCTTCCTGCGATTGAATACCCTCAGCCATTATACGGCATGTTCTTGGTTGTCAGCTCTGAGAGCCGAGGCTTCCATCTACGATTCAGAGACATTGCCCGAGGTGGTATCCGCATCGTTAAGTCACGCAACAAGGAAGCTTACTCCATCAATGCTCGATCCATGTTCGATGAGAACTACGGGTTGGCAAATACCCAACAACGCAAGAACAAGGACATTCCAGAAGGTGGATCCAAGGGTGTCATTCTTCTCGATGCAGCCCACCAAGACAAGGGAAGTGTTGCTTTCGAAAAGTACATTGACAGTATCATGGATCTTCTCTTGAAGCCTGAGACACCAGGCATCAAGAACCCAATTGTCGACCTGTACGGAAAGCAAGAGATCTTGTTCATGGGTCCGGATGAGAACACTGCCGATCTTGTCGATTGGGCCACGGAGCATGCCCGCAAGCGTGGTGCTCCATGGTGGAAGTCTTTCTTTACTGGAAAGTCTCCAAAGCTCGGAGGTATTCCCCACGATGCTTATGGAATGACCACTCTCTCCGTTCGTGAGTTCGTCAAGGGTATTTACCGGAAGCTTGAGCTTGACCCCAGTAAGGTCCGAAAGATGCAAACTGGAGGACCCGATGGTGACTTGGGAAGTAATGAGATCCTTCTCAGCAACGAGAAATACACTTCTATCGTCGATGGAAGTGGCGTTCTAGTTGATCCCAACGGAATTGACCACGAGGAATTGATCCGTCTTGCCAAGAAGCGCGTCATGATTTCTCAATTCGACATCAGCAAGCTCTCGAAAGCCGGATATCGAGTCCTTGTCGATGAGACCAATGTCAAGCTTCCAACTGGCGAGGTGGTTGACAACGGCAACACCTTCAGAAATACCTTCCATCTCCGCGACACCGGTATGACGGATTCCTTCGTCCCCTGCGGCGGACGTCCTGAATCCATCGACCTCGCCAGCGTTGGAAAATTGATCAAGAAAGGCAAATGCACAATCCCCTTCATCGTTGAAGGCGCCAACCTCTTCATCACCCAAGATGCCAAACTTCGTCTCGAAGAAGCAGGTTGCATCCTCTTCAAAGATGCTTCCGCCAACAAAGGTGGTGTAACCTCTTCCTCTCTCGAAGTACTCGCCAGCTTGAGTTTCGACGATGAAGGCTTCGTGAAGAACATGTGCGTCGGAAGCGACGGCACTGTACCCGAATTCTACCAAGCCTACGTCAAAGAGGTACAAGCAAAAATCAAAGATAACGCACGTCTAGAATTCGAAGCTATCTGGCGCGAACACAAGCAGACCAAGATTCCCCGAAGCACTCTCTCCGACACGCTTTCTATCGCTATCACTAAGCTCGACGAGGAGCTGCAGAAGACGGAGCTGTGGAAGGATGAGAAGTTGAGAAATTCGGTACTTGAAGACGCGTTGCCTAATTTGTTGTTGAAGAAGATTGGGTTATCAACGATTATTGAACGCGTGCCGGATAATTATCTCCGGGCTATTTTTGGAAGTTATCTTGCTTCTCGATTTGTTTATGAGTTTGGGAGTAGCCCGAGCCAGTTTGCTTTCTTTGATTTGTAAGTCTCCCGCTTTTGCCCCTCCCTATCTAATTGGATCGAGCTAACTTGTAATAGTATGTCGAAACGCATGCAAAAGGTTCAAGCAGAGTAACCACTTGCTCACTTGTTCGGCTTGCTCTGGTCTAGGAGTTCGGATCTCTCTTGCTTTTGACTTTGGTCGTCACACGAGGGAATAAAGGCTTTGGAAAGGAAAATATTCGCGTCAACAGATGACGTAAAGCATGCTATAAATCTAGCATTGATGAAGCTCTCTTGACTGAGATTGATAAAACTGGCGTTTTGTGCGTTTGGGCTTTCGGTTGCGTTGCGTTGCTGGGTCTTGGTATTATTGATCAGAGAAGACGGTCGTCATAGAGATAATTACATGAGACTCCCTACAATAAGTAGACAGTTCAGAGGATAGAGCTTTCTGGCACTTCTCCCAGGATATGCCTTCTTACTATTCAATTCTTGAAAGATTAAGTGAGAGTGACTGGCTTGTGCTACCGATCTCCAAAAATACCGGGAACTACGACTCTCAATGCCTGCAATTCAACAGCGATCTTTCAATCCTTTCATTCATCAATCCTCATCTAGTAAGCCCATTTAAGAATCCCCTAAAATCTTGATACCACCTGCAAGTCCACCCTGCTTTCTTTGCTGAGAAAAGCTTAGTCATGTCCTCAGAGTATGGGTCCCGTATCCCGTATCCAACCTGGGAAGCAGGGTTTTCTTTCTGTATGAGGTAGCTGCCAACTTTTCCGTTGGTTTTAACCCACGAAAGAAGATTATTTTGTAATTTTTCCGCGACGCGTGTTGTTGTATCCTCGATTGAAGCTTTGATTTCTTCGAGATTCGAACAGATTGTGAATTATCCGCTATTACCTGCCTAGCTTGAGTCGGGTGGTTGTGTAGGTAGGAAGGAGACTATGTCGTTCTTGCCTTCCATCCCGTATCCACCAGCGAGCGGTGGTGATGGTGATGGGAATGGGTATTGGAGCCCTGTGACTTCGACGCTGAATTGGTGTGAAGAGGTACGTACGTCTTCCCTAATTTCCCTTGCAGCCTCGAATACTCAAAACACATCTCTTTAAATCTCCTTCCCATGCCCTTCACTCAGCCCAGTCAGTGTCTTTTGCTTGCTTACCAATAACAAATACTCAACGTGTAGGATTACTATCTCACGACCTACGCAGCGGAAGTAGTCAATTCGTGCACAAACCTCATATTTGTGTTTTTGGCGTATAAGGGTATTGCTAGTTGTGTGCGATATGGACATGATGGGGTTTTTCTGCTGGGGTTTATGAGTTATCTCGTGATTGGGTTGGGGAGTATTGCGTTTCACATGACGCTGAAATGTAGGTCTTTCCTTTCCACCTCCACTCATACAAGTCAAAACATCTCAAAACGAAACAAAACTCTCATCCTCAACGATGAATCTTCAGTCCGAGGACTTGAGGAGACAATCACTGACGACTCAAAAGATCCAATGCAACTCTTGGATGAGCTCTCAATGATCTACACTACTAGCATAATGTTCTACGCCATCTTCTCGCATAATCGCTCACCACTCGCCTGCACTTTGCTCCTCACTCTGACGGTGAGCATAGCGGCGTTTATAACGCTGTATTATCATTATTTGCAAGATCCGCTGTTTCATCAGAACATGTTCGCGCTACTCACCGTTATTGTAGTTCTACAAAGCATGTTCGTCATGGAGCGGACGTTACGTCCTCGCTTCAAGCCTCTCCTGTACACTCACATTCACTCTCAATCACAACCTATTGCTCACTCCAGATCGAACGGGAATGAAGATGTCAGTCTGAGTGTAGCAGAGAAGAAAGAGGAAGCGTGGAAAGAAGCGAGGGATTTGGCAGTCCTGGGAATGATGTGGAAGATGATCGCTTGTGGACTCACTTCCGTGGCTTGCGGTTTCTTGATTTGGAATCTGGATAATGCGTATTGCTCGACGTTGAGGAGGTGGAGGAGAGAGGTAGGGTTGCCTTGGGGAGTGCTTTTGGAGGGGCATGGGTGGTGGTATGTTACTTTTTCTTTTCTTTTGTTTTTTGTTTTTTTGAAAAAGGGCTCATGCGATTATATTCTTGTCTGATTGGATTCTTATTGCTTGATGAGATTTGTTGGAGTAGTTAGGGTTGGAAGCAGGTGACTGACTTTTTTGTGTCTCTGATTAGGCATATCATGACGGGTATCGCGGCGTATTTTAACCTCACCTGGGCGGTTTGGTTGAGGTATTGCATGGATGGTCGACAGGATGAGGTGGAGCTTGAGTGGCCATCGCTTTGGGGGTCTGTGCCTGTGGTTGTGGGGAGGGGTGATGGGGATGGAAATGCGATGGAGAAGATGAGGAGGATTGAATGATGAGGTAGGAGAAAATCAGCCGGGACTAGCTTGGAAAGGGGAATGAAGTAGCTTCGGTTCGACCAGGTCAAGAGAGATATAGTAGAAACACAGCCTTGGAATGAGATGTGGATCTTCACTCCCTTATTTTGAAATATTTTATGAGAAATCTGAATACTTTGGAGGGGGACAAGTCAAGTCTTGTTTCACGACAGGATCGTGTGTGCTTCGGTATTTGTGGCACTTTGATCTACTGTGTTTTTCGATGTCGCGAGAATGTTTGAGGATATATCTATCCATCTATTCATCCATTAGTCCCAGAATTTATCTTCATCATCATCATCATCAAACGAGAAATTGCAACACACCTCCCTCCCTCCCTCCCTACCTCCTTCGATAAAGAAACTCGTTATCAATATCAACAGGTATCGAACAAAAACACCTCTGTCAAGTTAAGCCGACGTCACTTTTCTTTTTCAAAATATGAATAAAATAAACAGGTAAAATAAAGAATGCTAGACGAGCCCGATTGCTGTACGAAGAGGAGGAGGAGGATGAGGATGAGGAGGGAATGAATCGCATTTCAGATAGGATCAAAAATCTAGCTTTGAAAGGAGATCACGTCTGGGTCGTGCTGTGGAAGAAGTGCGAGTAGGCAGGTATCTGTAGGTAGGTCGCATACTATGGCTAAGCGTTTCGTCTCGAATGTTTCGCAAAGAGAGGAATCTTTGTGTAAGATTATTAATCTATAAATCCCCGCTTTGCTACTGTGCTGAGTGAATTTTAGTTATGAGAATGTCCGTTGAGAGAAAGGTATTCTAACCACCGTGATTCTTCGTTCAGAAATAATCTTGAAACGATTCTCTTCTTTTACTATTTTCGAAGCGACGATCGAGCCGAAAATACAGTATCTTAATTGGAGAACTTTCGTAGGGCATATATAAAGGACGCCAGATCCATACGTGGATACTCCTTGTCACATTTATATAGCATGGGAGTAATGAAACGCAAGTATGGGTGCCGCTGTACCTCGTGAGGTTTGATTCTCTCTGGAGCAGCTCAGCTCAGCTCAAGATGCTATTTTATTAATTTCCTTGCTGAAGATATGAGCGTAGAAGAACGACGCTGTAAGTACTCACTCATTCGGTGAAAAGTGATAAGGACTGGCTGTCAATTGTGAGGATTAGATAAACAGGAGATCTGTTGTCAATACTTGTACTGCTGTCACTCAGCAAATTCTCAATTAAGTTTAATAGAGTAGTTCAGATGGATATACTGTTAGATGCGAAATCATGATTGTGAATATACTGGAATAAGTTAGGTGATATAAATGTATATGATTCCGCTGCGGGTTTTAGATCTTGCGGATGAAAACTCACGGTCGAAGAGCAATTCTTTGACGGAGGAATATCATGAGGAGCGTTGCCACCGTGGACGATGATCTGCCGTAACTACATCTTTTGCCCTATTTACATACCTTGGGGCTATCTAGGACTTAAGAGAAGCAAATCCCTCAAGAGCGCTTCGAGTTTGGACACTAGTCACCAGTGAATATCTTCTCTTTATTTTCGTGATACAGCATATAACTGCGTGTCTGATATACCGCACAATTACAAACTCTTCCCGTGCTCAGCATATGTGGGCCGAAAGCTTCTTTCATGACTAGTAAGATAGTAATGTAATGCTATATTCCTGATACAATCAAAGAAGTTTCTCGTCGCTATTTCGGTGTTATAAAACGCAATTTAAGACCTCGAGACCAAGAAAGCCAGAACCATCCGAATCTCTCAGTCTCTCGCGGTCATATGCATTCTGTGGCACATAGATTTTCTTTTGTTATTCACAGATTATCAAAGGCTCGTTCAGAACTGTTCTTCAAGTGGTCATGAGAATCTTCTTTTGTCCACAAATCCTCTAATCTAAGCAAAGGCGGCACTAACGGTCAAAACCACTTCATCGACAAACAGAATATCTATTGCATGGGTATAAGCGTAGTTGGACAGCAGAAAGTACTTTGATAGTTATCTCTTGCAAGGATTTTATATTTGAGCTTACTAAGTCTGAAATATTGTTTTGGAGATCTGTGTCGATAAGATCCAAAAGCGACCTGTATCCTGGCTTGGCGCCGTAGGACTGGCAGAGGGTTCGAACTCCAAATCGAAACAGCCTAGGTTCACCGTAATTTGTGGATTAGAGGCCATCCTGGTGATGCTTACCCTGGGGGTGTATCAGGCGATCTATCAACCGAAAGGCATATCTTCTCACGTCATGGTGTTCGGTGATAATACTGGCAATCTGGTGTGTGATGCGAGACTTGCGCCCTCATCCCTCCATGGGCAGTTCATTGCTTGGCTCGATGGTCTGTTCAACGAGTGACGCTATGCTCACTATGGATGTATCTGACGTGTCCGTGGAGCTCTAATAGCCCTATTTTTATTGCAGTTTCTGAATCATATTCTTATGGCTATGGCCATTTTGGAAGTTGAGCGTTGCATCTGTTTCTTTTGCGTTTAGGTTGCCTGTTTGTCCTTCGAGCCATCGGAGTGTTTGATTTTCCATCCGTCCTTTTTTCCTCCTTGATGATATTATCTCCTTTCTGTCTTCGGCAGCGATGATGATAAAAGAGATCCACCATCAATACTGTAAAGCTTGTAATGCGTATTACGCCAGCTGCGTCGGACACTGTATGGGGAAGATATATTTCAAGACTATTTCGCTATTGCTGCGTCACATTTGAATTATTACCTAATCGCTTTGACTTTTAGAATGTTACCTATATATAGGCGTATTCAAGCAGCCATCTTGAACCAGAAGCCGAGTCACAAGAGCATTCCTTCCCTTTGTGTACATCAAAATAAGCGAGACTGACCCCCGCATGGCCAAGGCCTAACTGCCCTCGCGGATGCATCACCGGATCTCGTACCTTCCAATTTGATTTTTTGAAAGCAGCACCTGCCACATAAAACACTTTGATACCATAGTATGAGATGCTGATAAGATTATCTCTGAGAAATCCACAAAACTGACCTACTTTCCTTACCTGATTCATCTTTTTCTTCCTATCTCAACACTCGTGTTTCTTTTTTAGACCAACAACAACAACGCCAGGTCAGCTTACGGTCGAATTATACCTCGTAACATCTCAAGCTGGTTAAATACCCGGTGAGTCCAGTACTATGACACTTCTACATCACAAAGTTGATAGTATTAATTATAGTCAGGGCCTTCTCATCTAGAAGCACACTTGAGAAAGGTCCTCATCCACGCGTCGCGATAAACCATACCGTTGAGGAGGCACCTTTCATCCACATCCGCATTTACGATACCTAGCCAGATCAAAGTATCCTAGTCAAGATGTTGTCTTCCTTCATCAAGCTTGCTTGCCCTGTAGTCCTCCTCCTCACTCTTACAATCCCAATCGTAGCCGTTTCAACTTCCGGCAGTGCTCTTGAAAATGTCTGGGACATCATTAACAGCACCGGTCGGGTACTTCCAGCACCACATATCATTCCGAGATCGCCTATCGGCCATATCAACCGTCGAGACGTGCAACTCGGCACCCACTCGATCAACTTGGAGCCTGGTGTCGACTTTCAAGATTGTGTCGCTGCTCCCAAATGTAAGGGAATGTAAGTATCACGGTCACTAAAGCAGACGACGTACAGGTACTGATCTTGAAAAGGTGCACATTCTCCTTCATCGAGCATAGTTCATGGTGGTCCCATGCCGTTATGCACATCTATGACGAGTCATGTAACATGATAGGGGAGAACACACATGTGCCTCGAGATTGGATGGCTGATCCACGAGGATGGGGAATGCCGTCAAAGCTCCCATTTTAGTGCGTTACTATTTTTAGCTTCATTTCCATTTTTGACTTGTGCTCTGCTGCTCTCGATCAGTTAATCAAGTCAATTATTCAACGCTAATCCAAGTTTCGAAAGCCTCGTCCTCCATATCCCTCGTACATGGAACCAAGACCAGCCTGCCGATGTCAAGTGGGACTACGGAAATTACAGAAACATGGGAGCGTTCGCTAACAATATGTTCGGAGGTGCCTACGCGAGCACTTTTCGCGTTCCATCGGTCTATATGACAGGTGCTAGGGAGGGATCGTATACTGTCGGCCGTGCGGGATTCCAGTGTGGTTACAATTAGTGTCAAGCTGCCATTGTGGAGGGTGAATTGTGACTATTCTGAAGCGAAGATTGCTTCACAGGCATCGCGTTGGAAGCTTTTTGGCTGCTGCGGGTCTTTGAGGTGTGGTGTAAGTCACTATTGATTCGCGAAAGACTTCTGGTTTTTATGTTACAGTACAAGATTGTTCATTGGCTTAAGAAAGCTGTGTTACTTTGCTCAATTCTGTAATGAAGACAAACCGGCCGCTTTTAATCCTTACGTGCAATCTCTTGCGGGATCTAAGGTAGGAGACCACTTACACCTCGAGCCAAAGATATATGTTTTTGTTTTTGTATTCACGGGAAGGTTTGGGCCTTTCTGCCATAAAAATTCTCGACAGCGCTCATCGTAAGTTGCAATTTCTGTATGGTTTTTATGTTTCCTAACGCCACTCATCATGATACTACACGTACAATCGTCATTATCGTCCAACTAATCACTCCATTCGAATTTCTACAGCCTCGATGTAGTACTCAGGTCGAGTGTCTTCGTCATAACAATGTCCCTCGCCGTTCTGTCCTTCTCGCCATCTGCGGAGCCTGTCCTACCTCCTCTTCCTACAGCCACACTCACCATATGTCCAAAGCCCTTTCGATCAGCCGGCACGAAGTTCTCCTCGATCGGTTCAGGGCTGTTCTGTTGAATATACAAGATACTATCACTGTCGCCATCTTTGGTACGATGATCAGAGGACTTTCTCGATAAATCAATGTTGGTGTGCATTTTCGGTTGGCTCTTCTTGCTTTTCAACTCTTCTTGGCTACTGCTCTTGGAGTGGTCATCGAGTTCGAGGAAGCTGTCGCGCGCGGCGCGTTTCTTGTTGAAGTACTCCTTTGTGCCACTGGAGGGGCTGTCGTAGCCGGGTGTTTTGCGACCGTTTCCTGAAACGAGGATAATTAGATGTATTCTAGATTAGGTATAGTGAGTTTGGCAGGGAGCATGACGACGGGAGTAACGATATTGAAAGTTGACCCAGGTGAGCAGGTGGGATTTTGACACCGAAATTAGATGTATGTGGCGGGACTGAAAAGGACTTACCCGAAGTGTTGTTTAATGACATCTGCAGGCGAGGGAAGTAGTAGCCGATCAGCGAGCGGCAGGCTGGTAGACATGCGCAAATTATGCCCACGCTTACTTCCAGACCGGTCCAGAATGCTACCGGAGCTTGATCGACTAGAAAGAGTATACTCAGCAACACTCTCGGCATCAAGAAGTTATCACAAGAGTGCTATACTTACAGGAAGGATCACTTGAGGTACCCATCTTCATGAGCGAGGGTAGACGGATCACGCTGGCAACGATCACGAAAGATCCGACGCCAAACATGACCATCAGATTTGCCTTTTTCTTGATTCCGAGATTCAATCCTAGTAGGGTCGGAATGGGCATGACCAGGATAATGACATCGTGTGTGATGCTCATACCAGCCGCGGCATACACTGCTGCAAACACGTTGATACATTTCACAGGGGGGACTTTGAACATCCAATTCGTCCAAATGCCGTGAACTGGCATCTGCAGTGACTATTAGCTTTTCCCTCGGTCGCTGTGCTGATTTGCAAAAAGAGCTTGGGTAGGAAGTACGAACACATTGGAGTGCAAGAGCCATGAACAAAGCAATGTTGGACGTGACAATGAAGGCTCCTACTAGCAATGTTGCCATGCGGAAGCGACTGTCTGGGAAGATACGGCGGAAAAATAACAAAAGCGACAACTTTGTGAAAGTGATCGAAGACAGGTATAGAAGCTCGCTGATGTAGAAGAACTGGATTCTATTTAGCTTTCGAAATCGAAAATGTTGACCGTAGATGTATGTACCTTTAACGCTTTTTGCACCTGTCTAGTAAGTAGCCAGAATGTATGCTGACCGAATCCAGTTACAGCAATGATCCACTTGAGAATGAAGTCAACTATAATGCTCCGTCGAGCAGTGTTGTGTAATGGTGAGAGCAGGTCAGGATTTCAAAACTTACTGCTGTTGAAGTCATGGTTATGTAAAATGCATACGCAACAAGCAACACCCAATCATCAGATCCAAGCCCAACGTTCAACCTTTTTCGAGCGAAGATCCGCAGCGCAACAAAAAGTGTTGTGAGAGGAAGCAGTACGGCATATGTGTGAATTTGCAGCCAGTAGCGGGACATATCATTTGGAATTTCACAGGTCTCGGCCTGATATCTCGCCAATTGTAGGGAATCCGTCACATTGCAAGCTGCCACTGCACATGGTAACAAGACCGCTGCAAGCTCAGGATTCGTGCAAATACATGTCGTGTCTGCTAATGAGCTGCAGTGTTGCGGAATCAGAGTTCCCAGGCATGTCATCTGTGAAAACGAATCAACATCAACATTTATTCGAGGATAATCAAAACACTTACAGCACAAGCGGGCGGTGCAACAGTTACTGCTCTCTTATTCAATGAGTCCCCTGCCGACGCCTGGCCGATGCAGGCCAGACTAAGTGCCAAGACAGTCAAGAACGTGGGTTGCATCTTGAGCTGAATGAAAGTTCGGAATTCCAATTATCAAAACAACACAAGCCACCAGAGGAGAATAGCCTTTAAGGTATTGGTTTTGCAAATTCCAATGCTAACTGATTTCACCTTGAGAGGTTTACATTTCCTGACTACTAGTCTTTTGACCAATGCTACAGCCAAGCCTTCTTCTCCTGATCAACGCGAAGATCACTTCCATAATGACTCTGTTCTGCGAGCCGGAAAATATGTAAAACGGTTTTCAATGTAAATATGGAGACGGAGAACCGCGGCGTACCCAGAGCTTTGGTAGGTAGTTGACTGAGTCGTTAATGGGGATTTCGAAGGATTTCTGCCGGAGTACTGCCCGCCAATCAATGGCCATTATCACGAGCGAAATGGATCCCGACTACGACGTCGTGCGGGCCGATCCACGACAGCCAACGGCGAGTTATTGAATCGGTGACCAATAATCCTAATTTGGGATGAGATCCTTGTTGATGTTGCTGGCGGGGTCCGGGTCTGAGGAATCCGTGTGGAGTTAAAGGACTAGATCCTGTTGATGAATCTTGGAATGCTCGGCTATAGGTCGTAAACAAATTTGCCGATCCACAGATCCACTGAAATGGGAGAAGTACTGTGCGGAAGCTAACGAGCTCTCCGGTCATGAGTCCATAACTTCTCAAACATAACACGGCATTTCCCAGACCGCGACAACGCAGGCCCTTCATTATATTATTCGTCAAAAATTCCGACCAAAAGTAGATTGGGCATTGAATTCTTCTTCCTTGCGTTGTACGCTCGCACAAGATGGCAGAAGAAAAGAC
Organism: Rhynchosporium graminicola; assembly: GCA_900074885.1. Lineage (NCBI taxonomy): Eukaryota > Fungi > Ascomycota > Leotiomycetes > Helotiales > Ploettnerulaceae > Rhynchosporium > Rhynchosporium graminicola. The sequence continues at coordinate 61,498 of FJUW01000085.1, forward strand.
CCCAGAACGTCTTCGTGTGATCATAGTTGGAGCTTCAGTTTCTGGGCTCACACTTGCTCATTGCCTGGAGCTCAATCCTCATGTGGACTATGTCCTCCTAGAAGGCAGGGATGAGATCCATCCCGAAGTCGGTGCATCAATTGTCATTCTTCCCAATGGTTCGCGGATCTTTGACCAGTACGTACAGTCTTATCCAGCGATGGTTTCGTATAGGACTCTAGGAAACAATCAAGACATCTTCTTGTTCTGTGATCAATAGGTGACTTGTGAAGTGGTCGAGAAATAAAATACTGACCTCACGCCAGGCTTGGATTTCTTGACGATGTCTTGGAGGCCCAAGAGTCGTTGGTGCAGACAATGACCTGGAGTGAGAATGGAGATCTACTGGCTACTAGCGATGCGCCGGCACTGATGAAGAAGAGGTAAGATCTCGTAAGATCCTGCTGCATATTATTTTCTGATCCGTGTCCAGGACCGGTTATGCCATGGCCTTCCTCACTCGACGTAATCTTTTGAAAATATTATACTCCAACATAAAGGAGAAGGCAAAAGTCTTGACGTCCAAGCGAGTTAAAAATGTAGAGGTCTCGTCGACTGGGGTCACCGCCATTTGTGGCGATGGTTCCACTTACGATGGTGATTTGATAGTCGGCGCAGACGGCATCCACAGCGCTGTTCGTGGTAAAATGCAAGACTACATTGACATCTTGCAGCCCGGAGCTGCTGAGAAAGACAGGAATAGCATTTCAGCCGAATACACATGTATATTTGGTCTCGGAACCCAGCCAAAGGGTAGTGTCTTGACAGTTGGTGATTCTCACCGGACTTACGGCAAAAACCATTCCACGTTATCCTTCGTTGGAAGCGGTGGAGTGCTCTACTGGTTCTTATTTTCTAAGCTGGACAAAAGATACCACGGGAAAGATATACCCCGATATGGAAAGGAGCACATGGAAGAAGGTGTCAAACCTTTCAAAAACATTCTCATGGCTCCCGGAGTTCCATATGGCAAGGTTTGGGAATGTCGAACATTTGCCAATATGTCTTGCTTGGAGGAGTCGCAAAATCAACACTGGGTGTCGGATCGAATGGTTTGTATTGGAGATGCGGCACATAAAGTAAGTCTGGAAACAAGTCGATCTAGGAAGTCGTACTGACAGAGTAAAAGATGACCCCAAATATGGGAGCAGGGGGAAACGCCGCAGTAGAATCTGCCGCAGCTCTTGCGAATCAGATTGCCAAGCTTCCTCTCAAGCCCTCCCAGGTTGAAATACGCGAATGTCTCGACGCTTTCTACACCAAGCGTAATATGCGCGCCAATTTGATCTGCGATGCTGCAAATGGTCTTACTCGAATTGAGGCCCTCAACACCATGTCGGATAAGATAGTAGCACTCCACGTGTTACCAAAACTTGGTGACGCCCTCTGGGATTTGACTTGCGAAACAATTATGGGAGCAGAATGTATAGAGTCTCTCCCGCTGCCAACCAGATCACAGGAGTCAACGATGGCGTGGGACCCCGAGAGTGGCATTGGGAAGAAGGAGAGCCCGCTGATCAGAGCACTTTGGGCATTGCCGCTCTTGAGCATCACGTATATCTGCCAAGAGACAATGTGGCAGACCGTCGGTAATCTCACTTTTCTGGCTTCCAAAGCAGGAAGCTTGAACTTGGGAAACGGCGTCGTGATACCGACAGTCTCAAGATTCGTTGGATTTTCTGCTATCGACAACGTCCTTGCCAAATTTGTCGCTCTCTTCACTCCCGCTATTACAGGCTTGGATCCGATTGGCAAGATGCAAGGCATTGCTTTCCTTGCAGATATGATTTCTGTTCAAACGATATGGCTTATCGAATCCATTCGACGTGGCAATCTAACGACTACATCTTACCTGATGCATACGCTACTTTCCGTAGCATTTCAGGTCAAGGGTCTTGGGTTTATCGCGCCCATCTACTACTTCCTCCATTATGTCCAGTCTCCCCTGTCAATGTACGCGGCGCCTGACAATCGTCTTACCAATATCGCATCCGCCAAGGTCATTGTTCCAACAATAGCGATATCTTACATCATTCCATCAGTCGCAATGTTTGCCGCTCCGGGTATTGCAAATAAACAATTGATCAACGGGCTATTCTTCCAGCCATTCCCCCTCTATGCAGCTCTTGTTCATCGTCTCCTAACTAAGACCGTCAAAGACACTACACAAAAGGACAGAATCGAGAACGTAACTGCGGATATGATGTGGCTTCGTCTGGCTTATGGGTTTGCAACGGCAACCGCTGCAGCTGCATACCTTTACGTGTCTTTGACGTCACCTGTCCCATTGTCAGAAGTGTTCTTCAAGGGTATTTCGAATCCATCCGAGGCTCTTCCTCTGATTACCGGAGCAGCAAAGGTGTTTAGGTATGACCAGATCACCGCCTTCACCGCTGGCGCGCTGTGGGTTCTGCTCAGTTTCAAGGACTTGAAAAAGGCAAAGAAGATTCAGACTGGATGGCTAGGAGTTGTAGGTGTATTCGCTGGCACAACGCTCTTTGCTGGACCTGGCGCAGGAATGACTGTCATGTGGGCATGGAGAGAAGAGTGTTTGGCAAAGGGGAAGAACCAGGGAATGTTGGCACAGAAGGGAGACGATTGCTGAGTGTTGATGTTTTGATGAAAGTTTCCTTCCGTCCTGTATAATTTGATACCAAGAGCGACGGCCATTTGATTTTTCCTTTGTCTTAACTAGAAAGAAGTATATAGTACAAGTTTCTGTACAGTCTTTTAAGAAGAAGGCATGTTATTAGATGATTCACTCATTTGCAGAAGAAAAGTCATCTTTTTCTTGATGACCAATCGTCACTACGGGACAACTCTAGTGGTTCTCGTCAGGTTCTTCGTTGCAATGCTGTTTCAATATCTTCCAACTGGATGGATGGACATCCCGTGGAGAAAATATCCATACCCTTTACATTCCCGTCCTTGCGAAAAAAAAAAAAAAAAGCATTCGTCTGATCATGAGACAAGCTGATCAGTTGTAACCGACGTTCGATCATGTTCGAAACACAAATTGTATAAGAAGGTCCCAGAAAGTGATCGGACGAGAGCCCAGAAGAAACAAACTGATGATAACCGAGACATAAAGGATCTGTTGATGCAGATGATACTTCACGATAAATGACATGCTTGATTTAAAGTAAAAGACCTGGTTCGCTTCGGCCTTTGTGGCGAGCAAGTCCTCGAACAAAAAAATGGTGGAATTTGACGCAACTGACTGACAGTAAACTGTTCAAGAAAGACAGGCATGAGTGAAGAAATTAAAGACGGGATTTTGAGAGAAGCAAGCTCAATTATGTTTGATCTGAGCTTCTAAAGTAGTTCCACCTCCCCTGACTCTACAACCATGAAGATGTCACGAATGAATGATCATATTCACTCGAACCCTCTCTTCCACCACCGATTAAGAAGTAATGAACGCCATAATATGATGAAAATGCTCAAAATGCTGCTGCTACCTCCTGAATCTCTCCATACACCGTGCTCCTAAAATTATCAAAATGCTGCAAATCATATCCCCAATTTACTATGCGCCTACTCCCTTGTCCCGCTCCTGGGTATTATCGCGAGGTAATGTATGAGATGCTAGAACGAACCCAAAACCGATTTAACGCTTTGCAATGCCGCACTTCTTGAGGCACAACTCAACACCCTGCGCAATAGCGACGGGAATCGTTCCCTTGAACTTCTCGACATCCGCTCCATTGATTGCATCTCCAAAAGCAGCAGACACAACGTTAGGGCTGAGGCTGAAGAGCTCGTCCGCAATCTGTCCAGCACCAAAGTCCTCACTGTTGAAAGATGCGATGAAGACGGCGTCTTCACAGTTAGGGTTGAACTGTGTGTGGACGGAACCTTGGTAGAAGGGAGTCATTTCGAACGGAGCGACGGTGTTCTTAATGACTCTGCGGCCGGATTTGGCATCACCGGGGATATTGAACACGCCGTTCTCTGGAACCATTTCCACCTCAAGGGTTCCCTGAGTGACGATCTGGAGCTCGGTAGCGCGAGGGTGGAGATGAGGAGTATTGAAACCACAGCCTTTCAAGAAACCAACTGCCATACCCGAGCCAGTCCCAACTAATGCAGGGAATGCTTTGCGGTTGGCGGCAATCAGATCACCTCCTAAACCTCCCTTGCCCTTCTTGGCTGGGTCACCGAAAGAGAATTTGAACTGATCATCCTTGGGTAGGAGGCCGAAGCGGTCGGCCGCAGTATCAGCAATGAAGAGCTGTGATGTCAAACTAGGCCCAGCTGGAGTCGGGGGAGCTGGCGGAGGAGCTACGGCAGTTGAGGTAGCTGCAGCAGGTGAAGAAGTTGGAGCAGCAACGACGACACATGCCAGGACGGCTGAAGCCATAATAGATGTGAGCTGCATTTTGATGAGATTCTTTATTGATGAGGTTTGAGGAGGAAAATGGAGAGGAGAGAATAGCAATAGGTGAGTAAAGAAAAGGACTTGGGAAAAGACTCAAGGAAATATGTTTTTGTTGGTTTGATGGTTTGATGGCGAGGGGAAATACGTGATAGGGTTGGACAAATATATACTATATGCCACTCGACAATAATACAAACTTGCTACTGCCTTCCCAAGCTCTAATTGGCAGCGGCTATTTCGAGATACTTACATGTTGGCAACGTTCCTAGACGCCGTTGGCGCATCTGGTTCCGGCCTAAATTAGGAATCGCGGGATGGCTGAGTGCAGACGCATGCCGCCTGCGTAGGATGCTTTTCTGCAAGGCTGATGGGATGTCTGTTGCAATTGGCCTACACTGCGAAACTAGACTATTAATTGGCTGGTCATGCAGCCACCGACCAGGTTGTGGTGAGGCTTAGCGAATCACGAATCCGGTCAAATGTTTACAAACAAATTTCTCGGCTGGTGAGCTTCCGATTGTCAGGCTTTCGACATATGTGTCGCACAGCGCATCTGAATCTCCATCCTGGAGAATAGCACGGACTAAATCAATCCGGTGAGTGGCAGAAGCAAATCCCTGATCACCTAGCCTGAGAAAAGTGTTGATCGATATGAGTAATTGTCAGCCGACTGCGCTTGCAATTTTCGTTGAGAGAAGCAGGCTACGGACAAGATTCCGGGAATCTTCTCGGGTACTATGCTGTCAATGTAAAGTTTGATAAGATTATTTTGTGATTTGGTCGTATTTTGAGACTTTCTAGGGCCGGAAATAGTCTCTGCACTCGACAACAGCTCTAGTAAGCCAGCAGAGGCAGATTCGTGGCGAGAATGTTCGGATGACAGCCGAGATCATCTCGTAAATCAGATGGCGGTTCTCGAAGATGGAAGGATCTCCTGAAGGCCCTGTGTGGGATAATACACGAAAAGCTGATGCGGCTTAAGACTTCATAGCAATGTATACGCTTCTCGCACTTGAGTCCACTCATGCTACTGAGTGGCTGATGCACGAACTACACTTCGCCATAAACTCTAAGCACACCAGAGAAGTGGAGAATGAGATTGACTTTCTTACCAAAAGTTCCGTTAAAGCTTTGCCAACCTTAACTCTAAACAGTCCAATCCCTAGCACTTAGTGCCATCCAGAGTAGTGCTTTGGCTCGAAGTCAGAGTCGGCCACGAATATAGTCGCGCGACTTGGAAGGAAACATTGTCATTGCAAAAAGCTTGGCGTAGAATTATATTATGGAGTTCTAAGTAAAGTCAGCAGGTCATTCTCCAGTTTTCGTGGAATAAGATCGTAACGTATAACCCCCTGCTTACAGAGATACCCCTGTTGGAGGTCACTCGTAGGATGAATTAATGACTTACCCGGCAAACAATATCTAGCTGATATTATGCTCATTCTGACCAGGGAAAGTCCCGTAATCTTAGAAGTCTGCGATGTCATGACTAACGACTGGAAGGATGTCATCTGCTTTTCATGTTCTGGCTCCAGGGACCAAGACTGGCTGGTAGAAGAGTGGCGGTTCTTATTGCTCCATGACCGAATGTGACCTAAACAACCTACTGTCAGCCTTGCTCTTGAGAATTTGATATACATGAAGATTCAGATTGCATGCGATATAGATTGAATAGTGTGGGATTCTTTCAACTGGGTCTCTCGTCATTCTCGGTCATCGATTTACGATATCCATGACCCGCCGCATGCTACCTCGTCGTCAGATCTCGGGTAGCTTACAACATATGCGTCCGCGTTGAGAATAAATTTGTGGTCGCGGACGAAGCGAAACCCGAGGGTGCTCATCCAAATATCAAACTCCATGCGAACACAGATGCGGTTCCTGGTCAATAGTCCATGATAGAAAGTTATGTCTGGCATCTTTGAAATCTCGGAACTTTGCGGTGGAAAGCACCTCAAACTCTCTGCTCAAGCTGCTGTGTCCATTTCCTGCCCCCACTTGGCATTGGCGATACAGCTGATGTCTTCTGCTGAGCTCAGTCTATCATTATCACCAATCCGCTTTCTATTCACCTTGAACTGCCGCCGAGCAGCACACGCCGTGGTGATCGTGCACGCCTTAGCTTCACCACAGCGGAGTATGGTTATATGAGGGAGTGATTCTATCCCTATTCTCCTTCTCCGATAGACGTTACAGGATCATCTGAAATTACGATACCCTAAGGTGGGCGAATGGACCTGCGGACCTTGCCGAGAATCTGATTTGCAGGATACGATTAGTCATTGAAGCCAAAATACTTGGCGTAATGATAGAAGACGATGACACTCCTCTGTCAATAATATGCCGCGGGATAATTGTGACATCGATCATACATTTATACATAATGCTAAATTCCACGTAGAACCTCGAATATGCTTGTTAGCTTCATACTGGCATTCATTGTAAGTTCTCCTCGAGGAAAACAGCTCCCACCTCATACAAATGGTCAGCCCGCCGACCAGTCTTACAACCACTTCGATATCTCTTGCTTCACATATTCACATAGTGAACCTCCGGACTCGCCCTATGCTGCCGCTCTCTTTTCTTCCTCTGCATACAGAACGTAGCCACGGCCAACAGTAGACTAGGTACACCCACACCCAGCCCAACAGCCAAAGCAATCACATCAGACTGAGCCAGGCCCTTCTTCTCGCTAGCGGCAGTTGCACCTCCTGGTACGGATGTCTCGACAGTGGTCCTCGCACCAGTTGTCGGAACGGAATTTTTCGATCGAGGTTCTGTAGTTGCGTTGGGATTCGAAATCGGTATCTTTGGAGTACTTGTTGCAGAGGCACTGGCAGTAACGCCCGATGTACTTGTCTGGACCGCGGCGGCGACGTTCGCGGTCGCACAATATCCGTTATAGATATCCCTCGCATTGGCAACTTCTCCTGGAAAGTCCGCACCGCAACCTTTACTAACACAGGAGGATATGAAAGAAGACGCTGAAGTGCCAGCCTTAGAGTCGCAAAAGCAAAAGTTCTGGGGATTGCAACCACAGGAGAGCTCAATAGCCAAATCATAGTAGCCGTTATTGACGCCGCAGGCGAAGGAGCCTTGGTAAACGAGACATGTTGCTGCACAAGGTCGCAATGTTGCGAATGGTGGTGCCGACTTGATAGAGATGGCGGCGGTCGGGCCAGAAGCAGTTGTTGCGCAATGGCCTGGGTATGCGAAGAACAGCGAAAGGACTAGCAACGAAAGATAGGAAGTTGTCGGAGGTAGTTTGTATGGTTCCATTTTTCCAAGGAAAAGCCGACAAATGTATATTCAGGCAAGACAAGATCTTCGGTAGAAATAAGAGAAGAAAGAACAATCATTTACCTGCAAAAAACGGGAAAATAGTGATGGGGACACACTGTATGGGACTGGGCCGCCAGTAACTCCGAATACCTGCATCGGCTTCCGATGGCGACAGTCCACTTTCATTGGGTATCCTTGAAGATAATCCCAAGCCAGTATTCAGCTGCCAAGATGTGGTGTAACTTGAAGCTTCAAACGGGACCTCTCGTAGACTTCGAGAATTCAGTGGCTTGGATAGCTATTAGATCTTGAAGCCAGCTCCTTACAATTCGTCCCTGTACAGTGGAATATCTGAAAGGCTCTTTTTGACCCCAGCCGTCAATGCTTTTAAATGACTCCAGTCTTTGGAGTCCTCCCCAAGACCCCATGCAAATACCCCACCAAGTTTCTTTTTATCCACGATCGCAGGGAATTTCTTCAGAATAGCATCGGGGGTATCCCACGTCCACCAGATGTTCTCATTCTCGTCCCAGTAATAATGTCCGCCGTGTGCTTCATCATAGGTACCGTCTCGTAGAACTTTGGAGAAAGAATTTTGAAACTCAGCTGGAACATCGTCGATCCATGAAAATGCTCCGGCTTGACCGAGGTCTGCTCCTGTCTTTGGGTCTTCCATCAGCACAGTCTTACAAACTGGCACGTTTGCAGAGCAGTTTCCGTTAGGATCTGTCTTGAACCACTTTATGTAAAATGCAAAACCCAGGTTGGCTTTTTCTGGAGCTAGTCCATTTTCCAAGTAAGCGTTTATGGCATCTAAAGAAAGCTCAATACCCGTGTGATGCTTGGTAACAGTGTCTCTGCGATTCATGAGATCGTAAGTCATGATGTTGAGGAAGTCCACCGAGTTGCTTATTAATGGCACAGTAGTCTTTGTAAATGCCAACATATCTCGACGAAGGCCCGGTACGGCTGCTGATATCACTTTAGAAGGCCCGAGAGCTGCTCGGATTTCAGCAAGCAGAAGTGGGTATGCCGTGATCTCCCATTCTTTCTTGGAATTGGGAACCTGCTTATAGTCTTCGCCATTTCCTCTGTCATAACATCAGCATTATGGTTCAGAGTGTGCGAGGAGAATTCGTCTTTGGGTAACGAAAATTGGCCATGAAATTCAAAGATCGTAACTCGCTACTTTAGTCATAAATCATACCAGGACATCATGGGAAGTAATTCTTCAAAGTCACTTAACCTTTTGATTTTACTACCAGAGTGAAGATTTAGAATCTGAAGTTTACCAAACGAGGTTCCTCAATCATTTCGCCATAGATGAAATCATCCAGGTACGGAGTGATGAACATACCCTGGATATTCCCAATCCATGTCAACACCTAATTGAAGTCAGTAGCTTTCTTTTAACTGAGCTAAAGAGACTTACCATCTGCTCCTGTAAAATCTACCATCGCTTTCACATTCCTGGCAAATAATCTTCGGCTACTTTCTGTTTTTGCGGCCTTTGAAAAGCCAGGATCGCTCCACCCACCAATAGCAACCATGATAGTTGTTCCTCTGGCAAATTTCGAGCGCACTTCCTCAACCGTTGTGAAAAAGGGCCATTGAGTAGGATTCTCTTCATTGAAAGTTGCAGATTGCATAAATGCAATGGCGACGTGAGTTATGTTGGATACCATATCCGGCTTCGGGACATTATTGTGCTGTCTGATGCTCAATTAGTGAGGGTCAAGTAGCAGATTGGTTCCGGTACCCTGTGAGATACATAATGTATCTCGCATTGGTTAAGGAAGCCATAACCAGAACATATATCAAGAAGGAACAAAGCATGGTTGATTGAAAGTGTACGTTTCGCTCTCGATCGTGCAAGTCGAGACTCAAAGATGAAATTAACGCTGAATTGGTGTTTTGGAACTGAGGTGTTGAACCAGATGCTGCGAGCTTTGATGGGCACTTTTCGAGAGAAGGAGAAAAGCTGTCTTTAGATTTTCATTCCTAACTGTAACTTGAAGCTTAGCAGACATCTGTTATCCCGAAGAACCTCAACTCAGCTCACTACGAGGTTGAATGTAGTTTCCAGTCACGTGTGACTCCCCGCGTAGAGTGTTTTCTTTGCATCGCGTCGACGGGACGAGTCTTCACTCAACAACCCCAGCCATGGCGATCACCAAAGGGGAAGAAAAGGGCGAGTCCTCCACCTCTGCCGCAAAGAAAGTCCTCACAGCGAATACCAATGGTGTCGCCAATTATGAATTACCATGGTAGTCCTAGACTTCTTCCGGCTTGCGCAAATCTAATGCTGGCAGGGTTGAGAAATACAGACCTGTGTTCCTGGACGATGTAGTGGGCAATACCGAGACGATCGAGCGGCTGAAGATCATTGCGAAAGATGGAAATATGCCGCATGTTATCATCTCTGGTATGCCGGGTATTGGGAAGACGACTTCAGTGCTGTGTCTGGCTAGACAGTTGCTCGGGGATGCTTACAAGGAGGCTGTTCTGGAATTGAACGCCAGTGATGAGAGAGGTCAGTAATCTATTTTATAATACCCGGGCAACATTTTGACACCTGCGCCTAGGTATCGACGTAGTGCGGAATCGAATCAAGGGTTTTGCGCAGAAGAAAGTTACACTCCCACAAGGTCGCCAAAAACTCGTTATCCTCGACGAAGCAGACAGCATGACATCTGGCGCGCAGCAAGCCCTCCGACGAACCATGGAAATCTACTCCTCCACGACACGCTTCGCATTCGCGTGCAATCAGTCTAACAAGATCATCGAGCCTTTACAATCGCGTTGTGCTATCCTCCGGTACTCCCGACTTACAGACGCCCAGGTAGTCAAGCGATTGCTGCAGATCATTGACGCTGAGAAGGTGGAATATAGTGAGGATGGATTGGCTGCTTTAGTATTCAGTGCAGAGGGAGACATGCGACAGGCTATTAACAATCTGCAGTCTACATGGGCAGGGTTCGGATTCGTGAGCGGAGACAATGTGTTCAAAGTCGTTGACTCGCCCCATCCTATCAAAGTCCAAGCCATGCTCAAGGCATGCTACGAGGGGAAGGTCGACGCTGCATTAGAGACGTTGAAGGAATTGTGGGACTTGGGATACTCGAGCCACGATATTATCAGTACGATGTTCAGAGTCACCAAGACAATACCGACTCTGAGTGAGCATTCGAAGCTAGAGTTCATCAAGGAGATTGGTTTCACGCATATGAAGATCTTGGAGGGTGTGCAGACCCTGTTGCAGCTTAGTGGATGTGTAGCCCGGTTGGCGAAGCTGAATATGGATTCGAAAAAGTTCATTGCTGCTAAATAATATTTGCTGGCTGTTTTGGAGCGTGGCATTGGGCGGCGTTTGGCTAACGTTATGATTTATGTACAAGGGCCCATGACTGGCGCGTAGAGAGAGTCAAAATATTGGAAAAATGACGAGATTTCTTCTGCGCCGTTCGAGATTATCGTACAGTCATTTGATACATATGTGCATCTTCCCTCCTATCTCACCGCGATTTCTCCGTGGGGTCCTCATCTTCGAACTCCTTCTCGTAACTTTCCCATACAGCTCGATCTCTTAGCATTCGTCTCTCCATGCGTATCTTCGCTTCATATTCTCTCACTCTACTATCAGCTTCTAAGCAGGCGCCGAGAATCATGCCTAAAACCACAATATTAGCCATACAACCTTACTGAAACCTTCGATAGGCATTCTCGAAAATATCAAGAGTAATTCGAGATTGAGCCAAATGTAGAATTGCATACCTGACATCTGTAAAAACCTATAAGCGGTCCATCATAAGCGAACAAATCACAATACAAAGTGCAGGAACGAGATCTTACACTTTGAATTGAATGGTCAAGCCTCTGTATATCGGCGACATTCTATATCCAGCACCTCCCAGGATAGCAGCGAAGAATCCCCACTGTAGCCTTCATCAGCTTCTCGTCTTCTCCTTAGAAGAAAATATTGCTTTCGGCATCACATCTCATCCACCACTTCCACTCCATCTCATCATCTCACATGAAGAAACTCATACCTTAGCAGCACCAGCAACAGCCCCCCTTCCGCCTTCCCACGCCGCGTGACTGGCCTCCTCACTGTTGAAACGAGCGGTAGACGGCATTTTTCTGTTTCCGACCGTAGTGGTGTATGTTGGTCACATTTGTGTTCCTGTATGGTACTGTTTTGGTTCCACAAGGGGTTTGGTGGGTTGGCCGGGATTTGACGAACGTCATGAGCTTGTTTGCGCTGTTTGGTTATCTCCGATGGACCGAGTTTAGGTTTGGTATGTTTTGAGATTATATTCTTGGACGAAAAACGTGCGATTTTCAATGCTTGAGGTTTCCTATGCAGACTTGAACTGCTTGAACGATTTGAAATAGCTAAATTCGTACTTGCAAGGCTGCTCGTGGATCTTTACAATCTTCGGTCCTTGTAATATACTTTTGACTGCCAGACAGACGAGAGACTTTCAGTATAAATACAATCCTCCCGACAAGTTTTCTCTCCGCTCTCTATCATATCTATAGTCTAGAATCTATGGTCTAATATATGCACGTATTGTACATTATATCTGCTGCTGCTGTTTTCATCTCACTCATTAGCCCATTTGCGATGCATCGGACGAAATCTGGAATGGCTGAAGTGGTCTTTTGATGGCAAATCTTTAGCACAGTCAACAATATTATCGACATTGATTTCAAATGCCATCTTATTCAGGAAATTTACACACTAGATTTTGTTAGCATCACCGGTTTTTCAACATTGAATGAGTATTTACTGGTCGAGCATGCCATCTGTGACCTCCAATCTCAAACCATGATAGATGACCACCGAGGGAAGTTGTGCATAGAATAGCGTAAGGTGTCTGTTTCACCTCCAAGTATGGCAGTGCTTCGTCAACTGCGATCTAAGAACTGTCAGAAATAATTTGACATTGCGAAGCGCTTTACTTACTGGGTCATCTTTAGCATTGATAGCGAAAAGTGGGATCCTGATAGCGAACAAGGAATCAGTCGAAGATGCATCACGGTAATATGCACCTTCAGTTGGGTAGCCCCAAGTTGGACCTTGGACTTCCCGGTCGAATTCGTGAAGATACTTGACGTTCCGGATCTTTTCGAAATCCAGTGCTGGGTTCTTGGCAGCTTCGTCGTGGTGAAGCTCGATCAACCTCTTCATGTTTGATCCCATGGTCTTGGAATAGATTTCTCTTCCCAGCCAAGTTCTCTGTAGAGCAAGAGATCCAGCATCTAGATTCCAGGGATTTGAGCAGATGACAGCGGCCTTCAATTCACAGGCTGCTCCCTCCTCTCCAATATACTGCGGTATATCAGATATGATAGTTGTGTCTTTCGAAGTTCGACTTACATTTGTCAGAATATTAGCTCCCAATGAGAACCCAGCACCAAATAGGGGTCTGTTTGGAAATGTTTTCCTCAACCACTTGACAGTTTGCCGGCAGTCCCAGGTAGCTCTAGCATTATACAAGATACTGCTTGTGATCTTATGCATCGCGCAGCCCCGAGAGTTGATTACACAGGCAGCCCACTGCCTTTCTCCTTGAGCTGCCACAAGTGGTGCAAGAACATGTTTGAGGTAGATTTCGTAGGATCCACCCGAAAGTCCATGTAACACAACTAGCACAGGACGGTTATCCAGAGATTCAATTCCCTTGAAATCTTCTTCTGAGAAATAAGTTGTCCTGATCGGTAAGGTATTGTCAACCTCTGTGTTATCTGGAACAACGAAGTCCACAGCAAATGAGCCATTGTAAGCTGGATCTTCATTTTCGAAAAGTTTGCGTTTGTAATATATGGGCGGGCCATCATTCTTGATTGCTGTCCACATAGTCTGAACATGGCCGTTGAACAGCAAAGGATTGAGTTGACATCGTGGTGTAGATTCTTCGCAAATGGAAAGGAGATCTGTTGCTGTTCCGTCCTTTTTTGCAAGTGCTAAGGGAGTTGCACAATTTGTGAATGAAATCGATGCATGTCCAAGCCACTCCATACCGAAGTACTGCTGACCGTTGTACAGAAGTCTAGCTGACTCGAATATCGTGACCCCGTATCGTCTCTGACTGATTCTATCCTTTGAGAGACGTTAGAGGTGATGGCAAGATTTCACGAAGAAGACGTAGAAAACGAGCAAAGGGCCATACCCGCACAACAGGGGAGTATTTACAAAGAAACAAAAGTTTGAACACGATAGGTATATACTTACAAGCCTCGGTACGTATAGGTATGGTAAAATTGGGTTAGAAGCAACTTACCTAGGTAGGCTAGGTACTCCCTATCGGGTGCGCTAGGAAGTTGCCGATTGATGCACGTGTAGAACACTGAGATCAAAGTCTTCAAACAGTAATTGAGCACGAGTTAAAAATAAAAGAATATGATCGCTCTTTGCGATCACTCCAAAAGACAGATAACGAGTACTGTCTCAGACTTTTCGTCCTTTTAATTACGATAGTGTTCTCAAAAACATGACTTTCTAGGAGTTGGAGGCATGGCCCTGTAGGCTGTTGGTGTCCACCTGCCCGCTGCTTTAGAGACATATGTTGAATCCACAAAGCGGCGCACACTGACTTCGCGACATCTATCGGCCATCACTGTAGGTGCGGCGCGTCACTTCCCTACCAGCAGGAAATAGAAAAGACGCCCCCATAATACAGAGCGAGAAAGATATGTCATATCAAGGAGGCCCAGCGCCCGGAAATGGCAATGGCTACTGGGCTGGCCATGGTCCACCGAACACACACAATACACACGATCCGCGACCACAGCAGACCGCCACAAATGGTTCCCAGTCTCAGCATGCTGCATCATTCAACCAGACCCATGGATATCAAGCTGGGCAGAGACAGCATTGGAACCAGCATGGGCAGGAGCAGTACAGTAATCCCAACTATCTAAACAACAACACTTCGTATGCCACAAATAACAATGCTTCGTATGCGCCGCCAGCTGTCCAGCAACAGTATCAAACTGCTTCACAGTTTATCTCTCCTGCTCAACTTCTACAGCAGCAACCTCCGGCACAAACCCGACTACCACAGCCATACCAGCGAGATTTGACGCCTTCGATGGGCCGCAGCATATTAAATCGTGTGTATGCTGATTCGCCCAGGCCGACAGCGCCAGCTGACCCTTCCCATAACATGGCCATGCTGCTAGTTTCGCTGGCAGAGGAATACTTTGAGTCCGCCCATTCCCTTGCACCCTCGGTGCTATCTTCTATGACGGATGGTGACGTCCACGCCTATGAAAAACTGGTGGCTACAGGGCTAGGATGCTTGGAAACAGCTTTGAAGAACCTCAAGCTGCCGCCCAGGCTAGAAGCAAACATCAGGTTACGCTATGCAGGTGTGCTGTTCGAGGAGACTGAGAATCACATGGAGGGAGAGACGGCGCTAAGTCAGGGCATCGCGCTCTGTGAAAGGGTAAGGGAATTTGACTCGGTGCACTAGACGAGGCTAACCATGTATGCCAGAATCATTACTACGACCTCAAGTATGCGATGCAATTCCTCCTTGCAAAATTCATGGCGAAGAAGAATCCAAAAGCTTCTATGAAAGCCTTGGAAGGGCATATTTCCGAATCGGAAGTGTAAGTTTACTCTGCTTGCTTAGAGCTATTACTTACTGGCTTAGATATCAGCACTACCCTTGGGTTTATGCCTTTCGGCTCCTGAGAGCTTCCCATTCACTTGTCTCCGGAATTGCGACTGAGAATCACGCTGCGATTGTCAATTTGAATGCTGTGACCGATCTAGCCGAGCAATTAGGGGACTACGCGGTCCATCTTACAGCGTCACTCATGAAGGCAATCACTTATATGAAGAGGTCAGGCACAGAAGCTATGGATAACATCCAGGCCTCCATAGCTGCTGCGTGGAGGTATCAAACAGAGCCAAGCTGCAGGATACCCCAGCTTGTTGCTCTCACGCATATTCTCGCCGTCGCCTGCAGCATACGGCAAGGAAATTCCAAAGCCATGGTAGAAGACCTTAAAAAGATGCAAATGATGATGGATGATGCACTTAAAAATGGAAATTGGAGCACAACTAGCGATACGATGTCTATTCCGATCCAGAGAACTCTAAAAAGCTCCCAGATCGTGAGCTCTGACACCAGAACGGTCTTAGGGATCGGAGGAGATGGCGGCGATAACCTCATGATTTGTTTCTTGAATAAGAAGGACACTTACGCTATCACGTACGTCTTCAGTTCCCGCTGAGTAGTATTGTACTGACATCTTCAAGGTACCTCCTTTCTGGCGTGGTTCTGTTACACAAGAATTCCGCCGATCAGAAAGGTCTCAAATTTCTGAAAGCTGGCTTGGATTTGTTAGAAGGTAAGATTACTAGCTAGATACGACATCGAGATTCTAACACGGGACTTCACAGCAGATACAAAGTCTTCCAAAAAATTGCCAGGGCTGTTACCGGAATTGATCACTCAACGTCGTTGGCGTGGACAATTGTTGTGTTATCTTCGCGTCTACATGGCGTTCTGCTCAGCGGGACTTGCCGACTGGTCCGAGACAAAACGACAAATTGACGCATTGATGGCAACCTCTCGCAGTTTCGATATCGCTCCCACAGGACCGCTTGAAATATTGGCAATGTACCTCACCGGAGTTTACCATCAAGGTATTGGCGATCTTGACCGAGCATTAAATATCTTCCAAGATGCGAAATTTGCATTGCCTACAGCGAAGAACTTGATCACTACGTCGATGGATCAACTTTATCGGGATATTTCCCTTCTCGCCGCTCTGAATACGCTCTGGATATTACAAGAGAATGATCGACAGGATGTCAACCAGAATACAGCGTTGATTGAGAAACTCAGACCGTTCTGCGAACACCATCCTAGCGTAGACCTGCAGACAGCGTTCAACTTGGTATGGGCTACAGTCCCAACAAATCCTCCTGTCCAGATGTATCAGGTGAAGAATTATTTACGAGCTGCGTTGAATGGCGCCTCAGCGACAGCCAATACACAGTTTCTCTGCATTACCCTAAATGTGATGTGTAGTCGGTTCTTCTCGAATGTCGTGGGAGATCAGGCTGAAAAGAGTGCTATGGCCGCGTCCACTCAAGCAACGAATAGTGGAAATGTTCTTTGGAGGAGCGTGGCTGATGGAATGCTGGCACAATGTTACGAAGTGCAAGGGAAGAAGGACATGGCCAAAGAGACTCTACAGCAAGCTCAGTATTTCGCTCGAAAAGCTGCGCTTGGCTCGGGTCCTTCTTGAGTCTGTGTATGAGTGGTAGGAGCTCGTGGTGGATACATGATCGCATATCGAGATGGGAGTTCGGGACAGGGGACAGGGGACAGGATCTTTGGCGCAACATATACCCATTTGCTTATAATTTCTGTCGCTTCGAGGTTGTATCGTGCATCATGAAGTGCTATCTATTTTGTACGGGTATCAAAATGGAGTGCTTCTAGCTAAATAGGACATAAGGAATAGAGTAAGGTTCGGTTGAACGAGACACGCCTGCATCTGCGTCAACAATTGGGAACTCTCTCTTGACCAGATCAAATGTATGAGCTTTGATCTGATCTCCTAGTGCAGTCAGCACCTATGCTCATGAACCCGAGGCTTGTCCAGGCAGATTAGAAAAGCAAGCTTTTATATTTTGGTCTCTGAAAGCAGAGTCTCAGAGTTTAAATCGTTCATGATCGATATCATGTACAATTTTTACGACTTTGAATCATATCCAGAGGATTCCAAAAACACTCCTTGAGTAAAGTGCTGTAATGTTTCCATGAAATTGAACCACCTCGATCCCTGTCTGATGGTCCCCGTGATTCCGCCCCTGCAGCTACTGTCCATGCGCGTCGTCCAAAATATTTTTCTGTAGAACGAACAGGTCAACAGGTCAACAGCCCATCAGCAATTGCCATCTCCGCGCAAACACTTTCTATGTTCTCGACAATATCCCGCGGAATTTCAAGGGTCAGAAAGGCATACACATGCTCATCATGTCGATGCAATATTCAAGCAAACGGCTATCCTCAGCAGGCCCCCCAGCAGCGACTTAATCGCGCGACAAGAGCTGCATTGAATGGTTTCTCGACCTCTTCGCAAATTTTTGAGGATGGCGATGTCAAAAATAATGACGAGGGCAATAAGAGCCTCAAAGGCAAAAAGGACGACCTCGAGCCAGCGACTGGAGACGATTTAACGCCAAAATTAAAGGATGAACCCAAAGGGCAGGAAAGAGGCAGAACGGGTGTGGATAAACTAACCCCGCTTTCGAGATCTATGACTACCCTTCGAGCCCTGAGAGATTCCTTACTTTCTGAGCCTATGTCGCGATGGAGTGAGAAAGCGCCAATTGATGCGTCCGCTGTGGCGGTGCGGCCCGGCCTTGCGACTCTGCGACGAAAACGCAAGAGAGACGCGGCCTCTTTACGGAATAGAGCAGAGGGCTCTAAATCTGCGGATATGGCAAAGGATACACAGAAAGTCGATGGCTCTGGGGGTCTGCCATCTGATCAGACACTTAAGGATAAATTGCCTCCGGGGAAGTCAAGAGGGCAAATTACGAGAAAGCAGAAAGCATCTCCCAAGGCAAAAGCCAGTAGTTCAAGCACTGTTTCGAAAAGTAGGGAGGATCGTTCTTTAAATCCGCCCGTTGTGGATGGGAAGGGTAGGAAATCTATCGCTCCCAAAGGACCACTTGACGATGTACAACAGTTCCTGAACGAAAATCCATCTCTTCGTAACAAGGTCAAAATCATGAATAAACAAGGACCTAAGTTGCCTATTCAACAACGGATTGAGAAATTATTAGAAGATGATAGCCTCTCAGAAGCTGAAAGATTACAAACCTTGCGCACAGTGGTCAATTTCCGGCAGACTGAGACCTGGCCAAGGCTGGTGTCAACTCGTTCAAAAGTTCCGAGATCCATTGCTAATGGGAAGGGTTTGGTCAGGAGGATCAATTCTACGGAGGACGAAGTCGCAGAGCGTCCTGGGGTATCCGTCAAAGCGCAACCTGGAACCACTGCTCACGAAATCAAAACTGTAGACGCAGACAGTCTCCAACTGGTTCCTCTTGATACTGGACCGCTCAAGGTGCCTCAATTGTCGTATGGGTTGGAAAGAGTTCTATTCAACCCGGGAGTTTATCAACTACAAGATCCTCGATCAAGGGTGTTCAACTTCGATCCATATTTGCAGACAATAATGCCAGTCAGCGAGTTTGATTTCAATGCACTGAAGCAGTATGTGACTTCTTCTCGGGACAAGGTCCTCATCTCAAAGGCCATTGAAGAGAAGAAGAAATACACTGGGTCGACATCTAGCACAACATCTGCCCTCGCCCACTTCCACTTCCTCCTCTCGCAATGGCGAGAGATCACTACCAGCAATCTGTCCAAAATGTTTCCTGTCGAATTCCGCACTTTCACGGCTATACAGCGTACCCCTACTTCCATTTTCTTACGCTGGAGGGATGGGGCATACGCCATCGACGCAGACAAGCAATACGACACGGCTAACATTCTTATGAGCCTTGGGAAGTCTATGGAGAAGCTTCTCACTCTCCCTACCGACGAGTTTGAGAGGTACCGGAAATCGAATCCAGAGGGGATCTCGGAGGAAGAGCGCAATGCAGCCGAAGAGTTTCACTACACTGGAATGGGCGATTTTCTACTGAGGTCACAGCTAGATGCTCATGATTCGCGTTTACCAGGGACTGGTATGTTTGATCTCAAGACCCGAGCCGTGGTTTCAGTTCGAATGGATGCCGACGATTACGTGGAAGGTCAAGGGTATGAAATCCGAGGCCGGCACGGTGAGTGGGAGTCATTCGAAAGAGAATATTATGATATGATTCGTTCTGCTTTCCTGAAGTATTCTTTGCAAGTAAGAATGGGTCGTATGGATGGTATCTTCGTTGCATTTCACAACACCGAGAGGATCTTCGGCTTCCAGTACATCAGTCTACCAGAAATGGACTTTGCGCTGCATGGAACGACCGATACGACGCTTGGAGACCAAGAGTTCAAACTGAGTTTAGATTTGCTCAACCGAGTCTTGGATCGTGCCACGGCAAAGTACCCAAAGCAATCAATTCGACTACTCATTGAAACTAGGCCTGCGCAAACTCCTTTCACTTACATATTCGCGGAACCTTTCACAGAGGCCGCCATTGAGAAGGTTCAAGAGACTAACAAGGCCAACATCGAGAAGTTTGAGAAGGCGGTCTTGGGCGTAGTCAACAGGGGTTACAGTGAAGAGGATCAACAGAAAGAGTGGGATAAGATCAGAGCCGCAGTTGACGAGAGCGTTGAACACGACGAAGCTGGCCGTGAGGCATCAGGAGGGGATCTTGATACGTCTGACCTCGACTCTGACCTGGATAACGGAGAAGATAATGAGGATCTTGCAGAGAACGAGGATGACTCGGAAGAGGATGATTTGTTGGAAGAGGACGAGCTGGCCGATGCTGTCTCGACGGGTGAGAGTCAGGAATTCGCAGACGGAGATGAGGTCGTTGATGAGGATGCTGAGGGAGATGACCAGGAGACTGACCTGCAGGAGTCAGAGGCTGAAGAGCAGGAAATCGAAGATTTGGAAACTGCACAGGGCGAAGGAGCGGAGATGACTGATATTGTTCAGCCCGAGGATGTGCAGGACTTAGCTGATCTAGACGACAGCGTCGAAGTCGATCAAGAGAACGAGGATAAAGAAGTGGAAGCCCAGGAGCCCTTTGAGACAGCCAAACAAGAAGCCGATTCGTCCGAAGAGAAGGATGTGTCAAACTTGCGAATGAACACCGGACCTGCGATCACTGAAGACGAGTCAATCGACATGAATCGCAAACCTGGAAACATGATGGCCATGACCCTTACCATCAAGAACAAAGTGAACGGCCGATACGTTGAGCGTCCGAAAAATCTTACCAGCGATGACAAATGGAGTGTTGAATACGCGCTTTCCGAGATTAAAAATCAGGAAAGTGTTGCTAGATTGTACGAGATGGCAAAGAAACGCCGTGAGGCGGCGAATGTCAAGACGATTGATATGAGCAAGGACTCGTTCAATAATGAGTTTTTACAGAGGATTAAGGCTATGAACGAGAAGGGAAGGGAGTGGAGGAAGAAGCAGAGTGAGATTGATCAACAGACGCCGACTAAGACATTGAATGTCAAGGATGGCGAGAAGGTGACTTCGAAGGATCATGGTTTATGGACTGAGGATGGAAATGACGGAGGTGAAGACAAGGCTTAGGGAATCGCGGGAGCTGTATACTATGCAGCTGAAAAGGCTATATCATTGTCAACTTGTAGATCAGAAGGGAGTGTTAAATAGGATAGAAAAATTCTGTAAAATGTATAATAAAACGTCTCTCTAGCGATGTTCTGACAGCTGCACGTGTCTGCCACTTATGGTCTTCGAAGCTTTTCTCACGAACTCACCCAACCTTCCTCGAATATAGCTTTATTAACATTTGAAATTAGCAGTACGATTATTATCATTCTTGCTACCGCTCTTATCGCAAACACTTGGATCCTTTTAACTTGTATTCTATACGCTATTCACTGAATTTTGGATATTACTTGCTCAGCCAGCTCGGTTCGTCTATTTCGCTTAACATAGGAGGACCACGAGCAAAACATCTGTTCCTGCACACTCTAATCTAGATAAGGCTAAATGCTCTAATCTCTTACGCAATGATATTTAGGTGAGTAAATTGCCCATGGTAGGTAGGGGGATGGCCAAAAAAAAGAACCTCTTTTACTGCCCTCTCGGTGTGGACAAAAGTATGTTATACAAAAAGACAATATCGACTATTGTTGCACACTCCGGGAATCGAACCCGGGGCCAGCGCATGCATGCCTGTAAGTGAGCCATGGGAAGCGCTGATTTTACCACTAAACCAAGCGTGCTAGATGTGTTTGAGAATCGTTGCCAAGCGGCGCGTTATATGCGTTATTGATGGTTTGAATTTTATCACCATTAGGTTCTGGAATAGAGCTGAAAGTAAGATTCGAGCTCGAAGGTCAAGAATAAGACCAAGAGAGAACTTATAGCGATAATTGGAGATTAGCAAACGAGAAAGATGTAAGACATTACATATAAACCATTAACCCTATCCCAATGAATATTTTCTTTGTTCGTGATGTCCTGGTCTGGTTCTCATTGGTATTGGCATACCCATGCAGGTTATTAGAAGTTGCGCTGCAGCCTCGTCAAAACCTGGCGGGGGAAGCACCGTGAAGCGCTGATTTCAACCGCAAACCTGCCTCCCACCAAGTCATCAACATATTTGAACGCACCCCCACGACTTCACAAGCGGAAAGCTCAAAATGAGCTCCAAAATCGAGAAGATCATCGTGCGTCTGCAGGGAAAGCAAGTCTCTCCTTTTCTCCCCTCCCCAGCCAAATCTAACCATCCTGCAGAATCACAGAAGGAGCATACTATGAAGCGCAGCAGCAGACCCGAGTCGTGGCAGCACGATACGTCAAGTCCGCAAGCTGGGACGCGGCAATCGATATCCTTTTCAACGTCTCGCAATCTTTACTGAAAGCAGGACAAGGAGGCAGCGGTGGAGATCTGGGCTTGTTCTTGGTCGATGTGTATAAGCAGGCGGAGCTGAAGCCGGATTCGACGAGTAAGGGGAAGTTGTTGACACTGTTGAGGGCGTTTGATAGTGAGGAGCCTACGAGGAAGAAGTTTATCGGGGAGATGATTGGGTATTTTTCTATTCCTTTCTATTGTAGAGCTTGTGGAACACAGGAGCTGATTACAGCAAACAGATGGTCAGCAAAATGCGGCGAATACCCAGCCGGCGAGCCAGAACTTCACCATGTAGCAGGCTCCCTATACGCCGAGGAACACGAAGCCTACGAAGCTGAACGACATCTCACCCTAGGCACGAAGGATTCCCCAGAAGTGTTTGTGAAGATGGAGTATGAATGGTACACGCAGGACGATTCGCACACAGCAGCTCTTTACGCAGCGCGTGTCGTATTCCCATATCTCCTTGTTGGCAATGTGCGCGATGCTACGAGATCCCTACGACTATTCACGAGCAGATTGACCGAGGCGAACAAGGGACTCTCAGTGCAGGATGTCAGTAGCAATTCGTTAGACATGCGGATCTATCCCAGCTTGCCGCTGCTGAATTTCCTGGGCTTGTTATTATTGGCTGTGCAGAAAGGAAGTGCGGGTTTGTTCACGCAGCTGAGGTCGAAGTACGCGGCGCATATCCAGGAAGTGGGCATTTGGGATGAGGCGTTGACTACGGTGGCGGAGATGTACTTTGGTATCTCGAGACCGAGACAGGGGAATCCGCTGTTTGATATGATGGGCAGTATGTTTGGGGGAGGAGGCGGTGCTGCTGCGAATGTGAAGCCCCAGCCAAAGCGTGTTGGAGGAACTTCTGCACCTGCTGCTGAAGGTCTGGATTGATCAATGACAAATTCAAATTCAAACGCAAACTTGTATAGAAACGCCGGCTCGAAGCAAATATCCAGTAAAAGCAACGCTTGGGTATCTAACACCTCGCTATGTCTGCCAAACCACAAAAGACCGTAGAATATCACCGGAGAGCAGCTTCATCTTCGGCTTCGTACATCCAGTTATCTTCTGCTAAAGCATTGACTTTAGCTCGGAGACTGGCCCGTACGGCTTCGAGGAGTTCTAGTATTGTCAGAATAGCTCCGTCCAGATCCTAGGAACTGTAGGTAATTACCAGCAGGTTCACTAGGAGCACGATTTCTATCTCTCTGGTGGTGCTTCACTGCGTCTGCTAGTCTCTGACGTTCCTCTAAACCATAATATCAGCACGATTCTTCCCTCCCCCCACACATAGAAACAAATTAAACGTAGGAAACTCCTCACTCTCATCCTCCTTCTCCTCCCCATGAGCCCCCTCATCCTGCTCGTCGAACGGCTGTACAGGCAAATCCTCAATCTCAAACTCGCCATTCTTATCCCTGATAACTATATCTGAGGAATCAGACTCAGGATCGACATCGAGACGGAGGGTTTCTGCGGATGTGGAGGTCGAGCTTGTGGTTGGACGCCGAGTGAGATGTTGTTGGAAGAGATTGCGCCGGACGTTGGTGCTGCGGTGGGTGGAGCTACTGGATGTTCCTTGTCTGCGTTCCGGCATTTTGTATATATATGTTTGTTATAAGAATGGTGGGTTGAGGAATGCTTGAGGGGCGCGAGAAAAGGGAGGTTGTTGTCTCTTGTGTTTTGTTTTGACGAGGCTCGGGGCGAGGCTCTGTATTGATGGGGGTTTTCGGTAGCCACGAGTATTGGAAGTAAATATAACTTTATTGAGATCCTAAACTTTTATGGGGAGAAGCCAAATTTTGATTTTGGTACTTCAAAAACAGACCTTGATAAAATCTCCATTGGCTCCGTTATTTTTGCTATTCTGGACGCGTATCATTTCGTTTCAGCACTGGAAATAGTTGCTGTTTCCTCGCTTGTCAGGGGATTGTGGGGTGCATGAGCGCTGGAGCAAACGGCCCTTTGGCTCAGGATTCCTTCAATCGTCTCATACATCCATCCTCAAAAGAGCCGCAATATTAACTTGCTCATAATGGTCTAACAAGAAAACGTTGATTATGAGTAGCACATTTGAAATCCAGCCTATTGGTCGTTTTGTGGGCCAGAGTGCTGCTATTAAACGTCCGAAGGTATGCTTACTTCCGTCTTGTGCATGCTTTCGCCTTTTTTATTGTATTTAAAGTGCTATGCTGACTTAATGAAAGGAGATCGCTTGTTTCTCATACGATGATAAGCATCAATTCCGTCTAGATGACTCTTCTATCAGATACTACTATCCTCCAGCTATTGGAGCAGATCTGTCAAGAGGCTTCGACACTTTTGAGAAACTCGATGATGAAGCGGACGATCACTTGGATAGCCTCCTGAAAGCTATCATGGCCTTGGAGCAAGAGACGGGGAAGCGTGTTGAGACCGATCTCATTACGTGGAGAGGCATGATGACCAAGGTAAGTCTATCGGTAACTGCAAAAGACCTCTGAAATTGATGTTTATAGATCATGGGAGCTATATTTAGCGACAGAGATGGGTAATTCGCTTTTCCAGGCCATTACAGTACTCAAGCTGACTTTTGGAGCTTCGAGATGAACGCCACGCTCTATCAAGTGGGCACTCCTTGCCAAGAGATATAACTTTAGCTAACGAGTACCTGTGAAGGGCACAATGTATGGTTCTGTGCTCATGCTCATGAGTCTTCACTAAATTGTATAGCTTTCTCGAAGAGAATCACGAATACAAACGCCAATCGCAAGCGAGACAGTCACGGCAGGTTTCACAGCCAGGAAGGCCGTCTCAGGATATGATGAGCTTTTGGGGTAAGTAGGCAAGCGAGGTTCTGCTTTCGAGATGCTGATGGACGAAGGATATAAATTTGAGACGTTGTGCTTGCTACCAAAGACATGGGACGAGACACCAAGAGATTACATCGAAAACAGGGAGAACGAGATTGTGAACAACCATGCACAATACTGCTCTGTGGTAAAGACTGGGATCGGTCGCACAACCATGGTTCTCGGGGGCGAAGTAGATGCATGTATGTAACGCTCACTCTGACACACCTTCAGCACGTACTGACCAATTTTAGTGTGGGATTCCAAGCCTAAGGACGGTGGTCCCATCAACTGGGTGGAACTCAAAACCTCTGCCGAAATACGGCACGATGGCGATCTCATGAACCTAGAACGCAAACTCATGAAATTCTGGATTCAATCCTTCCTCCTCGGCGTTCCTAAGATCATCGTCGGGTTCCGGACACAAGATGGCTTTCTGAAAAGGGTTGAGGAGATGGACACGGCATCAATCCCTAGCACGGTGAAAAGGCGAGGGAAGGGAACTTGGGATGGGAATATGTGTATCAACTTTGCATCGGGGTTGCTTGATTGTAAGTCTGATTGTGCGTCAAAACCAATGATCCCATGTTAATTAGTGATAGTCCTCAAAGCGACGATTCAAGGCGATGGCGTTTGGCGCATCCGGAGAAAGGAGAGATCGCCTACCATTGAGGTGTTTAGGATTGAAGAAGCTGGACATGGTGATATTATCTCGGATGAGTTCATCAACTGGAGGATAAAACTGGCTTTGAGCGATCCATTGCCTGCGGTTCCTGATCCTAATCTTGCTCCTGCTCCTGCTCCTGCTTCTGAGCGAGTGTCGTCGCCAGTCTTTATTCCAGCAACACCGGTAGCACCAGCAGCAGCTCCTGGCGGATATGTTCTTGGGTTATAGACTGGAAGCATTGAACGCCACTGACAGCTTCTGTACGATAAATGGGGACAGGGTTTGTGTAATGAAAGACAAACGGATTGTCAGACTTGCTGTCATCAACTTGTGGGCAGTACCCACGTAGATGAACTTCATGTTGGAGACTCGTTGTCCATGCTAAGTCGACTCTAGTGAAGCAAGAGTTGATCTCTTGCGATCGACAACAAAGCATATTTTATGAAGTCATGAAAATGTGATATGAGTTTACTTGATATATCACGGAAGTGCTTTGTGACTTTTGAATAAAGTACAATTCTAACACACAAAAGTGCGTTGGGCTTTGGTAAGAAGAGCATTTCAACCTGAAGTCGGTCGACATGCATCTTGTAATCATTCTTGAGACTGGAAAAGACATAGAAGTGACAAAGTCGTACCTCACCTAGGATACATCCTCACCCGATATCTGCCACGCTGCATAATAATAATTTTAGGTGCTTATTCACTTTGGTCCCTCCGGACTCGCTGACTTTGAGGGTAAATACACGTACCATCATCCATGGCTTCATACAGGGAGGGGTCCTATAGACCAATTAATCTCTCGGATGGCTTGTACAATTAGGGGAAATCCGAAGTGCGTACAAGGAAGAGGCTGGCCGCTTGCCATCAGGTGCTGGAATCACGGATAACGAAAAAAGCCTCGGGGGCGCCTCAACAATAAACAGTAAATGTCCCAACTAACTCACCTCACATATTGTGGGGAAGACCTGGAGTTGATGAGTAGCGCGAGGTGAGGAACCAACCTAATTCAGTGAACTCTGTCTGTATGGAATTATACAAAGATTTTAAATTGGAATCCATCAATTGCAATCAGGAATTGATACGTCATCTCATCTCATCTCATCTTCAAAATTGTTTGTCACTGCCCTCTCACAGCATATAAGTACAGTATTTTCCTTCACAAGCATTCTCGCTTGTCATCAGGGAGCAAGCAGCCAGGCAGCTCAGCAGACAGAACTCCGTGAAGCTTTTTCTTGCCCTGCGGCCAATGTAGTCCCAACCGAGGCTTTCAGACCACAGAGCACGCAAGACACAAAAGGAAAGAAGCTCCCATGAGTATCCCGATGGCTGGATTGAAAAGTGCAATAGGCCGACAACTCTATCGCCATACTTCCTTTGCGACAAGAACTTCTTCGAACGCCTCCTCATCAACATCCAATTTCGCAATGCCAGGTTCTCCTGCCACAACACGACTCTCATCCTCTGTTGCTACTACTGCAGCTATCAAGATGTCGCCGGACCAGAGTATTCAGAACGAGAGCTCGAATCCGCCTATGGAAAATAATTCTCCCAGCAAGCAGCGAGCCAAGTAAGTTCATCGTTGGGTTGTCTGTTGCCCGAACGAGGTGAAATTCAGGAGGTTAATTTGGTGACGCGAATAGCATCCACCCTGATACATCGTACTCCATCGAATTGAGAAAATCATTCGGTGTACATGGTCTCACGCCTCCCAATGTCGAGAGCCATACACTCCAGCTTACTCGATGTGAGTACCAGCCAACCAAGTCCTAGGTCCAGGTGAAAACTTCTGAGTTCAGGTTCTGATAGATGCATTCTTTAGGTCTCAAGCAACTAGCTTCCAAAACGACACCGATCGAGAAATACACCTACCTCAGCAACCTCAGGAACAGCAATGTTCATCTCTTCTACCGTCTTGTCCTAACCAATTTCACTGTACGTATCGCAGACGCGACACCCGAAGTGGGATGCATGGACACGTGACTAATTTCCTGATCTGGTGATAGACAATCGCTCCTTTGATATATACACCGGTCGTTGGCGAGGCTTGTTTGAAATGGCATGAGATCTATCAGCAGCCTGAAGGTACGTTGTGGCGGACTTATGAATGTGATGATGAACCGTTGGGACATGAGATATTGTCCCAGCACTCCTACTCGATCTTCGGGCTGCGATTTTAAATTTGACATACGTTACTGACGTTCCCAGGTCTTTACATCTCCTACAAAGACCGCGGGCACATCTACGAAGTCCTTCAGAACTGGCAACAACCAAATGTCGAGATCACCGTTGTCACTGATGGTTCTCGTATCCTTGGACTAGGAGATCTCGGCATCAATGGTATGGGAATCCCCGTTGGAAAGCTAGCTCTCTACACAGGATGTGCTGGTATTCGACCAGAAGCTACCTTGCCATTATGTCTTGATCTTGGAACCAGCAACAAGGAGTTGTTGGCAAGTCCATTATATATGGGTGCCAAGATGCCAAAGGTTTCTGAGCAGGAAGAAGCTGACTTCTTGGACGAGTTGATGGTTGCTTTGAATAAGAAGTGGCCTGGGTGAGTACTGCTATACGTTAACGGCGGAGAAGCTGACATTACTTAGCATTGTTGTCCAGTTTGAAGATTTCAAGAATCCGTTCCCAGCACTTGAAAGATATCAACACAAGTATTCTATGTTCAACGACGATATTCAAGGAACTGGTGCTGTCATCCTCGCTGGTATTATCAACGCCCTAAAGAAGAGCGGTGTTCCAGTTAAGGAACAGCGAGCTGTTTTTATGGGTGCTGGAAGTGCTGGTGTAGGTGTCGCTAAGCAGATCGTAGAGTGCTTTATCAAGGAGGGTTTGACAGAGGATGAAGCAAGACGTTGTTTCTGGTTTGTCGATACCAAGGTATACCCTTCCCTGAAGTCACTAGGTACACTGCTTACATTAATAGGGCCTAATCACAGACGACAGAGGAGACAGACTAGCACAACACAAAGTCTACTTCTCCCGCGACGACAACAAAGGTCTTCAATTCAAGACCCTGCCTGAAGTCGTTGACTTCGTCAAGCCAACCATTTTGATGGGTCTCTCGACAATGCGCGGGATCTTCGATGAGCACATTCTCAAGACGATGGCTAAACTAAATCCCAATCCGATCATCTTCCCTCTTTCAAACCCGTCCAGTAACTCCGAGTGCACATTTGAGGAGGCCATCAAGCACACCAACGGGACTGCTATCTTCGCAAGTGGCAGTCCTTTCCAGCCCTACCTCTACAAAGATAAAATCATGATTCCAAGTCAAGGAAAGTAAGTTATCTTCCGTACTTCTCAATACCACATTCAACTCACATCCCTCCTTAGCAACATGTATGTCTTTCCAGGTATCGGACTCGCGGCTATCCTCTGCAAATCAGTCCATATCAGCAACTCTATGATCTATGCCTCTGCCGTAGCACTGAGCAACGCCATTACGCCCGCCGAACTCACCGACGGTCGTCTGTATCCCGAGCTCGACCGGATCCGAGAGGTTAGCGTGGTTGTAGCTCGTGAAGTAATCAGAGAAGCTCAGCGACAAGGTCTAGATCGTGAGCCAAGTATTAGGGATCTTGGGGATAGGGAACTGGATCGTTGGATTAGAGAGAGGATGTATGATCCTACGAAGGGGGATGTTTTGAGAGCGAATCTTTAGATCTTGGGGGTGGTTAAGGATGACACTTCAAGGGATACTGAAGGGATTTCATATTATGGATTGTGGGTGGAGGGATTGGTGGAATTGTATTAGTACGTTCTTGATCACACTTGGGGTGTTGGGGAAGAAACGAAGAGATGAGATGAGGTCTGCATCGGGCTGGCTTGTTCATTCGATGCTTGGGTGGGATAGAAAGCAGGATAGATGGATGGATTGATGCAAACGCTGATTTTTCTTTCATTTCTTCCTTTCATCCTCTCTGAACTTTGCGGCTGGGAGTACACTACCCGGAGGGAAATACATACAATTTTCCGATCAGATTGGAAACTGAAATCAATACCCCAAAACCCCCTTGTCAGCCCACCTACTTCACCCATCCTCAAAAATTCCTCATCAACCAACTCCTCCCCTCTCTCTCCTCCCGCCCCTCCCTCTCCTCCTCGCACCTCCCATCTTCCTCCTCCTCCTGCACCCACATCTCCGTCAGCCGCGCCATCTTCACATCGTCTTCTCGACTCTGCTCCATTCTTTCAAGGATGAATCTGGTTTCTAGGCGTCGTAAGCGCGCTCTTCCTTGTCTGTGTCTTGGGAGGGGGAGGGGCAGGGGGTGGGATAGGGCTTGTTCTCGTTTGTGAGGAAGTGGGATGTTGGGGTTGGGGTTTAGGTTTGGGTCTGTAGGAGAGGAGTTGGGGGGAGATGGAAGGGGGAGGGGGCAGGGGGGTGTGTTTGTGGACGAGGTGTGTTTGTCTAATGAGTGGTTCGATGGGAGATTTCGATCCCGGATGCAGATTTCTTGTGGATTTAGACAGTGGGTGCATGGGTCTGGGTCTGTGTCTGTGTCTGTGGGTGTTGGAGTGGGTAGTTGAGATGTGAATGCAGATGAGCAGCGGAGTGAGAGGAGGGTGCATGGGAGACAGGATTTTCGCTCGTGTGTTTGGGGGGTTGTATGGGAAGACGTGGAGGGGGTTGGTGATGGATGGTTAGGAGAGTAAAAGGGAGGATGGGAGGAGAGTGTTTCAAGGTCTGAGTCCTCGATCATTAGGATTGCGTCTTGATTTAAGTTTGATTTGGCGAGAGAAATCTTGCTGGTGCTGGAGGTAGGAGTGGGTGAATTTGTAGATGGGGAGGAAGATTGTGATGATGGTGTTGAAGGTGTTGAAGGGGGGGGTGATGAGTGACAAATTTGGGTAGGCCATCTTGCTTTTGTACTTGTTTCCTTCGACTCGCCAACGCGCTGTCTTTGTGTGCGTATGAATCTTTTGAGTGGAATCTTAGCTTCCGTGGGAATTTGACCGAGGAATGATATATCAAAGTTAGGGAACAGGAGGAAGATTATAGGCATAAATAGGCATTGAGTATTTATATTCAATCTGATACAAAGAACCAAGTAGTTTCAAGAAGAGAGAATATATCCTTGAGATTTGAGATCATGAACGGAAGACATTGATATCCGTAACGATTCCTTTATTCACCTCATTCGCTCGTAGCAGGAAACAAGGAAAGAGCTGGAAAGAAATTCTTTTGAGCCATATTTAGAAATCTTCCTTCCGTCTTAGACAATCACATTTTGTGAGGTGATCAAAGAAAGACAAAGACCTAAATCAAATATCAGAGACAACAGAGTTTCCCAGAATCCAGAAGATGTCTCGTTTGATGAGAGCACTGAAGCTCGCTCGCTCGATCCGCCCGATCCCTCATCCGCTGAGATTACTCCGCTGCCAGTGAGTGAGTGAGCGTAGGCATGTCCAACACCAGTCGAAAATCCCACTTGAACCCTCTCAGAGACCCCATCAAATATCCCGTCTCAGAAGAATCTTCGACGTTGACTTCATTTAACCTGCTGTCCAGGCAATACCTTGCTTGTTTGTACTCATTCATCACAATTCAGCAACATGTATCAAAAAACCCCCAAGAAATCTCATCTCACCCCAATCAAAGCGACCTACGAGACCGTCTCGCTTCGTATTCAAAAAAGAAAGACAAGTGAAGTGAAGTGAAGTGAAGTGATAGCTCTTTCCAAAGTCCATTTTCTATGAAAGAAAGTCCTCTAAAACAGATTACTTGACCGATATCTGATCAACTGTCTGCGTGATTATTTATGTTCCGCGACACTTTTGCGACTTCGATTTTTTATTATCTTTGACATGTGTGTGGTGGGTGAGGTCGTGTGATTCGTTCGTAGCTGTGGATGCTACCCGGATAAATCTCTGATGGTGTTTACGTGACTCGGCACCCGTGAAACGATTTCGATCATTGTCGGAGACGGTAGTGGCTTCTGTCTCTGTTTTACCACTTTAGAATGGTCGGCTGAACTTGAATTCATGCTCGTCGATTTGGCTAAGTTCTGCTGCGCGAGTTAGATTATGTCTCAGCTGGAACGATCTAGTCATGGCCACTTTACAGTCCTAATCCGATATTCATAGAACTTGCCGTTGTGGTTAAAATGGCTACAAGGTATGGAGAGTGCTGTACAGACCTGGCAAGGTTCAATCACATTCAGTCACACGGGTCGTAAATCTCATTCAAACATAAATTAAATGCTAAATTAGACACTAGCGGTGATCGCCAAGTTCATGCTTGGAAGCTAGGCTTCTCAGCGACGGCCCCCTGCACAACATGCTCCTCCGAAATTTTCGATGACTGGGGTCACAATTCTAAGGCTGGGTATCTAGAGCGCATTGAGGTTGCTATCTTCGACACCGACAACATTGTTGTGTTCATCGAGATGGATCTGCTTCTTGGCGGTCGAAGCCTTTCTTGGATTCTTGGCACTGAAGATCTCATCAAGTTCCTCGAGCTACATTTGGGTTTTAGTATTGGCTCAATGTAGATATATGGAGGACAACTTACAGTGCGGTTCTTAGTCTCGGGAATGAAGTACCAGATGATAGCAGCCTGGACGAGACACCAGACCAAGAAGACGATGTAGGTCTTCCATTGAATCTTGTCAAGAGCAACTGGGAAACCGAATTGGTTGACAAGGGTACCGCAGGTGACGAACAAGTTGGAGAAGGCCATTCCCTTGGCACGCATCTCGAAAGAGAGGACCTCGACGGGGTAGAGAGCTTGAAGTGGAGTCCATCCGAAAGAGTAGACAGCCTGGAAGATGTAGATCATAGCAACAGTAGCTACACTGGCTGCCTTGTTGTCACCGGAGGCGTCGTAGACAACCTTGGCCTCTTTGGCGGCCGCTCTTGCAGCAACTTCTGGTGCAACGATAGAGGCTGCTGCGGTAACACCGATCCAGCAGATGGAACAGGCAACGTTGACCCAGATTAAGAGAGGACGACGACCGATCTTGTCGACGAACATACTGCCAGTGAATGAGACAATGCACTGGACAGCGTTCATCGCAACGAAGAGGTTGTTTTGGGTGGTAGTGTCCGTGATACCGGCCGTGCCCAAGACACCACTGAGGAAGTAGGAAACAACACCTGAATTGTATTAGCACGAGCACCGTTGAGATGATCTGGCAAACACATACCATTACCAGCCCATTGTCCAAAGAGAGAAACGACGCAATTGCATGCAAGACGGTATCGGGAGGTTCTGTTCTTGAACAGCGCCCGGTAATCCCACCATCTCTTGTCGGCACCATCGAGCTCCAAGTGAGCCTCGTACTCCCACATCTGAAGCTTGACCCACTCGCTCTCAGGGTTGCCGTTTCCGTGATACTTGGTGAGGAAAGCCTTGGCTTGCTCCTGCTTACCGTTGGTGTACAACCACTAGACATATTTCATCAGCATTGCAACCAGAGTCGGTAGAAATTCTTCTTACACGTGGTGATTCTGGGAGAAACCAGGCACTGAGGAAGACAACACCGGGGAACATTGCTTGGAGCCAAATAGGGACGATCCAAGATGCGTGTCCAGACAGGCTGAGGCATCCTCGGCAAGCACTACTGGCAACCAGTGCTCCTACAGGCCTATCAATCTGTTAGTCACATGATATAATGTCATCGCTTGTTGGGAAGACAAACCAGAAAACATTGTAGAAACCAGTGACGATTCCACGATAAGCAGGGTGAGAGATCTCAACGACGTAACAAGGACCGGCTGAGGCGATGATCGAGACACCCATTCCCATAAAAAATCGTCCTCCCATGAATTGACTGGTGTTGTTGGTGTTGACGACTGTTCCTTGAATTATGACACCGATGATGATGATGGAAGCTCCAATGAACATGCCAACTCTACGACCGAATGTGTCAATTGCGGGACCGATGAATGGTAATGCGGCGACACCACCGATTTGAGTCATGGAGCTGACAATTCCAGCTCCAATACCGACACTACCGACGCTGAAGAATTCCTTGAAGTTGTCCTGGGAGAGGAGGTTACCGAAGAGGGAAGAATCGAATCCGTTCGAGGTAGAACAGCAGAACCCAACCACCGAGATCAAGTAGAGTTGAATCGCGATCCAGTTGCGAGGGTGAGGGGGCTCCTTGAGCATGGCCGAGTTGAAAGTCTCATCACCGATGAGGACTTTCGAAGCTACTACCTGGCCCTTGTCGAGGGAATGATCGTGTTCATCATGTTCGGCAACATGATGATCCACGTGCTTCTCCGAGATGTCTGCCATCGTTTCCAGATGATAGAGGGAGTGTCGAGGGATCGAAAGGTGCTCAAGGGTGTCTTGAGTGACGGGAGTACTGGTGGAAGAATGACACCAGAGGGGGGAACGTCCAGCTACTTATCATTCCATGAAGTTGAAGGGCACTCAATCTCGCCACGGGTGCATGATATCCTGGCTCAGGTCATTTCTCTAGATGATTTTCCAGATGAAGGACAGACGAGGGGACGAGAATCAGAATCTGACTTGCTGCGACGTGATTGGAGGCACGCTCGCCAACGTTTCGGAGATCGGAGTGGCTTCCCGGGGTCGAATCTGGGGTTGGGAGGGATGAGACCTTCTTTCGAAGTGGAGCGACGGAATGACCCCTTCCGTCGTGTCCTCTTTGGGATGCTCGCGAAAGGCCAAGCGAGACAAGACAAGACAAGACAAGAGCCTCTTCTGCGTTACATCCGTCGAGCGAGCGTTCCTTGGGTGGCTCTCGCGAATCTAGACAGTAGCCGTTCGCTTAAGTGAAGTAAGTGACTGAGACACTTGAGAGGCTTGTTTGTATTCGCGTAAGACTTGATTGAGCAAGATCTGATCTGAAGCGCTAGATTCCCAAGAGAATGGATGGCGAGATGCGCCACCCGAGCTTGGCCATTTGATTTGGTCACTCACTCCCTCCCTCGGAGTCCCTCCCTCGTACAGTACTCGAGGACTCACTCGGTACACAATGGCTGCAATATTAATTACTTACTCCACAATGCACTGACTGCACTTGCACTTGCCCTGTAGTCTGTGCTGTACTGTATGTACCTGGATGTAGACTCGGCAAACAAACGCAGACAGATTACTGACTGCATACCTAATCGATCATGAATGTCAGCCAGGGGACAGCCAGGGGCCAGCCAGGGGCCAGTTCGTGCAATAGTCTAAGTATTTCGACTGTCGAGCTGGCAGGTTGTGATAGGATGTCTGGAAGTCCAAGATCCAACCAAGATCCAACAAGCTTCCCAGCTGGGTGAATGTGACAGGCTGACGCGAGGGACTTCCCTGGTAGACTTCTTGCTCGTATGTCTCTTTCGGGCCGAGGGGCTTCTTCTGCCTTTGTGGGGGAGAGAGAGAGAGAGAGAGAGTTCTGCTGGTGCTGTGACTGTACATAAACAAGTAGTCGAGGTAGTTTAGTGTCCAAGTCCATTTCAACGTCGGTCGGTCGACCCCAGGAACAGCAAACGAGCCGAACGCCTCCCGTCGCCAACAGACGCATCTCGTGAGAGGAAAGGGGTGTAGTGTAGGGACTGGAAAGTGGAGTGGAGAGTGGAGCCAGCCAAAGTAGTGCGTGCTAAGCTTCGCTTCTACCCGCAGGGACCCCCAGGCACCTGCAGTCCAGAGTGGATCAGTGGATGTTTTTGGCCTAGTGTAGGTAGGTACTGGACTGTCCTGTACGGTATATCGGCTGAGTTCAACCGTAGCGTACCTGGGTAAGGAACTCGACTCGTGCTGGGGCGCTGGCCTTCTGAATCTCTGTCTGGGCTGAATTGCCCCTCCCCATCGAATGTCCTATCCCCGTACAGTATCCCAGAAATCCTCATCCCCATCCCCATCCCAGCATTTCCCACCGCCATGGATCATGGATATCTCCATGTCTTTGATTTGACTTCCAGCCTTTTCCCCTCCCCTCTCCCCTTTTCCCCTCCTCCCCCTCCTTTCGTTCTTGCACGCGCAGGCGCGCGGCTCAGGAATCCGTCAGGGCCTCGCCCCATACACTTATCATGTTGTGTTGGTTGGGGTACCTCGAAACCGCTGGCTTGACGGCCCGGTCTTTGCCAGAATCTAAAGAGAGAGGAGAGGGCCTGTGGCATGGGTCGAAACCATGAGCCTATATCCTCCACAAATGGACGGAAAACGCTCGAAAATGTTAGACGAGCACGAGGTCGGAAGTGAAAACGGAAATGGAAATGTGGTCGATGCTTCCCTTGCTGTTATTTTGCAAAATTGCAATCGACTGGCCAGGTCAACGCCACTGAGAGAAAAAGCTGGCGGATATGGATGGGCTCCATTCTCGAGTGTGCAATTACGGCCCGTGATTAGGTACAACATCTTCCCCAATCTAGTGGTACCTGCACGAGATATGACCATCGTTGGGATGTTGTAATCTATCTGTACTTGATTTGTTACCGGCTGTGGAAGGATATTGACAGACGTGAGACGGTGAAGTAGTGGCTGATTATGCGATACGTTAGGGTTGATTGGTGGGAAACAGAGTATTGCTGCTTGGTGGTAATTGCCAAATTGCCATCTGTGCCTTGCCCACTTGACATGTAAGTATAGACAGTGCTCTTTGCATTTACACGTGGAGCCGCATAGCTTACCAAAGTGCTGGCTGGCATAGCAGACATGGGTAACAAATAGGATTCCCATAAAGACTACTGTGTAAGCCGGGATTATATCTTTGAACACTATTGAAACAAGAGCAGACACGGCATGCCATGAAGTTCTTTTTGATTGCTCTCATGAACCACGAGCCCTTTTTCAACTGGCCTGTTGAATGGTAGCTAAATTTGGAGAGATTCCGCAGATTAAATTTAGCACCAACCGATCCGCAACCTTGCAGCAAATGGATATCTACCAAATAGCAAACATGGAACATTTTTCCACCGGGGCCTTCCGCCCCTGGCCATCTGAAACAAAATCAAGCGACGTCCCATGTTGATCAGCCAGCTGATCTGATCGTCAAGGTACTAGGAGGACCTGGCTCTCGCGCCTGGTCATGTCGCTGAACTTCCACTCTCCTCCTCATGATTGCGATCTTGAGCTCTTTCGCACTCTGCCACTTGGGACCATTTTTTGCAACTTCATCCCGAAGATTCTTCTCCTTAGGATCTTCCGACACGGTCCTCGTCCGCTTCTGACTGGTGTTTTGGGTGTTGCACCTTGAACTCATGCTCTGGCGATCCGCCTCGATCTGTGAATCCGCAGCTCGTTCCCTCGAGTTTTCTTCTGCGGTAGATGAAGTTATGTACTGTGTGTTCGATATTAGCAACCCCTCTTCGTCGCCACTCAGCTGCCCCTTGACTGGCCGTTCTGGGCTCTTTCCGAATATGTCACTTCCGTGAGTTGAGACGATTCGAAGTCGAGTAGGCTTTGACACATCGTTGGTAGTGACGAACTGTGAATGTGTCTTGCTGAGCCCTTCCAACACCGTTCGCCTTTGTGAGGCTTTTCTGCGATGAAGATGTCGCTCGAGGCTGAAGTATGGAGATGAGGAAGCATCGGGGATCTTGCTCTTGGACCGGCGAGATTTCTCTTGAAGCTCCTTTGCCTGGCGCTGCGGAAGCTCGATGACCACTTCGTCGGTGTCCCGTCTCTTCCAGTACTGGACCATCTTTCTACAGCACTGTTCAATGGCTGCAGCCTCGGTAGGAGGTTTTGTCATCCACGAGTGCTCGAGTGCCTCTTCCGCAGTCATGCGCAATTCTGGATCGGCAGCAATCAATCTACGAAGGAATCGCAGAGCTCTCGAAGTCAAGTCTTGCCAGGCTGCATCCTTCTCCAAATCGCGGAAGAGCTCCTCCAGCTGTATTTGACTGACTTGCGTTCCTTGACTGCGCGGCGCGATTGAATGATTCGTCAACAAGAGCGCAATAGATGCACCTAGCGAGAACATATCGGCGGCGGACGTGTAGCCAACGTTCGAGGTCTCGACTAGATTAACCTCTCTAGATCAAGTCAAGTCAAAATCCTTCATGGCCCAGAAAATGATCCTAAGGGACAACTTACGGTGCAATATATCCTGATGTTCCCAGTCTGGACAGCATCCTTCCACCTTTGGGCCGTGCATCTATCGCAAACCCAAAGTCGGCCAGGACAACTCGACCCCCAAGATTTGTGTGCATAATCAGAATATTCTCCGGCTTGATATCCCGGTGTACAATGCCTTGAGAATGTAAGTACTTGAGGGCTTCAAGAAGTTGTCGAGCAACGATTCGAGCGTGACAATCAGAGAGCGGACCGTCGTTGCGATCGATATAAGAGTAAAGATCTCCTCCTGGGGCAAGATCTGTGAAGGTGTACCTGACACATCAGTGTTGTCGTTGACGCCGAAGCTAGATCGCTTACATGCTGGTCTCGGAGAAGAAAGCCCTCTTCATATTGATAATGTGTGGCTACGGACAATCAGATGCCATCTGTGAATGTGAGAGTGCAGGCCTACATGGTTGAGCCTCGAGAGGATGAGTATCTCGCGCTGGAGTTTGACCCTTTCCTCCGCAGATGCCACGATGCTGGTATCGTATGGATGGTCTGCAACCTTGCTAAAGTCCACAATCTTGCAAGCTATCTGCTTGGATGTAGCAACGTCTGTCGCAAGGTAGACTGTGCCGTATTGGCCTGTTCCTAACACTCGATCTTTCTTGATCGTGTACAGGTCTTGGAAACACTACGAAGGTAAGTGATGAGCAAGGCGTGTTTCAAGCAGCATACCTCAATGTCGTCAGGATTCCCTCGACAATTGCCCGGGGAGGATAGGGAAGGTTGGTGAAATTTAAACCGCCAGTTTGGACGTACTTCGATGACATCCCCATGCGAGAGTAGATAAGCCAGCCTCTCCCGGCCAATCATTCCAATGCATAATCCATTGACATATGTGCCATTTCTTGATTCTAGGTCCTCGCAATATATCAGTGGCTGCACGGAAGGGTCAGTCTTGTCGAAGATAACTGAATAGATGCGGAAGTGTAGTTTCGAAACGAAGGGGCAGTTGGCATCAACTGCAATGGGAATGGGAATACTGTAACCGTCAATACTGAATGTCGACTAGAGTGGAGTGGCCCACGTCTTGCAGGTTCCTGATCTTGGCCATGGCATAACGAATGGATCTCTGCCGATTATCAACTCATCACCGTGCGCAATAAGGGTATCTATAGAAAAGTTTGCCATGAGTTGGACATCGACGCGCCAGTATATATTTGACTCACCTATAGTCCTACCTTCCTCATCTTCCCATCTGAGAGCGCCAATGTGCTGCTGCTCATCATAGTCTTCAGAAAGATGACCTAGCGGACTTCGAAACATGTTCAAAAGAGATATTAGTCTAAGGCTTTGTCAGTTGAATTCGGAATAGTATATCAATATGTTCTTGAAGGTTACTGGAAACCCTTGAGCTTGCTTCAAGCTTGATCTTGGCCTGAGCATGAGCTTCTGAAGTTGATGGGAGAGGAAGCAGCGGTCTGCCAAGATATTCCTCAAGCAGGAAACGCGGCACTAGATTAGTCTCCATCACTACCTGCCTGCCAATCTATACATACCTACTTAGGAAGGAAGAGAGGCCAACCAAGTTCAACTTTCTTGAAGTAAAGACTTCTATTATTCTGTTTAGACGTAGCGAAGTACGGTTGTTGGCCAGAAAATCAAGCAATCTTTTACGCGAGGGCAAGGTCATTAGTTTCAAGGTACACTCTGACTTCAAACGGTCCGACGGTTGACCCTTTTGGAGTAGTGAGCCCATTCCCATTTTATTCAGCCCGGAATTTTGGCCTTTCGTGCGA
This sequence comes from Rhynchosporium graminicola, assembly GCA_900074885.1. NCBI lineage: Eukaryota > Fungi > Ascomycota > Leotiomycetes > Helotiales > Ploettnerulaceae > Rhynchosporium > Rhynchosporium graminicola. The sequence goes on from FJUW01000085.1 coordinate 101,034, forward strand.
AGCGATTTTTTATATTTGAAGGGTATCATGGTGTCAGTGATGGGGGAGAGAGGTTGTTAAAAAAGGGGACTCTACGGTTGATTCTGACTGTTAAAAAGCGGACTCTACGATTGATTCTGACTGAAAATCAAGCACCGTCACGAATGGTTGAAAGGTCCTCACAACCAGCAGAGAAGCAAGCATGGAGACAACTGCGGTTCTCTACACGTCTATAACCTGTGATGCGCAAGTGAACATAAGGCAATAGTGAGGGTGTCGCTATGTGCGAATTGTCCGTTACTGTCATCATATCATATCTGCACACCACTTTCAGCTGACCCTCACAGATGTTGAGCCAATGTTGTATAATGATTATCCCGCATTACAGGTATTTCCGTACCTACATGAGTTTAGGCAATCGGCTGAATGATAAGTCCAATACAGATGTGTTCACCTGGAACGGAGTAAGTTACCCTCTCTGATATGAAGACGGATTTGACCAGCCATTGGTGACCATGACCATTCAATACCAAATTAAGGTCCAAATTCTCAAGGAAGTCCAAGATATCAATGCGTGGTCGGACGACGCCCAATAATTGTCTATACATTTCGTAAAGGAAGGATCTTCCAGAAATGCTCCAACTTCCAATGAGACTTATTGTCAGAACTTCATATACCACCTACCTACGCCTACCTAGGCTCCCGGTGTACGGTATTATCCGCACACCAAAACCGAGATGTGTAATAGCACAGCGACTCCTTCGCAACTACTGATCAGAAGTGATTTAAAGTTATGCCAAAAGATGGAAGCGCTTCTTGCGAGTACAGCAGTAATATAATTGAAAATTTCGCTTCGTTGTCTGTCTCACTGTGTTACATCCTAGGAAGTGTCTCTTATTGATATTCTTCGTTCTCGCCTGTTGGTATGCAAATGATATCGTACACCGGGAGCTAGGTACCTAAGTATTTGACCTCTCTACTCCGTTGCTCGTGAAATGGCACGTGATAAGCCCTAACTGAAACTAGGATGCTTTGGACCAAGCGCTTCGCTAAGCCTAGCGCCTCAGATGTCTGCACATTTACTTGATCGTGGGACAGGCACTTCTCAAATCTTCAACCAGCTCTATCATATCACGCATCATCGAAAATGCGGGCGAAATGGGTATGTATTTCACGGCCTCACTGCTCAGAAGCACATGCTAACACTCACCTCAGAGAAAGAAGCGTGTTCGCAGACTCAAGAGAAAGCGCCGCAAGACGCGCGCAAGATCGTAAGCTGAAGCTCTTCGGTACATGAAGCTTGAAGCAATTGCTGACTCTCCTCACAGCAAGTAAACAACTCGCGACATCCCGATCTCAGTCGCTCTAACTCGCAAACCAACGCCATGACAATTTAACCTCCACGTTTACGCCATCTCCCGCATCAACTTCTACGCCTTTTCCAACACTCCAGATCATACGCACAGTTTGGGGCTACCACTCGGTACAATGGAAGCTGGGATGTTCAAGGATAGAGCAGCTTGATGACGCGTATTCTCTGGCTTTTGGTGGAATGATTTGCTAGGAAGCAGGGCTGGTCAACAATCCTGTCGGACTGTCAATTGAGGGTTTATGAACCAAAGGAGCGATAGAAGGATAGCTGCCCTAGATGCTTGATATCGTCGACTTCAATTGCATGAGAGAATAAGAAAAGAAGATTGCCTTCGTATGATCGTGCTTTAACGTGATTTGTGATCTGAATTGCTGTGCGATTGAACTCTTTCCTGCCTGTGCTCTAAGCTCCAACGAGCTCGCACTGAATACCGCAGCAGCTTCATCACAGCTTTCTCATGGCACTCTTCTATCTACATATATCGCTCCATCGCTCTCAGGCACACTACCCGGTCGTCAATTCCATCTCTACTAACCCTGCTTCCAATGTTTGACATCGGAGGCTTTCCCCCGCATTATGCCTCGGAAACTAGGCTCTAAACATCGGTGAATATTTTCTGGTCCTCCGACATCTTGAGAAATTTTGAATAATTTTGAATATCGTATCCAAGAGTTTGACAAGAATTGGTCTCACCAGCCCTATCTGGAATCATGTCAGGAAACGTGGAAAAGGTCAAAAAAAGGAAGAGGCGTACGGATGGGTCCTCGAAACCAAGCAAAAGAGTCGCGATCGAAGATGACAAGCAAATTAGAGTATCGTTCTCTGAGACGGGCACTTGGGCACCAGTTATAGGTATGCGCATCCGAATTGGAAGACATTGAGATTTCTTGCCTGGATTTGAATGCTCAGTGGCTAACAGCTACAGCTTCTACACCTGGTCTGGCTGTTCCGACGTCAATCCACCTGAAACCATACACAAAAGCTCGCAAAAATGTTCCCTCGAAGTCCAGCAGTATCATAGCCAAAGAATTGATTTTACACTCCTCCGAACACCCGAAGTTGGACTATACGGCACACGAGGAAGAATCTGGAGGGACAGATTCATTGCTCAAGCATTATGTCGGTGTCTACGATCCAGAAACTGGCAAGATGGAGGTCATGGAGGCACGGAAAATGGTCATTCGGGGAAGCGTTCGAGCTCAGCAAGTTGCCGCGGAGGATGAATTATCAAGAGTAAGTTAGAAGAAGCTCAGATGTTCGGACGAAGCTAATTGCGCCTTCAGGATATGCGAGAGCGTCGTGATATTTTGGGCCAAACATTTGGTACTAAGAAAGCTAAGAAGGCTATTACTTCCAACACGGAGAACGCCATTTCTCCCAACAAGTCTGCTAGAAACAAAAACAACCCTGCGAAGTTTGATCCTGCCACAGCAGCTATCCTCTCAGGTATTTCTGAGACCACCAAGGGTATGGCAACCAGAGACGAGTTGGCACAGAGAGCTGAGGACGCAAAACCACGACCGAAACCGAATAGGGATGCCACACAACCGCAAGATGTTTATACTACTGATGATCTGATCGGAAAGGATGTCATGAAAGCAATTCCTGTGAAAGTGTGGCAAGACACAGTCAAGGCAAATAAGGAATTGCCAGTACTCTCCCGATTTGCTGCAGGCCGACTCCGTGGAGTGATTATGAACGTTGAAAAGCTCAAGATTCTGCGGTACATGGTTCTCTTGATGCGGGTTCTGGGCTCTACTCGTCTGACCAGGGGAGTCAGGATGTTACCAAAGAGAGACGAGTTGAAGCAATTCCTGGAGGATATACCCGAGACAGTGTTGGAGAGCATCAAACGGAAGTTCACAGACGCTGGTACTATCACGAGCTTTCAAGTAGACTTGATCAGAACACATCTGTGTGCGTTGGCCTGTATAGTTGATAACTTTGAAGTTCAAACCTTTGACCTCATGGAGGATTTGAAGCTGGATACCAAGGAGATGTCGCAGTACTTCTCGGAGATTGGAGCAAAGATCGTGGTGCTGGGAGAATCGGAGAGGAGAAAACAGGGGCTGGACAAGGCTTCTGCTGCTCAGCGAAGGGTTGCGAAGCTGAAGATACCTCTGGAATTCCCCAAGGCTTCCTTTGGACGAAGAAAGTAGAAGCATTCATTGTAATTTAGGTCAGTAACGGATTCTTTGTCTCGACGAATAATACAGCTTGGGGTGGACTAGCAGTCAGACATTTCGATTCGTTCAGATTGTCAATGTGATATCCAATCTCCAAACTGGGAAAATTCCACACTTTAAGGGCTCCTCATGCCGATTTTTCTTTTGTAATGGATGGAAATTGAGGTGCGACATTTATGACTTGGTGACTTTGACCTGGTGTCTCTACCAGTGCCGTTGTACTGTTCCCCAGTTAACCACCTTACATCCCTTCTTCATAAGCTACTTACTCAAGACATGTATCGATCCTTGCAAAGTTGCGTCAAGATACAACTTTATCATGCCACGCAGTTTTCAATTTTAGTTCTTTTCCGAGGCTGACCCGAGCCTCTCCACTTCATACCGAATGGCTGGCCTGTCCCTGGCATTTGCTCATACAAGTACATCATGGACATATCACCATATCCTCCTATTGCAATATTGTCAGTTATATTTGACTGCTCAGCTGATCTTCATAGTAGTTACTTGAGCAAGCATCGAGGCGATCAACTGTAGTACCTAGGTAGGTACGTACATCCAATCTCCAAGATTACTTATAGATCGCCAAGCGTGAAACGAGGCCTTAGTTGTAAACAAGCATGGAAGGCTGAGCCATCCAAACACCAGCCAAGCCACAATTGCATCCTGGCAGTAGGCCACCTGCAACCATCCATTTACGCTTATTCGCGCATTTCGCAGCTCCCCTGGGCGAACCTTAACGACATCAAACTATAACGCAGAGGGATTATGTAAGTGACGCGACGAAATACTTGTGGTTCAGAGACTATTCTGACTCGCAGGTACGGAAGTTATGCGGAAAGGGTATGCCGGGATGTCATCTAACCCTATTTTGCATCGGCGTGGCTCTGCCGGTCAGACATGGGAGGGAGGCTGCTGACCACGCGTATCGGGCGAAGCTGATGGTGTGCATGCTGCAAGATTATGTACCGTAGTCATTTCATTTGCATTGGAGTGGTATAAGTAGGATGAGAGTTTAAAACCCCTGAGGATCGCCCTCTTATATGTTGCTTCACTTTCTCTCAACACACCACTTATTGAATCATACACTCTCCAGTACTTCCAGCTTCGAAACCTCCCCAACATACCTAGGTAGACTCAACCAACGATCGTCTTACGCTCAACTTTACATCATCCAATATGCCTTCCCAAGAAACTCAACAGCCTCAAGCCCAGCAAATGGAGCTCCCAACAACCGGCCAGGTCAACTCAGAGCAACCTGTACAGTTCCCCTCCCCTCTCCCAACATCTCATCACCGAGAACTTCTCACTGACACACATTCCAGCGCCCAACAGAGCAAATGACCGCTGAGCCTATGAGCATGCGTGGTGGTGGAGGAGGTGGTCTCTGCTGCGGGCTGTAAGTCATCTGCCTGCGCTGGCCCTGTGATCCCCAGCCAGCCGCATACAACACATGCTGACTGCCTGACCCATATCAGGTGTGCAGGACTGGCATGCTTTGAGTGTCTTGACTGCTGTTTCTAGATGTGCAGCACTTTTCTTCTTATCGGGGGCCGTGGATTGGTGTTAATACCCTGGATGGAGTGGCTTTGTCATTTGTCATAAGAGAGTGTTGGGATTAATGGGTCATGGATACTATGTGTGGACGGATCTGAAATTGTGAACTTTACTCCCTTATCCGCTTTCTTCGTGGCTTTAGTGATGGCAACTTTTGGTGGCTCGTAAAATGTTTGTGATAAATTTGATTGATCTCTACATCTGAAGAGCGGATTGTAGTAAGTTCGCTGCCAAGTGGTTTCGTCGCCTGTTTGCATATTATTGTTGCCAGGCTGGCTGTGATATGCTGCCAGATACGTTGCAGATAGGAAGTGTTCATCATCATAGAAGAATCACTGCCCATGAAGCTGAATCCATATCTGATAGCTCATGTTGATTTTAACATCTATGCAAGTACGCGATACAAGTGAAGTCAAGACAGTCACACACGTGTGTGTCAGATCAAGGAACCATTCTCACATCACGAGCGTTTGGATCATGCAGTCAATCGAACCATTTCCTTCCTTCTCACTGTATTTTATATCCTTGAGACTTTACTCCAAGGAAAAGATACGGGAACACCAACACTGAAAATTTCCATTGTCACATCCCCCAGATAATCCTTGCTTCAGATGAAAAAGAATACAAACATTACAAGCACCAGACAAAGTTCAGATCTTAGACATCACCCGTTCCATAGCGCCTATCTCATCGTCGAATTTGGCGATTGCAGCAAGCGCTGCTGCTTTGGCATCCTTGAGCTGCTGGAGTTTCCTTGCTAGCCCGAATTTGCTATCAGCAAAAAGAACCCGTCCCCAATGGTCATAGCTCTCTCGGTATCAGAACCCCCTCCTCGATGCACGGGTACAGAACATGGAGCAAATTCGCTCAGGGGGCTTCGCTCTTCCGACACTTGCCTTTCAGGCGAAGGCGAGGGCGAAGTCGATGTAGTATCTATGGAAGAACTCGTTTGACATGCTCGTCCCGATTGTCCTTCCTGCCGAAATCTTTGGTGCGTCTTTACACGAGGTTGATGGGCATATATATGAAAGTCCCTCTGCGATGGACTGTCCGATGACGCCGCTTTAGATCTCCAAATTTGGTGAAATCTGTCGCTTCGCAACTGGGGATGATACACTTGTGAGGACGTTTGTGCTGGCCCATGTGTCTTTCAGGGATTTGGGTGAGCGTGGCTTTGTGGTCCGGAAGATTTATCATACCCAAAGGTTGAATCTTGTGGGAGCAGTCGTTTGTCTGCACGTCCTGGCCATTGGCATGTTCTGTTGGCTTCGTAGCCTTTGTCATCCTTGGCTTGGTCGGAAGGCAATTGAAGCTGCTCAGACCTGTAGTTCGTTAATCACCTTTGATTCCGCCGATCAACACTTTTCATAAGCCAGTGGAGCAATGTTCATAGTCTCATATGTGAGACACCAAAGATCCATGAGAAGGTGATATACCAAAGTAGATCGAAAGGATAGAGGTCTTTTCTATTAATGTCTGGATACGAGGTATTGTGTTCCAGAGAGTCCTGGTAAAAGACATATAGATCGTCAAAACCAGCAGGAAAGTCGCTGCCCCGGAACCCAAGGTTTAGCTGGTTGTTGCTCTGTGACAGTAGGTCTGGTAAAGTAGTGTTAGTCTAGAGCCACGGCGTAGTGCTGGGACACGCTGAACTTGCCTGGGAATCTTCCATCCAGTCCGGAAAAAGATTCACTGTACGTCCACCTATCCTTAGTAAATGGTCATATTGGTTGTTCATTTGTAAGCGTGCCATAGATATGATTCACGCTAAGACTTTTCAATCTGTATCGTAAGAAGGAGCTCTATTTGGAAAATGGTCTAGAGGGGGTTTTGAAAGCATGCACATACTTTGATTAATGGTCAAGTCGCAAGATATCTCAAGAGAGTACCCTGGTCACCACTCTACAATCCATATGCTCCAGTCTATAATCCATGTGCCAAGCGCGAAGAGATTGTGTATTCCGAGTAGATTCATGCTTCTGTTAGGCAGAAGCTCTTGTGTTCTGGCTTCTGCGCACCATGGAGACGGCGTTGGATCGAGGAGGGCGACCAGCAACTCACTCATTCAGGGTAGTATCCCATCCAATCTCAGCGCCAGAACCAAACACGAGATCGTCCCATTATAGCCGTTGTGGGATGGTTGACATGTAACAACTGACTGTAGAGACTCTGCACTCGTGTTTTCAAGGTAAACAATGTCCACCGGCGATGATTCAGCAGATTTGGAAAAAATAATGATATCCAGAAGAAATAGTCAGTACCAAAAGGAGTAGGTTCAGATAATGAATATGTTCACAAGCAAGCTCTTGAGGATGTCATTTTTATCCCCTGATATAGGCGGAGACATCAGGAACGAGGCAGCAGGTTAAGTTGCTGCCCGATGTTCGCCCTACGCCCGACTTCTAAGAAGTATCACAAGCGGGACGAATCAAGCATAATAAAGCCACAAGACACTGTTGCTTCGTTGAAATTCCGGGATAAGCACTTACTCCAGAATGAGGCTGTAAATATTGCGTAAGTGGTTGGCAGACATGGAAGTCCTGGAAGTGAAAAACTCCCGAGTCCCTAGAAGTCACAAGGCTGGACCAATGATCAGAAAGAGCAGACAACACTTGTACGCCGATCAACTGTGACAAAGGAACCGACTAGAAAGGCAAATCAGATGCATTTCAGGCTGAGGAGTTGGGCGTAAAAGGTCTCAAGGGACGAAATTATAGGCCCTGCTACGCTTGCCCGTATCGTGAAGAAGTAACTGCTAAGCCTTGACCATAAACGCCAACCAGCAAAGCTGCAGCTTTCTTAGTCCTCACTAGATCGTCTGAAGGCGGTCAGATTGACTTCTCCAATTGGTCAAACTGCGTGAACCAACTCAACGTGAAGTGAGGCGAGGGTAGTGCTCTACTATGTCTCGTGATGATATCTCGCGGACGGTTTACAGTGTCTCTAAAGCAATTCTGGAAATTGGTCTTCTAGCTTGAAAAGCATTCCGATTCGGTCGAAATAGTGATCCAATAGAGATGGACGATTAGCGATGTGGTTAGACGTTGGGCAAAGAAGTTGCAACCGTGTAGAGCCTCGCTTAGTGTTGACATCAAGGGACCGGCGGTAAGCGAGCTTTCCACTCGGGTAAGCGAATCTATTGATATGCCGGAGCGATTGATAGAGACAATTTTCTCAAGAGATTCTCTTGCATGAGTTCAGGTCCGAGACATGTTGCCTATACCAGGACCTGAACCCCGGTTTGAAATGCTCGCGAAGTTACTAGAGTTGGATGTCTCCCTGATGCTTCAATATCGTGTGCATACATTGACAAGGTCTACTCCTCGGCGGCCCTTCGCAAGCTTCGGGGCCAAGGGACCTTGCTTCGCGCAGTCTATAAAGAAAGTACGTAGAAAGTACTTATACTTAGGGGTACTCACAAACAGCTGCCCTACGCAAGCTTCGGGGCTGTTTCGATTCGGGCGTGAGTAAGATTTTCGTGTTCCTCCTTTTCAGCCGTGCACCTGCCAAGGCACGTCACGCGTGGGTGCAGCCAATAGGGCCATTTCACGTGACCCGTTTTTTTTACGATATGATCCACAAATAGCTTAATATTATATAGATAAGATCTTCTCCGTGCCGGCCCTTCGTACAGTAGGGTGCAAAAAGTTTGAACACCCCCCCTAGTAAGCTAAGGGGTACTTACCCGATTTAGACGTGTTTACCTCGCTGCTTTGAAGGTAAATAAATTAATTAAATATCTAATACTTCGTATACTACCCTTTAGCCTTAATTACAGATTGTACTCGATAGTCTATAGTAGTAGCTAATCTATATAGAATTCTATTATTAATTGCGTGCTACGCCTCTTATGCTCCTCGGACTAAAGCATTAAGTATATCGTTAGTATTAGGAGCATGCTATGACAGCGCATGGTATACGTGGCAGATACGGGCCAGTATCGGTGCCTTAGGCATACCCTCCTTATATATATAGAAGGTGCAGACTCCTTTAGAGCTCTATATCTTTCTGTTTCCTTCGTACTAGAAAATATAAGATCGCTCTTAGCCTCCCTACTTGTTTATTCTTACTTATATACCGCTTTAAGTCTTATGTTATTATATTAAATAGAAAGATTAAGACCGCCGGGGATAGTATTAAATAATATCTCACCTAGAAAACTCGATTCGCATGTACGACTACTAAGGAGCTCTTCGCTGAGTTATCTCTACTTACATTAGATTTTCGGAATTATACGGAAATAATTAGTACTATTAATTACGAATTCGATAGTTAGGTTTTCAAAAGAGCCGAGATTCTAGAGATCTCTTAGATAGCTAGGAATTTGAATATAATTCAGCCTTAGAAGCACTAGTATTATTACGAAGTCACTCTCGGATACTTCGAAACTCGTTCTTTTATGCGTACGAAGTAAAATAGCGGACGAATTTTAGATAGAAACTTCCTTATAGGCCTTAATATTTATTATCCCTTTACCCGACTTTAACCTTCCGAAAGTAGCTCTAATAGCGAAAAACTTTACTTTTAGGCTAAGACGAAGTAGCTTATTACCTTAGCGGAAATTATCAGAATTCGACTCGTAATCCCTATACCTTAGTATAATTTATCCCTTTTAGTAGAATCGACCTCCCTCTACTAGAACTTTTGATTTAATACTTTCTATATCTACTTAACGAAGATATCTAACTCTCCTTAATCTTTCGGCTTCTTTAGAATTCGATTTCGACTTTCGCTTCTTTTATAACTTTCAAGTATTCTATTACTTTCGCTTAGCCTCGCTTACCTAATACTATACCTCCTAAGAAGGCTTAGCTAGCTCCTATAGCTTTATCGGAATACTCTTATAGCTCCTCTGATTCCGTACTTATTATAGAATTACTTTAATCGATTAAAGATTATTAATTACAGATAGAATCGACTACTCAGGAGCTTTCTATTAGTATTAGTCGCATCGAACAGATATTTGCCGAGTTTTTACGTACTTAGGTATAATCGATAAACCTTGGACCTTTAGTAAACTCAGTATTATAATTACTAATAGAACTTACTCTTGAACGCTCTTTAATTAATAATTTACGAACCTCTAGTAAGTCGTAACTAACTGAAAGTATCGATAATCTTAATATAGGGATTAACCTGTCTTTTAGCTAATAGCGTGCTTCTATTTAGGACCGACTAGAAGTTAATTCAGATTAATACTTAACTACGCGTGCTTATAAAGCGCTAGTCTAGAGCTCTACTTCTAGCCTTATAAGAGGTTACTTAGAACTATAGTATCTCTCGGAAATTACGCTTTTCTCCTCTACTAAAGAGATAATTTCAGTACTTACTTCTTATTACTTTTCCGGACTTAAAACAGAGTAATATCAGATTGAATTTCATAAGCTTTTAATAAAAAAGGAGTCCTTTTTATAATTCCGTATAAAGTTCTAAAGCTCGGCAATTCTCGGAGGTATAGCTAAATTAGAGTAGTACTTTTACCTCTAGCCGAAGCTTACTATACGGCTACGTATAGCTACCGCTCTAATTAAGTACTCTTAGAAGACTAATTATTTAGCTATAGTCTCTTCTCTTATAGCACTCGATTTAGAACTCTCTCGACTACCTTTAATACCTCGAGCTACTCTAGCTCTATCGATAGTTAGTACGTCTTCTGAGCTCTTAATACCTATCGAGGAAGTATAGTATTACTACTATAAGAAGCATAGTTACTATAAGGGCGATTATCCGATATTAAAGAAAAAGAAGGAGTGATTTGCGTCTTACGCTTTAGATTAATAATTACTTGGATTTTATTTAGAATTCGACTTGATTTAACTATCTTTTCTTTCGTTTTTTATTTACCTTTAAAGGCTCGAGGGCGAGCCTTTATCTTAGAAGGGGGTAATATAATAGCGTATAGTATACGTGGCAGATACGGGCCAGTATCGGTGCCTTAGGTATACCCTCCTTATATATATAGAAGGTGCAGACTCCTTAAGAGCTCTATATCTTTCTATTTCCTTAATACTAGAAAATATAAGATCGCTCTTAGCCTCCCTACTTGTTTATTCTTGCTTATATACCGCCTTGAGTCTTATGTCGTTATATATGCTCGAGCTCAGGATATAGTCGATAAAGCTCTACTTTTATTAAAGCCTAGAGGTTTTCGATCGGATTTAAATCAGGAGAGTACAGAAGCTAGCTTATAACTCGAATATTTATTTCCCGAAGTATCTCTTTAATAATATTCCCTCGGTATAGACCTGCGCCGTTATATATAAACTCTCCTCCTTCGACTATTATATCTAGTAGAAACGCTTTATATAAGTTCCGTATAACTTACGAAGTAACTCCTCTATAAGTAGTAAGAGGATCTCTATCGAGAGGTATTAAACCCGTCCTCCGATTATAGCTAAATATAGCCTAAAGTATTTTCTTTACTCCTTTCCCTGAGTATCGAACCGGTTATATATCTCATTCTCGAATTTGATCTCGAGGGCGTATAAAGGTCTAAATAGGTTTAACTCCTACTCTTCGTTTAACTATATACTTATTAGACTACGAAATACGTATCTAATCGTTAAGTATATATACCTGATGCCGAATTACCTACTCGAGACGAGCTTCTATATATACCGGAGTAATAAAAGGTCGCTTCTTTTGAAGCTACTTCCTCTTATTTATCGAGCGAAGAAGACCTTATATATACTACTTCTTATAATTATTATTTACTTCTCGGAGTAAGTCTTATATTTTAATATAAGAGTTCGAGTAATTTATAATATTATATATATGATCGCGTTATTCTTCAGTTAAGGCTCGAGGCTTACCTAAATATAGTTTCGAAGCTTAATTCTCGTCTCGTGTTACTTACTTTCGAATAGTCGTACGAATAATAGAAATTGGAATATTAGGGTGTTTTTAATATATTCGAGGAGCACTCTAGCTAATAGAGTGAAGCTCGCAGATACGAGAGCGCATCTGAGAAGAAAGCTCTTTCCGAGGTATTTCTGAATACTTTTAAAACGCGTAGTGTTTTCAGTAGAAGAAGTCTCGAAAAGCAGTAAGAGTTATACGTCCAAATCGGGTAAGTACCCCTTAGCTTACTAGGGGGGGTGTTCAAACTTTTTGCACCCCACTGTAAGCTCCGGGGTCACGGGACCTTGCTTCGCGCAGTCGTTATAGGTGATAGTTAATCCGTAATAGTCGCTTATAGTAGATAATAGTAACTACGTAAATAAAGACTTACTATTAAAGATAAATTCTAATAGATACTAATAATAATTGAATTTGAAATAGGCTAAAGGTAATAGTATTATAAGTACGTCTCTCCTGTAGTAATAATTATAAACCTTCTTTTTAGCGATACTATAATTATTAAGTACGTATCTACTATATCGATTCTGTCGATCTACAGCCTTATAGTAATTACTAACGGACTGTAGGATATCTACTACTACTGCTACTGCTACTACCTCTGCTGCCGCTGCCTTAGCAGCCTAATCTTACGCCGCCGGCCTTATAGCTCCTCTACTAACCCTTACTATATAAGTTAGCCCTAGCTATCTAACGGTTCGTAACTTAGCTAACGAATACTTATAAGGCTACTCTTACTCGCCCGCGCTACTGCTGCTATAACGCGGCTCTTTACTCTCCCTTCTTTCCGCGCTACTAATTTATATCCGGGTCAGGTCTTCTCTAGTGCTAATTAGTCCTCTAAACTAGAAGCTCGATACGTCTAGATCTATAAGTTATTCTATATTATTCCCTAACTAATTATACTCTATAACGAACTATTTTAGGCATAGAGATACTAATAGATATAGCTAGATATATTAAGCTTCCGGGTTATAACTATTACTAAGGAAGCTATAGCCCTTAGATAAAGTGCGTTCGAGTCGCTAGTTTTTTAAGTAGCTCCTGCGCTAACTGCTACTATAGTAATATAGGAAGCTATTGCTTGCTCTATAAGTTATATTCCGAACTGAATTATAACTTATATTAATATTTACAGATCCGTAGGCCCTACTGCTCCTGCCGCCCCTATCGTTCCCTCCCCTGTTACTACTAGCTCTTCCTCGGGTCGCACCTATAGTCGTAGAAATACCTAGGTCGCTCCTAGTGCCTGTAATAATAGTAAGTCGTAAATCGAACTGCTTTATAGCTCGTAACTAATCTATAGTAGCTTACTATCCTTTCCCTGCTACTACTAGCTATATCTATCGCCCCTACTATACCTACTACTAGCTTTTAGAAGCCCGGGCGATTCTTTACGAATCGCTTGCGAATAACTTCTACGCAGAGGCCGATTTAGAGAAGAAGATAGAGCGTAAGAAGAAGGAGAGTAAGAGCTTAATTAAGTTATAAATCCTATTAAGGGTCCCTTATAAGAGTATAAGTTAAATTTCGGGGCTGAAAATCCTATTATAAGTCTCTTATAGGAGTTAATATTAAATAGAAACCGCGTTCTACTTTATCTTTAACTTCTTTTAGATTTTATTAAACTTTTCGTAATTAAGAGACTTATATAGTATATCTATAGACTTATAAATTATTCTTAACTAAACTAATATTAATAAAGATTAAGTAATACCTCTAGAAATATAATATTCGTAGTCCGAAGTCGATTTTCTATAAGTAATAATATACTTAACCCTTTAACTTTAGATATCTATAATAGACTAATATATAGCTAACTATAAGTAAATATGGGCGTTCGTAAGTCTAGCCTTATCATATGAAACGATTATCCTCAAGACTTATTAATAGTTATAGCGAAATATAAACAGATCGGAAATTACTTTTATTAAAGAGTAATTTTAAGCTTATTGTCTATTTTAGTTAATTTAATCCGCGAGAGAACTCTTAACTATCTATCGAAGTCTCTATCTAGAATCCGAGCCTTGATTAGTGCTTTCTTAAGCTTATAACTACTAATCGCGTTTTATTATAAAGGCCTTCTAGTAGCGTAAAGTTACGTAAAAGAAGAATAAGCGAACTAAGCTTAAGATATAAGTGCGATAGTAATAGTAACAGAAGATCGATTTTTTAAAGAATCTTAGCTAAAAACTAATAAAGGTCTATTTTAGCAATATCTATATCTATTATATATATATCTATACCCGAGTAAGTTCGTAACTAGCTCAGAAAGCAACTAAGAATTATTCTATTTAGCTTTATAATAGTTATATTTAGAGTTAATAAAAAGCAGCGACTTATAAAAGTAGTTATATCTATAGTAGCTCCTCTAAGAAGATCTAGTAGGTAAATAGAGTCGATAAAACTAGAAACGCTAATAAGTTAATAAATATAATCTAGAACTATAACTAAAAGCTCTTAATATAGATTATAAGGTAGAGTACTAATCTAATCTACGAATTCCGAACCGCGAACCCCTTCTTAGACTCGTATATTAATTCGTAAGGTAATCTGACGTAATCGAGGCTAGATAAATAACTTTTAAATATAAGTAGTTATAATATTAGCCTGCGAACCCTACGGTACAACTAGAAGTATCTGCGTAAAGTCTCTACTAAGTATTACGAGTATACCGCCGAAGAGAACGTTATCTATAGAGCCCTATATATCGACTAATAAGCGGTAAACTACTTTAAAATAATACTTATATTATATTAGTACCTTATCCTAGATAATCAGATCGACTCGATATAAGAGACTGCTAAGCGCGCTTTGCTTCGTAATACTACTTATAGATTATTCTATAAGATCGATCGGAATCTTGAATTATAAGTATAATATTCGCCTATTCAGTAATAATAGAGCTATAATACCTATAGAAATAACATAAAGGACCGACTTTTCTTCGCTATAGTAATAATAGCAGAAGGTCTTATATAGATACGTTTTACTAGACTTACTTTAGCTTTAGATATAAAAGTGCGCTATTTCCAGTTCGGTAATAATCGCAGTTACGATATTCGTAAAAGCTATAAGCTAATCGCTATTAAGGTTCGCTTTTATTATTTACGCTAAAGTAGTAAAATCTTCGATTCGATTATCTATTATCTATTAGAAGGTATAATAATAAGCCTAGTTCTACTTATAAGTAGGTAAGCTAACGCTCGAAAGTGACTATTACTAATCCGTAAGGCCCTCAGCTAAGAGCTATAGTTATGACGACAGCTCACCTGAATATCATATGAGAAGAAGGATAGATAATAGGGCCTAAGTTCATAGGTATCCCGGCAGAACTAATATCCGACTCGGTATAATATCGGACTAGTACTAGTATATATATATAAGGTACTTTATACCTTATCTCTCTTCTTCTTTCTTCCTTATCTTTTTATTTTCTTTATAGTAGACTATATAAGATCGCTCTTAGCCTCTCTACTTATTTATTCTTACTTATATATTACCTTAAGTCTTATATCGTTATATTAAATAAAAAGATTAAGATAGCCGGAGATAGAATAATATAATATCTTAATACTAAGTTAGTTATTCGATAACTACTCGTATATAGCTAAGATACTAGAGATCTCTCGGATAACTATAAATTAGGGTTTAATTTAGCTTATCGTAAATAGTATAATAGAGAAAGTCTTTACTAACGCTTCTTTAATAACTCTCTTAGTATAAAGGAATTATAGATAGATTTTGAAGAAAGTATAATAAATACCCTAGAACTTTAACTTTTATATATTACTACTGAAATAGCCCTAATATACTATTTTTTAAGCTACTAGAATAGCTTCTAACTAATAAACTAGAGACCTCTCTAGTTCTAGGAGGACCTAACGCGACCTCTCTCGCTCTACCTCTGAACCTAATCTATTATACTCTTCCTTACCTTAAATATCTCTTACTCTAAAGAATATTAATACTTTATTAAGAAAGTATTAATTAAAAGAGAAAGGAAAATAAAAGCGAAATTCACTAGGAGTATAATCGCTAAGTACTCCTATTACTATAAGTAACTCGAACCTGATCTATTCTCTCTTATAATAATTAGTAGACTAGAAGAAGAAGAATAACTCTCTAGAAGATACTATAGATAGACTAATCTCTATATAAGATAAGTTCCTTATAAGAGTCTCTCGCTTATCTTCGACTCTCCTATTAGAACTAATACTATAATCTCCGCGTATAGCGGAGTTTAATAAGCTAATAAACTCTATTCTAATACGTAGTACTAAGAGAGAGGATATTATTCTTAATAAACTATCTCCCTCCCCTAGCGCCGAATCAGTAGAGTTACGCCCTAGGAAGTCTTATCTTATTAAGAAGATCCTGCCTCTAGATAATAGGTCGGATTCTACTTTCTTCTAATAGAAAGTATTAATACGAGACCGGCTAGCTATAAACGCTAATTACTACTTTATAGACTTCTCCTAGCGCGTTCTCGTATAAGAACTAGTTACTAGATTAGCTAAAGAGTATCTTACGCTTTAATACCTTACTAATAAGTTTAAGACTAGTAATAAAATAATCTCCTTACTAGAAGAGAACTTCTTTATTAGTTTAGAAGAAGATAATTACTATAATACTTTCTACTACTTAGAAATATAATAACTTAGTTATATACGCGAGACCTTCGCTGAGTTTCGTAATCGATTTTAAAGTGTTATTATCTAAGGTAAAGTTAAAAAGAAAGAGTAATTCTTTTATATATAAGATAAGATTATATTATCCTTACGCGCTTTAACTCTTATTATTAAACTAATATAGAATAAGGACTACGCTTCTATAGTTAGATCCTTACTTTCTTTTAATACTAAATATTACTATAACTTAGAATATATCTATCCCGAGAAAGCTATTACTCTAGTATAGTACTATAAGCCTACTATTACTACTACGACCTCTACTAGTTCTACTTCTTACCGGTCCCTAAGCTTAGCCCCTCGATAAACTACTCTTACATTATACGTATATACCTTTACCTTAGTATAGTCTAGTACTTCCTCTGCGCTAAAACGCCTTACTATCTCGACCGGAGAACCCCTTAAGTATTATAGTTATAAATAGCTTAGTTATATTAAGCTAGATTACCTTAACTTACTTAAGGTTTAATTAATTAATAAATTTCCGGAAAAGGATTAAGTAACTAAGGAAATAATAGAAGATATACTCTCCGAATCTGGACTAATACTAGAGGGAAATAATAAGACTTAAGTAAAAACTCCTTCTTAGGTTTATATAAGTATAATCTCTCTAATCTGGACCTTAACTCCTTAATAGGAAGTAAGTAATTTATATACTTAACTATAGTTAGTATAAATAAGCTAGAAGTCTCTATAAGTAGCTTAATCGATACTAAAGCGAATAGTTATCTGTTTATTAATCGTACTCTTACCGGACGACTATCGGGAGCCCTTAGTATTAAAATCGAGCTACTGCCCTATTCTATTCTAATACGTGGATTCTAATAGTCTATTAGAACTTATATTACTTATTTCATATATTTATACTTTTCTATTAATAATAGGCGTATTTATAATTACCTTTTTATTCTCTTTGATTTAGGATAGTAAGATATAATTATTAGTATTAAATAGATATAACGATTTCAGATTAAGCTAGATATACTCTATTATAAGCTTCTATAGCTAGAACGCTATCTAGCTACTCTCTAATACGATAAGGAGATAATTATAACTTTACTACCTTATAAACTTAGTATTAATCGATCTTACTAAATCGATACTAACGCGCGGGACTTAGCTATAAACTAGCTAAACTAATAGCGATTATACTAAATAGTAGCGAAATAGTATATTAATATATTATCCTTATTATTTAACTTATTTCTACTTATCGCTAAGGAATCCGAACCCTTTCCCGCTCCGAATTTATTAAGAAAGGTACTTATACCGAAACCTTACTATAAGTGCTCCTTTTAACCTTTAAGGATCTAGAAACTAGTTCCGATTTACTAAATTAGTACTATAGCTTTTTATTTTAAAATAAAATATAAAAGCTCTGAATTATTCTTTACTAGTATCTACGAGATAAATTACTTTTTATAAGACTATCTAAATAGCGATTCTCCTAAGGATCCTGATACCGAACGACTTATAGCTGAAAAGCTACCGGAATAATACTATACTCTTAAGGAAGCCTTTTCTAAGCGGGATTCTAATATTCTTCTACTATATTACTTATATAATTATAAAATTATTCTAAAAGAACTATTACTTAATATATATTCGCCTTTATATTAGTAATCTATAGACGAACTATAAGTAACTAAGAAGTACTTTATAGAGAACTTAGATAAAGGATTTATTAAATCTAGCTAAAGTTCCTTTATATTACTTATACTATTTATTAAGAAAGCCGATAGAGGATTACGCTTCTATATTAACTATTATAAGCTTAATACGATTACTCGAAAGGATTCCTACTTAATACCTAGGATTAATAAGCTCTTAACTTATATATCTAAAGTAGTAATCTTTACTAAACTAGATATCTGAGTAGTATTTAACTATATCTATATAGACTCTGAATCCGAGGAGTATATTACTTTCCGAACCCGCTTCGGATCTTATAAATATAAAGTATTACTTTTTAAGCTCTATAACGGACTTAGTACGTACTAGTGATATATAAATAATATACTATTAGACTACTTAGATAATTTCTATATAGCTTATCTAGATAATATTCTTATATACTCGGAAATACTCTAGGAATATAAGGAATATATTAAATTAGTACTATAATACTTAATAGATATTAGACTCTAAGTAGATATTAAGAAAAGCGAATTCTATATTACTCGGACTAAATACCTTAGATATATTATTATTATTAACGGAATCGAGCCAGATCCTAAGAAAGTAGTACTATTAGTAAACTAGAAGTACCCTGAAATAATAATAGCTATAAAATCCTTCTTAGGATTCTATAAGTTCTATTATTAATTTATTTGGAATTTCGGCCTTATCGCTAAACTTCTCCTAGTGCTTACTCGGCCTATAGTACTATAGAATTTCACTAACGATTATAAGAAGTCCTTCGACGATTTATATTAATAGCTGCTATTAGTATAGAAACTATATTATTTCGACTCTGAATTATAGACTAAACTAGAAACTAATACCTCTAATAGTATAATAGCTAGAGTTATCTTCTAATTATGTTGCGAGGATATGGTTCTTGGTATGGATCAGGTGACTGTAGTCACGTGCATGGTCCGTGCGGATATTCCTAGATAATATCTTCTGTCGACTCTCTATAGTAATTAGTACTGCAATATAACTAATATCATTTAACTACTCTATACTTTACTCTGAAGATTAACGTAACCTTGCGATAGGTTATGAGCCCCGATAGCCAGAAGTAGAGTAGTACTTAAAGAAGCAGTAGTACTATGATTCTTAATAGTAAGCGTCGAACTATTTCTTAGTACTAAAAGGGTAGAGATTCAAGTTGCGAGCTTCCGATTAAGATATAGTAT
>FJUW01000096.1:0-33806 GCA_900074885.1 Rhynchosporium graminicola
ACTCCTTAGTTATAGATTCTCAAGTGATTCTTACTACTTCATATTCATAGTAATGTGAGGTCTTATTACTCAGGTAGTTTTGAGACCTTTCTAGAGTAAGCGTCATAGGAATAAAGGACTTAACTCTTATAGAGTAATTTCTTTGAATAGAGGATCTATATTAGTAAAGAATTAGCTGGAAAAAGAGTATATAACTACGTGCTATTAGATTAACTATATCTAGCTACTACTACTACTTAAAGCTCTTAGAAGAAGGAGCGTAAGAAGGCCGTATCGATTATTATAAACCCTCTCTCTATAGAGGTATATACTAAGTATATCGATTAAGTAGCGACTTTTAATCTATATACTATATAGAGCGCTTTAAAGAAGAAGAAATGAAAGTTATTATTAATAGAATCGCGCTATCGACTCTCCGGAAGGAGTTTCTTAACCTTACCTACGAACTATTAGAATCGATAATCGAAGAGTACGTAACTCTTTTCTAGTAATTCTAGCTTAAGCTCAAGGGCGACGAAAACCCTCTTACGAAGTAAGATATACAGAGTAGACTACTCGAATCGCACCTCTCTCCAGTATATAGTAAACCTTATCAATTACGCTTAGAAACTAAGATAAATTACTCGGCGATACTATATAGAAGCTCTCTAATTATCTTAACCTCTATAAGATATAACTTAGCCTTATATAGTCTACTATCGTAAACTACGCTACTAGGCGTAGTAGTAGAGAGAGAAAAGGCAGAGATGGAAGGAGAGGAGACTAGAAAGGGTATACTGAGAGTAGAAGTGCTAGAAGAGGTAGTGTGACGACTAGTCAGGTTTGGAGGTCTCTCCCTATTGGTAGAAACACTTACTGCTAAGCGAGATTACACGAGTAGAATTTAGGGGCTCCTTTTCATATATATACTTCTATTCTCTCTTTACTTCTTTACTCCTTAGTTATAGATTCTTAAGTAATTCTTACTACTTTATATTCATAGCAATATAAGGTCTTATTACTTAGGTAGTTTTAAGACCTTTCTAGAGTAAGCGTTATATTATCTATAACTCTTTTACTTATATCTAGGAAGATAGTAAATATCTACTTATATTATACCTTTATACCTAGAGCTACTAAACGCAGGAGACTACGCTATATAGAGAAAGCTTATACTAAGTATAAACTTGAAGAATAGCACCTAAACCGAAGTAACTTAAGTCTGATAAATCGATTACTAGTTCTCTAACTCCCTCTACTTCCTATTCTTCGGCGACTCGTAATACTTACTATAACCTACTTCTCTCTATAGTAGAGAGTACTTATGATAACGCCTCGTCCGAGTTAAGCTCCCTAACTCTTACTATAATTAATAAACTCACTAAGTTACTAAACCTCCCTAATAATACCCTTATATTAATAGTAACTATAAATAACTTATAAGAAGACCGCGCTTACTAGCTATAAGAGGTAGAAAGGAAGCTCGGGGAGAAGAGATAATTAAACGCCGACTTATCTACAGAACTACGCTAGTTACGGGACGAGTTCCTAGAACTATACTAGTTAACTACTTAGCGCTCTACTAAGTCTATATCGTTTAATAACGTTTAATCACGTATAATACTATTACTATTAATTAAAGAAGATAACGCTACTCTTATACCTAATAATTATCGTCGAGAATAATCTACCGGAGGAATATTATTAATATTATACGCTACGCGTATAGAGAAGATACCGAACCTTCTAAATAAGCTCTCTAATAGAATCGACTACTCTCTAAAACTCTAGGAAGTATAGATACGTAATACCCTCTGGCGCTACTCTAGCTACTTTATCGACGAAGATCACTATAAAGATTAGTTACTTAACTAAACGGAAAGAATAGCTAGAACTTACCTAGAACTCTTATTCTTAGAACTAGAATATAATAAAGAAGGTAGTATAATCGATTCACTCGATATAATCACTTAACTTATCTCTTTCTTATCTAATCTATATAACTAATAAACTATAAGAGCTAGCTACTCCGCGCTAAAGATAGATTATAAGTAGACATTCTAGAAATTCTAATACAAGTTTCGTACGCTAGCTCGTAAAGCTAGAGTAAAAAATTAATCGACTCTGAAAATAGACTTATAGGAGAAGCTACTTATATAGCTACGGAAATAGCTCTTCTAATAGTACCGAACGTTAAGGACACTAGAAGAATAAATTAAGGCTATATAAGCTAAAGACTAAAGTTAATTTATTAAAAAGACTTACTATTCCGAGTCTTAAGCTAAGGCTAGCGCGACTCGGGAACGCCCTATAAATACCTCCTCCTAGCGCTATAGTACTAACTCCTCTTCTTATCCGTAAATTAGTCTTCTTACGCCCGAGAATACTAGTATAACTAGTAAATAAGTACTATACTCTGCATAAAATAACACGCCTTATATATAATCGCTAGCGAATACTCCTTATTACTTTACGCTTACCTTATATCTACGCTTATCGTTAGCTCGACTTAATACTCCGTATCGAATTAATGTAATTAACGCTAATAATAACGTTTATAGCGAGTCAGAAGATAATAATAACGAAGAGACGTACGATAACGCCTAAGAGTATATTAAACTACTAGTAAAAGACTACGCCTAGGGAAAGACTTCTTCCTAGGTAGTATACGAGATATATAATATCTTAACTTTACGAAGCTTCTTAGTAGTTAATCGTTTACTATACGTACTACTTTTACTAAGAATAGACTCTCGTATAAGCTACTCGCACTTCTCGATTCTAGAGCTAATAGATACTATTTTATTAATCATTCTTTTCTTAAATCCCTTTCCTTCTTCTTAAAACTTTTAATTTACTCTCTACTAAACGCAATTCTTATTAAAGGCTTTAATAGCGTTAATAGTAGTACTATTAGTTACTATATAATACTTAATTTAATAGTAGATAATCGCGTTAAAGTATTTACTAACTTTCTTATTACTACTCTCGGAAACTATAGTATTATACTAAGAAGGACATAGCTTTCGGAATATAAAGTACTCTTAGATACCTCTAAAAAATAGATTATTTAGCTACTATATACTCCTCCTAGTAACGTTTATAGCTCTCCGATCGAGATTAAGGACTTATATAAATACTATACTTACTAGCGCTACTAATACGACGCTAACGAACGAAACAAATACCTTGATTAGTTCTGGGAAGCGTATAAGGAATAGCGAAGCGTAGCTAACTCTCCTATTAATATTCGAGCTATTATTAACTCTATCTCTATTATTAAACGACTATTACTAGCTCGGAAGCGCACTTCTAAGTAGACTTATAGCTATAAAAATATCTAAAACTCTCCTCTAGAGAGTATTCCATAGGTAACTAACCCTCTATTACTACCGCCGATCAGTTAGGACCGTTTCTCCGGCGTTTATACTACTTATTATAGATATGACGAGCCTAAGTATTCATTATCTAAAGAACGAGAATAGAGTAATAAAGATAGGTTTTTATACTCTAGAGAGACTACTAATATATAGCTGAAGTATATACGATTTAGTAATATTATCGCTTATATCCCGCGTGAATCTCTACTTTAACCCTAATTAGAAGTCTCTACGTTAAAGACCTATATATAAGACTACGCCCGTATAATTTATACTATAGACTAATAGTTACTCGGAATACTATCTCGCGACTTAATAGAAGCTAATTAAAGTATAAAAATAGCTATT
The DNA here is from genome assembly GCA_900074885.1 of Rhynchosporium graminicola. NCBI lineage: Eukaryota > Fungi > Ascomycota > Leotiomycetes > Helotiales > Ploettnerulaceae > Rhynchosporium > Rhynchosporium graminicola. Next base: position 3,708 of record FJUW01000096.1, read on the forward strand.
ACGATATTTCGGAAGCGATAAAGATCACCTCGTATACTCAGACCTCTTCTAGAGCCTCTTGCGCTAGAGATTTACGCAATTAGTAGCTTAGCTTTCTATCTCTTATATAAATACTAGAAGTTTTCTAACGATAAGATCTTCTCTATTACTTTTCACGAGATAGATAAGCTTCTTAATAACCGAATCGCAGTTTAGTAACGCGATACTACTATCGTATCTTTAACTATCGACCTTATAGAATATCGTAAAACTGCTTAATAATTTACTATTAGCTTAAGCGAATTAGATTCAGAACTATAGATCCCTCACGAGTATAGCTAATAAGTATATATCTTTTCTAAGGAAGCTAGCGATATTCTCTCTCCTTATCGCTTATACGATCACCGAATTAAGCTTAAGGAAAGGGCTAAGAAGAACCTTAAATACTCCTTCTTATATAAGATATTAGCTAAAGAACTTAAAGTTATTAAGGCGTATATTACTAATAACTTAGCTAAAGGTTTTATCGAACCTTCTTAAGTACTATACGCTATACATATTCTTTTCGTTAAGAAAGCTAATAGAAGTCTAAGATTCTATATCGACTTTCGCGTATTTAATAACCTTATAAGGAAGGATTAATATCTATTGCTATTAATCGATAAAACGCTAACTAGAATCTCTACTACTAAGATATTTATTAAACTAGATATTCGCTAGGCGTTCTACCGAATTCGAATAGATCTAGCCTCTGAAGAGTATATAACCTTCCGGACCTATTATAGTATATATAAGTATAAGGTACTCCCTTTCGGTCTGACTAATAGCCCTGCGATATACTAGCGATATATGAATAATATCTTATTCGACTACTTAGACGACTTCTATATAGTATATCTAGATAATATTCTGATCTACTCTAACGACCTACTATAGTATTAATTACACGTATATAAGGTACTATAACGATTATAAGACGCTAGATTATAAGCCGACCTTAAGAAGTATAAATTCAATATTACTCGTACTAAATACCTTAGATTTATTATCTCTACTTCTAGGATCGAGGTAGACCCTAAGAAAGTTAATATTATATAATCTTAGAATTACCTGACTATAGTTAAGGGCGTATAATTATTCTTAGGCTTTTATAACTTCTACTAACGATTTATTAAGGACTATAGAATTATTATAAAACCTCTTATATAACTTACTAAAAATAACGTGTTATTTTAGTTCGCTAGGGAGTATAAAGATACCTTTAATCACTTAAAGCACGCTCTTACTTCGGCACTACTCCTCTACTACTATTAGTAATATCTACCTTATATAATCGAAATAGACGCTAGTGATAGAGTAATAGCAGGTGTGCTATCGTAATAGTACGACGAAGACTAGTTCCTAGTAGCTTACTTCTCTAAGACTATACTACCTACCGAGCTTAATTACGCTATTTATAATAAGGAAATGCTTGTAATTATATAATCTTTTAGTAACTAGAGATCTGAGCTCGCAGGCGTACTATATTAGATCCGTATCGTTACTAATTATAAAGCTCTTAAGTACTTTATGACCTCTAAATAGCTAAACGCACGATAAGCCCGATAGGCCGAGCTACTCGCAGATTATAACTTTATAATTACCTATCGACCTAGGAAATATAATCTACTCGCTAACGCTCTCTCTCGCAGAATAGATAAATTAGATAACTAGAATAACGCTAAAAGAACTTAGCGTTTATAGCAGCTACTACGCGAAGACTAAATCGATCTAGTACTACTTATAAGTAACCTCCGGAATAGCTCCGACTCTATAGATAACTTTAAGCTTATTAATACCTTAGAAGTCGCTGACCTATCGCTAGTCTTTTCTATAGTATAGCAAGTACTTAACGCTAATCGCACTACGCTATTACTCTAAGCCCTACGGAAATAAGCTCTCTCCGCTACTCCTAGAAAACTAACTATAGAAAAAGATCTTCGACTCTATAAAGGAAGACTAATCGTACTTAATATCTTATACTTTCGCACGCTACTTATACGCGAAGTATACGACTGATTAGAGACTACCTATCTAAGTGTAAAGAAGACCTTATAACTACTAGTATTATAATACTAGTAGTATAGAATCGCTTTAACTATTAACTAGTACTACTATAACTATTATACTTACTAATAAATTCAAGTGCTGCGCGATAAGAAACCGGGCCTCCTCTAACCTCTACCTATACTATTATATCTATAGGAGTATATTATAGTCGATTACTATAGCTTTAACCGCGATAAATATAGCTACGATAATATTCTTATATTTATCGACTATTTCAGTAAACAAGTAATTAGTATTTTATACCGAAAGACCTCTAATACGCGCGACCTTATAAAGCTTTACTTATACTACGTATACCGCTATTTCGGAGCTCTATTAATAATTACCTCTAACAGAAGGCTTTAATTCGTTTCCTGTTTTTAGACTATAGTTATTACGATTCTTAGTACTAAAAGATAGCTTTCTGTAGTAAACTACCTGTAAATAGATAGCTAAATAGAGATCTATAACTAATATCTCTAACGTAGATTATAACCTTTTATCTCTTACTATTAAGATAACTAGTCGGAGTTCTTACTTATTATAAACTACGCCTAGATAACTCTCTCTTATAAATCCCTTAGAGGTCTCTTACCCTTTAAAGTCGTTCATAGATATATACCCCGCGTTAATTAGAATTAGAAAGACTTACTTAACTCTATTACGCTTATTAATAAGTTAAATACTTAGTAAGCTCTAGATTACGCTAATTATCTGCGCGATACCTAGACTATCGCTTAATTAAGCTTCTAACGTATATAAGCTAAGATAGCCTAATCTTATAATCGCTTACGCTATGAAGTTAACTTTACTATAGATAACCTTATCTAGCTAGATATATACTACTTTACGAGTACTCGACCTAGTAAAAAACTCGACTTCCCGACTAATAAACTCTTCTATATAATTGAAAAGGTTAGAAGCTCTTATTATCTAGAGCTCCCTACTAGTATGAAAGTATATAACGTATTCCCTGCTACTAAGCTATAGAAGTATCTAAACGACCTCTTACTAGGATAAACCTTACTGCTACTACTACTTATTAATATCACTAGTAATAATAAATAGGAGATCGAAGATATACTTACGTGCCGTAAGTAGCGTAATAGCTTCTTATACTGAGTTTCCTAGTTAAATCAAGACGTCGATCTTATATAGTATAACGCTATAGACGTTAAATACGCTCCTGCTAAGCTATAATAATTCCATCTTAATAACCTAATATAAGCTAGACCTCCTATTAGACTACCTAATTAGCTAAAAGCTTTCTACGATAGAATTAATAATTATAACTACCTTAATAGTAATAAGGAGATAAACTAACGCTCGAGGGCGAGCTTTTTTCGGAGAGGGGAGTAATATAAAAACTAGTCAGGTTTAGAGGTCTCTCCCTATTAGTAGAAACACTTAATACTAAGCGAGATTAAACAAGTAGAGTTTAGGGGCCCCTTTTCATATATATACTTCTATTCTCTCTCTACTTCTTCACTCCTTAGTTATAGATTCTTAAGTGATTCTTACTACTTCATATTCATAGTAATATAAGGTCTTATTACTCAGGTAGTTTTGAGACCTTTCTAGAGTAAGCGTCACAGGTAGTAGATATAAGAGAGGCTGTAGAAGAGATAGAAGATATATTGAAGAGCGTACTAAACTAGAACGGAATCAATATACTAACTGCAAGACTAGGGTTACTAGTATACCGACTATATAAAGAGGGAAGACGCCTATATCGAATACGCCTCTAGAGTAAACTAAGTAGAGAATGAAAAGAAGAGTATTATCTATTCTACTATTCTAAATAGCTAACGTACGTGCTTTATAGAAGCTATAGAGTTAGCTTATACTACTACTTACGTACTAAATACTTGGAAACTGGATTCCGAAGCTTTAAATTACTTCTTCGGTATACGCGCTTCTTTTAGTTAAATTACTCGCTAGCGTACTAATTGTGACGGGTTGTATCCGTTAGTATGCTCGACGCTTGAGGCGTCTACGGTAGTACCTGACGTATTGCTATACGTGTTCTAATACTACTGCTACTAGCGGCCGCGGTATTATCTTTCCTTCGAAAGGAGACTCTTATTCCTCTCTTCTCTTTCTTTAGTTAATTCTTCTTATAATATAGATAAGCTTTTATATTATATACTTTATATTCGTCTTATAATATTAGAAATAACTAATTTCTAATATTCTTAACTAAACGAAAAAGGATCTGCTTTCGAGTAGTAGATAATACGCGTGCGCAAGAAAGCTAGTACTCTAGCTTTACTATTACTATATATATTACAAAAGTAAGGCAGACTTTATTAGAGGTGAAAGATCACTTTAAGATATTAGAAGATAGAGAATTGAAGTAGTCTCTGAATTAGTTATAAAGAGCGTTATCTCTTTATAAAAAAGAGAGAAAGCTTACTTTAAATATATAAGGAGATCATATAAGTATATACTAAGCTATATAAGTAATCAGATATAATATAATAAGTAAAAGTAGATAATAAGTGAAAGTATATAGTATTATTGGATTTATAACTAGTACCTTGGTTAGTTTTGCCTGCATCGGCATACATACCCTGTATCTTGTCAGTACATGGTCTTAGTACCTGGTTCAGTGCCTTGCGCATGTATCTTGTTATACCTGGCACCTACACCCTGTATCTTATTAATAGCCTATACCCTGCATACTCTATTAGAGTTACTATGAAGGTTCTCGATAGAGTTCTACTACTCTCTAGTACGTATATCGTACTTCTAGAGGTTTCTACTAACGTAGTATGATTCTATAGTATACGTGTCTTCTTCTATAGAGTTCTGCATTACGTAGTATAGAATATTCTAGAGAGCTCATATAGCTATATAAGTAGCTAGAATCTCTCTTGTAGTTAGCTCTCTTCAAGTAAGCAAAGCAAGTCAAATTGATCACGTATTATTCTGTTATTCTGACCTTTAGCCGATTTCCACCTTCAATTTTCATAAGAGTCGTTTATCTTCTATACTATAAGATATATCTTATATTGTACACTTTCACCTGTCATATATAGTCATATTATATCTGATCACCTGCATAGCTTAGTATATACTTATATAATCTCCTCTTATATTCAAAGTATGCTTCCTCTTTTCCTTCTAAAGAGATAATGCTCTTTATAATTAATATTTAGAGATTACTTTAATTCTCTATCTTCTGATACTTTAAAGTAATCCTTTACTACTAATAAAGCTTATTTTACTTTTATACTATAATTAAGAGCTATATATTAATACATCGCTTTTAAAGCTACCTATTATATATATAGAAGTAAAGCTTTATTTTAGCTTTTGATTACTTAAGTTACTTATTTAAGCTTTTTATAATATATTAATTAATATTCTATAAAGCCTATATTAGCTTTTTAATTACTTAAACTATATCTTTTAATAATCCTTCTGATAAGTTACTTAATCTAAGTAATAAGATAGTCTATAAGAAGCTAGAGTAATAGCTAGATTAGATCTCTTACGTTCAGTTTATAGCTAGAATAATCAGAGTATAGTAATATATAGACCTAGATCTACTAGACTAGGTCTCCTTAGCTAAGCTTCTTCAGATCTGACTATAATAGCTATAAGAGATCGTAGATAGCGAGAACTAAAGCTCTAAAGTAGATTTTAATATAAAAATTAAAGCTTAAGAGCTTGAATTAGTTTAATAAGCTAAGGAGTAGATCTTCGAACTAACTAGAAGTACTCGAGATACGAGTCAGGTACTCGATTCAACTCTAGTACGCCTTATTCTAGCTAAACCCAAGAGACCTGCGATAATTACTATAGTATCTCGGAAAGCTAAAGTAGAAATCGAAAATAAGTAAATTATAATCGATCTCGCTACTAATAGTTAAAAGGCTATTACTTATACTTAAATCTACGTATAAGTAGAGAAGACTATATTACTTACTTACTTAGCTCTAGCGATTAAGAGATTAATAGCTGAAAAGAGAGTAAACTTTTAATACTTTCTTAGAGCTTTAAGATAAGAGCTCTATTAAACTAATACGATTATTTAATCTAACATATAGAAAGATTTATAGTTATATTTAGCTAGAGCGTTTTTCTTTCAAGAAGAATACGTAAAGTCGTAAGTATTTTTAGTTATCGAATTATATAAGTACCTCTCTTACTACTTATCTAGAAGAGTCTATTTCGAGTATTATTTCTCAGTTAGGGTTAAACTACGCTAGTATAAGTCTAATCATAAATATATCTTTGACTTCTTAAATACTTTATCTGCGGCTTTATCTTACTACTATAGCTACTTCTTATAAGTAAGCTATATTAGTAGTAGCGTGATTATTAAGTAATTCTTAATAAATATCTAATAGAAATTCGTAAATCCTAAGAAGCTTCGTACTTCTTTTACTAAGATCAGAAGTTCTTATTCTCGAATCGCTTATATTTTCTTAGGGTCTATTTAAATACTCTCTTTCGTATTAATTATAAACCTAAGGTATTTCGTTATTTATACTTCGAATTTATACTTATCGATATCTAGTTATAGACTAGCTTTACGTGATCTTATTATAACTTTCGCTATTTACTTTCGGTAGTAATAGTAGTTATCGTCTAGATAGATTAGAATATAATAATATAAGCAGAATAGAATTCGTTTAAGTAATCGCGTAAAGCTTAATTAATATATTATTAAAATATACTTAGAGTATTCGCAAGTCTAAAAGAAGTTATTAGCTACTCGTATAGACTATATCTCGTGCGAAAAGCTATTTTTTATTTATCGCTAGTAGTAATACGTATCTTATAGAAAGTAGTAGTAATATCTAGTTTCGTAAACTATTTATAACGGGTTGTACCCGTTAGTATACTTGACGCCTGAGGCGTCTTCGCTAGTACCTGACGTATTATTATACATATTCTAATACTACTGCTACTAGCGGCCGCGGTCTTATCTTTTCTTAGAAGAGAGATTCTTATTCCTTCTTTCTTTCTTTAGTTAATTCTTCTTATAATATAAATAAGCTTTTATATTATATACTTTATATTCGCTTTATAATATTAGAATTAACTTATTTCTAATATTCTTAACTAAACGAAGAAGGATCTGCTTTCGAGCAGTAGATAATATATATATTTAAGAAAGCTAGTACCCTAGCCTTACTATTACTATATAAGTATACTTACGATATAGAGATAGACGCCTCGGATTATATATAGTAGATCCGGCTGCTTTACTTACACTTAATATTCTTAATTAAATAAAGGAGGATCTACTTTTAAGTAGTAGATAATACGCGTGCATAAGAAAGGTAGTACTCTGGCTTTACTATTACTATACGTATACTTATAATATGAAGACAGACGCCTCGAACTATATATAGTAGATCCGGCTGCTTTACTTACGATACGAAATAGACGCCTCAGATTATATACGATAGATCCGGCTATTTATACGATTACTATACGAGTAGTAATTATAACGACGCTAGAATATACGGTTTACGATAGCAGAAGAATAGCCCTCTTAGTAGCTACTAGATGCCTTTAAGGTATAAAGATAATAAGTTATTAAGCTAGTAGTATAATAAGTAAGTTCGATAGCTACTTTAGCTAGTAGGATCGAAGATATAGAATAATAAAACGTATAGCTAGTACTACTAGTAGTACTAACTCTAAATAATACGATATAGTCGATAACTCTAGAGCTAACTATATCTACGAAGTAATATATATCGAAACACGAAAAGTTCGATAGTACTAACTTAGCCTTATACTTCTAATTCGAGGGTATCTTATAAGCGAAGCTAGAAATCGATATTATTTTTATTAATAATAAGAGGGAACGAATATAATACGCGTTTAGCTATCTCTCGGGTAAGGCTACAGGCCGAATTTTCCTATAGGTAAGCTTTACCTAATGATAAGAGTAGTCAATAGTCGAAGGGCTATTTCGATAGATAGCTATTACTTTTCGCGACTCTTATTATTAATAGAAAGCTATAAGTTAGCTAAATAAGATTAAGTAAGGAACTTATCCTTTGAACGAATTCCTTAATAATTTCAATTAGCGAAAGATAGGACTAAATAGATATAATTAAGAAGACTTACTTAAAGGCTATTATTACTATTATCTTAGTCTATAGTATTATTAGTATAAAGGAAGAATAATCGTATGAAGAATGCTATTTATAACTACGTATAGTTAGCGACTAGCTAGCCGAAGTTAAGGAGCTATTAGCTAAAGTAGATTAATAGAAGTAAATATAAGAGCAGTCTCTTAAGATAGACTAATAAGTAATAGACTCGATAGATTAAGAAGTAACTCTTACTATTACTATAGTTATAATAATAAAGAAGTAATCCTAATAAGCGAGCTCTATAGGGATCGAGAGACAGAAAGCAGAATAGCTTTACTTCTACTATAGATAAGATAGATATATAGTTCGTAACTATTATATAAAACTCGCTATAACTAAGAAGAAGAAAAGCTAAGTAGTAATAGCTAAGAAGAAAATAAAGAAGTTAAAGCTAAAGGAAGTCGAGATAAAAGGATCGAGCTCCGAGTTAGAGAGCTTAGGAAAAGAATAGCTTCTATCTAAAATCGCTAATAGAAGTAAAAGGAAGTTAATTAGATAATAATAATAGAAGCTTAGGATTAGTTTAAAGATACAATAGATAAAGCTCTTTTCTTAGTATTTATAATAATTAATAAAGAGTATTATACTAAGACTCTACTTAATACTAAATACCTTTTATATAGTATTATTAATTCTCGCTTTATTACTTATTACTACTTCTAGTATTTCCTTATTTCCTCTATTAAAATAAGTTTATTCAAAGGAGAAAGAAGTTCTATTATAGAAGTAGTAATTATAGAGATAGATATTAATAAGTATAAGGAAGCTAGAGCTTTCTTCTACGTAGTATTACGCTTAGAAGACTATAATCTGATTTTAGGATTATTATAATTTAAGGAAAATTATATACGTATAATTGCTTTAAAGTTATAATACTATATTAATATTATTATTATAACCTTATATAACTAAGTATAAGAGCCGGATTACGAGCTAGATTACTTCGCAGTATTCGTAATAGTATGTAATAAGCTTACTCGAGGATAACTATATAAGAAGATATAGGTATTTATTATAAGTATAATAGATATCTAGAAAGCTTTTATACTAAAGATAAAGATTAACTTAGGAATAAAACTCTCTGATTAGCTATATAAGTACTTCGACTTATATAATAATAAGAATATAGATAGATTACTATTATTACGAGATCCCGGGATTAATTATAAGATTAAATTCGAACTATATAATAATAAAGAACTTATAATATCTTAAGGCTTTTTATATAATATATCTCGCGATAAACTCTTAGTATTATAGAAGACTCTTTAAAAGCTCCTCGATAAGGGATTTATTTGAGTTAATAACTCGCTTATTACTACTCTTATCTTATTCGTAAAGAAACTTGAAAGCGAGCTACGATTTTATATTAATTATTATAAGTTAAATCGAATTATAAAGAAGGATCGATACTTATTACTACTGATCTACGAGACTCTTCGGAATATAGAGAAAGTAAAATAGTTTATAAAACTAGATATTACTATTACTTTCTATAAGATATATATTATTACTAGTAATAAATAGAAGATAGCTTTTCGTATAAGATATAGTCTATATAAGTAGCTAGTAACTTCTTTTAAGCTTGCGAATACTCGAAGTATATTTTAATAATATATTAATTACGCTTTACGCGATTATTTAGACGAATTCTATTCTGCTTATATTAATAATATCCTGATCTATATAGATAGTAACTACTACTACTATCGAAAGTAAGTAGCGAAAGTTATAATAAGATTACGTAAAGCTAGTCTATAACTAGATATCGATAAGTATAAATTCGAAGTATAAATAACGAAATACTTTAAGTTTATAATTAATATAAAAGAGAGTGTTTAAATAGACCTTAAGAAAGTATAAGTAATTCGAGAATAAGAACTTTTAACTTTAGTAAAAGGAGTATAAAGCTTCTTAGGATTTACGAATTTCTATCGGATATTTATTAAGGATTACTTAACGATTATACTATTACTAATATAGCTTACTTATAAGGACCGGCTATAATAATAGAATAAAGCCGCAGACGAAGCGTTTAAGAAGTTAAAAGATATATTTATTATTAGACTTACGCTAGTATAATTTAACTCTAACTAAGAAATAATACTCGAAATAGACTCTTCTAGATAAGTAGTAAGAGAGGTAATTATATAATTCGATAACGAAGGATACTTACGACTTTATATATTCTTCTCGAAGAAAAACGCTCTAGCTAAATATAACTATAAAATCTATAATAAAGAAATATTAGTAATTATATATTACCTTAAAGAATAGTAGTACGAATTAAAAAGCATATAAGAATTCTATATTCGTACTAATCATAAGAACCTCGAGTATTTAATAATAATATAGTAGCTTATAGAGTAGTAAATATAATAATCGCTACTTCTCTCGCAGTTTAATTATACGATTAGTTATATCCCTAGAAAAGAAAACGAGCGCGTAGATATACTCTTACGACGCGAATAAGATATACTCTATAGTATAGAAGACGAATAACTCTAGTACTAGTTAGTCTAATTAATTAATATCACAGGGCGAATGCAAAGTATGCAGTGCAAAAGCTCGTCTGTATTATAAGGAGAATTAACTAAGGAGAGAAGAGAGGAATAAGGGTTTCCCTTCGAAGAAAAGATAATACCGCGGCCGCTAGTAGCAGTAGTATTAGAACTCGTATGATAATACGTCAGGTACTAGCCTAAACGCCTTAAGCGTTAAGTATACTAATAGATATAACCAGTTATATTACCCTCCTCCTGTTTCGAGGTTAGGGCTATCGAGTCTATTCTTCTTCTCCTACTTATTAAGTGCTATAGTAGTAGTAAAAGCTGCTTCCGGTTCTTATATTAGCTTTATATAACTTATCTATTTAACTAGATACTTCTTTTTCCTTTAGCTTCCTCTTCGAAAAGATCTCTCTACTAGGATTTCTTCCACTTCGAACTTGTCTTCGTCCGCTACTAGTAGTAGCAGCAGTTATAAGTTATCCTATACTTAGCTCGGTAATAGGTCAGTAGCAGCTAGGTATAATAGCTATATATGAAAAATATTATATATTCTCGGCGGCGTATCTAAGCAGTAGCTATACGACCCTACTGCTTCGAGTACTATATACTTAGCTTACTTTATATCGAGTTTCTTCGCAGGTCGATTCGTACGAATATTCTATAAACTTAACTAGACTTTATCTCTGACTTTAAACTCTCAGGCTTACTAGTAGTAGTAGTTAGTAACCTCTTCTTAAACCTATTACGCTATTACTATTACTATCTATACCTATTCCCTAGTATCTTATAGCTTCTTTAAGATTATATCCGCTTTTTAAATAAGTAAGTAGTTAGTAGTAGCAGTAGGTTCGTCTTCGATATTTAAATCAACGTATTATACGTAATAACTATAGGTCAGAAAGAAAGGGCTTACTTCTATTAATATAGCGTCTTAGTTATTAATTACTACTTCTGCTAATAATAGTATATTAAACTACTCGCCTTATGCGAAGTCTACGAATATATATAAATATATCTCTAGCCTCTAGTTCATCCTCTCTATAAAGCTATTAGTTTCCGGGTAATAAGCTATAGAAAGGCGTCGCGTAATCCCTAGTAAAGTATATACTTGTGTTTATAATATTCCGATGAACTATTTCCCTCGGTCGGATATAATTACACGTAGTAATACGTATTATTAATAGTAGACCTATATAAACTACTTTATTATAGCTTCTATATTAATCAATAATAGTCTATTATATATAATTCCCTTCCTAAGCTAATTAGTTACTACGATTAAGTTAGTATATCTTTTACTTTCTAGAAGATTAATAATAAAATCGATTGAAATTTCTTATTAGATCTAGTCTAGTAGTAGTAGTAGCTTAAGGAATCCTTACCTTTAGTCTCGCTATATCTTATTCCTTTTATAAACGTTATAGTTCCGAATAAACCTTCTTATATCTTCTGATATCTATAGCTAGAAGAACTATTAACTTATAGTAATAGCAGTTGAATCTCGTCCTAAGTATCTATATATCTTAGTATTATATATCGCTTAGATTAACTTCGTATATAGTTCTTCGGAATTAGGTACTTATAGCTTGCCTCGGAATTATAGTTTACTTACTTCTGATAGCGAGTACTCTAATACTAATATTTTTAACTTTAGTATAATAAGAAAGATATGCTACTTATCGCGTATTACTTTAGCTACTCCCTAGTATATACTATTAGCTTATTCTACTTATAACTAGAGTTCCTTAAGCGGCGTAGAAGTAGTAGTAGTAGTATCGTTATCCGAGGCGGCTTTATTAACTACTTCAGGTTCTTTAACTTATAGGGATTCGTTCTGTAATCGTGAGGCTTCTTCTTCTTCTTAGCGTCTTCGATCTTATCGTATCGTAACCCGAGCTACTACTATTATCCCTTATAGTAGTAGTAGTTCTTATAGTACTTTCGGCTTAATTAGTTAGATTAAATAGTACTAGATTTATTTATTATCTATACTATAGAGTATATCTTATTCGCGTCGTAAGAGTATATCTACGCGCTTATTTTCTTTCCCGGGGATATAACTAATTATATAGTTAAACTACGAGAGGAGTCGCGACTACTATAGTTACTACTCCGTAAGCTACTATACTATTATGAAATACTCGAGGTTCTTATAGTTAGTACGAATATGGAATTCCTATACGCTTTTCAATTCGTACTACTACTCCTTAAAGTAACGTATTGTTGGATTTGTAACCAGTACCTTAGTCAGTTTACTAGTACCTTGGTTAGTTTTGCCTGCATTAGCATACACACCCTGTACCTTGTCAGTATATAGTCTTAGTACCTGGTTCAGTACCTTGCGCATGTACCTTGTTGTACCTGGCACCTAAACCCTGTACCTTATAAAAAGCCTGTACCCTGAATACTCTATTAGAGTTACAATAAAGGTTCTCGATAGAGTTCTACTACTCTCTAGTACGTATATCGTACTTCTAGAGGTTTCTACTGACGTACTACTGATGTAGTATGATTCTACGGTATACGTGTCTTCTTCTATGGAGTTCTATATTATGTAGTATAGAACATTCTAGAGAGCTCACATAGCTATATAAGTAGCTAGAATCTCTCCTATAGTTAGCTCTCTATAAGTAAGAAAAGTAAGTTAAATTAATCACTTATTATTCTGTTATTCTGACCTTTAGCCGATTTCTACCTTTAATTTTCACATAGTAGTAATTCCCTTAGTGAAATCAGCTAATCAGACGCTTCCTTCGATCGACCTCGCCTAAACTCGCTTCCGTTACTCCTTACCGACAAAGGAGCTTCCTGATCAGGCGTTACTTAGTCGTTTTCAACGACTATTTCGCTTAGAGCTAGCTAGTAAGCTAGCCCCTTTAAGCCCTACTGATATAGCTATAGCGAATCAGACTCGTGGCCCTTGACCCTAAGACGAAGTTGCAGGGAAATCATAACTTATAACCTCTCGAAGCCTTTAGAAGTGGAGACGACCTAGTGACCCTAGGTACGAAGGCCAAGATCTTATTCCGGGGTGCCTATAGCTACTGCCGACTTAGTTTAGAAGCTAGGCCTCGTTAAGTAGTAGTATATAGCTTCTGATTACTATTTAGCTTAGCATATATTACAGGTCGGCTAATATAGGCTACTATTAAGTATAAGAAGCTATCCTCGGAGAGGGTTACTTAATAGTAGTACTTGAGGCGCTATGAGGTAAAACTGGGCCTATATTATAACCCTTGGCTGCAACAGGTGATATAGCCCTGAGGCTCGGCAGACAGACTAACCTACTTGGCTAGCTCTGTACTGCATAGAGAAGCTATAGGTAACGTGACGAAAGTCATATGCTAAATCAGCTTATAGTTCCTGAACTAGATAATAATTCAGATGATTCAGAGAATTCAATAGAACGAAGGTTCTATATATACTAGTATATCTACTTATTAGATAGAAGCTTCGTGCTTAACTTAAATATAATATCTTACTTATACTTAGTAACTTATAAAGATTACTAGACTTAATCTAGTAATAGCGTCCCTGCTTACCTAACTAACCTCTTTCGTACTCTAGGACGAATACTACGCCTTACTATACGTTATACTTTAAGTACTATACTAATAGGTACTAGCGTATACGTTAGATTAAGTAAGATATATCTATCTTAGGAAGCTCCCGGGGAGTACTTACTTTATCGTTAATATCTAAAAGGATCGATATACTTATTACTCTAGTTAGAGAGATCGATAAGAATATTCGATATAAAAATATTAAAGCCTTTATAGGAGAACGTAATAAGCTTTAAGGATTTATACTCTAACTCTGACTCTATATTAAATTCAATAGTAACCGCTTTTAGTCCGATACCGAGATAGTCCTTTAGGTAGTTACCCTGCTCGAAGGTAAAGCTTTGAATTAGATTAAAGGGTTTCTCGAGGACTACCTTATCTATAGTAATAAAGAAAGAGTTATTAACGCTAATAAAGCCGAGTAAACTACTATCGATATATTTACTATATAAGACGGATTCCTTAAAGAATTAAAAGCTAATTTTAGAGTTATAAACGAATAGAAGGAGGTAGAAAGAGCTATCGAAGCTCTACGATAGAAGGGGTTAGCAACTGCTTATACTAGGGACTTTTAGCGCTACTCTACTCGCACTAAATAGGATGATAAAGTACTTATATACGTATACCGAAAAGGTCTTAAGGACTTCGTTAAAGACGAGCTTATACGCTATAGAGCTAGGGTTACTACCCTTAGCTAACTTATTAAAGCTACGTGCAAAATCGATAATAACTAGTATAAACGTAATATAAAGAAGAAAGGGAAAGTTCGACCCTAACTATAGGTAAATAGGCGAAAGAGGATTCAGGAGTAAGGTTAACTACTCTAGTTATAATAAACGAGATTATAGAGACCCTATAGAACTCGATACTACGTATAGGAAAGAATTATTACTATAGTAGTAAATAAAATATATATAAGATCGTACTTATTTTAATTATAGAAAACCAGAATACCTCGTAAGGAACTATAAGAGTAGTTAAAGCGGAGGAAAAAGATCTTAGGGTTACTTACTATAATAAGAACTTAACGCTACTATCTAAGGGAGAGGGGGTTATAACGAACTAATAATATTATATACTAGCTATATCTAAGAGGGACTAGAATTAGATAACGACTATATTAATATTAACTTAGATAATAAGAAGGAACTCCGCGAGGCTATAAATCGACTCGACGTTAAGAACTTAGGACCCGGTTCTAATATACCTTTTAAATATAGCTCTGATAGATTAGAAATCACTTTTAAAGAAAATATACGACTTCTTATCGCTATAAGTAAGAAGAGTATTAGGAAAGCTCACGCCGAAGCAAAGGAAATCTTCGAAAATAGTATAATAGAAGTTATTAAGAAATTACTACTTTATAATAATATAAGGTTAGAAGCTATCTAATATTAGAAGGACTTAGCGGAAGTATACTTAGACTTATTAATACGAATTTATTATATACTCTAAGGATATAAGGATATACTAAGCGAAACCGAATAAGGGGTTCGATATAGTTAGTAATACTAAGATACTATTAAAGAAAATATAGATTATATACTAACTATATAAATAAGACTAGCGGTTTATAGAGGATTACGAGAATAGGCAAAAGACGAACTCCGAAAGGTCGAAAAGAAGGATAACGTATTATAGATTAATTACCCGCGATACGCCGCACTTATATAATCGTCCTGCTAAACTAACTTATATAACGTCTATTACGATAGAAAGGAGAACGCCGACTTTTAGCCTTAGAAATAGATACTAGTATTCTAGCCTATAGAAGATAATAATAATATCTACTATATAGCCCTAGAAGTACTAGAGATATTAAAAAACTAGGAGGTCTCGGCGATAAAAGGCTATCGACGAGTAACTATAAAGAGCTTAGGAACTTATACGATAAAGAACTTTATATAATAGGAAAGGGATAATAACTATTCCTAATAGTCTATTTCAGAGGATAAGCGCTTAGAGCTATAGTAGACTCTAGAGCTATAAGTAATTTTATAGATTATAGGATAGTAGTAAACTATAGGTTTAGATTAGTTAAGAAGGAGCTCTTATATCGTTTATTCGCGTTAGATAAGGATACTATTAGAAATAAGGATAGATATATAACTCTCTAAACTAATTAGTTGAATATAAAAATACTAAAAGGATATACTAAAGATATTAAGTTTAATATTATTAACTTAGGCGCTTATAAGTTAGTACTTAGTATACTATAGTTAAAACTCTATAACCCTACTATCGACTAGTAGAAGAAGCGAATTATAATAAACTATTATTAGTATAGAAGCGACTATAGGGTACTTAAATAAGCAGATAACGACCCGAAGCGAGACGAGTTATATATAGCTCTCTCGACTAATAAGGACTAAACTTAGGCCTCTATACTAAAGCGAATACTAGTAGTGTATAAGGATTATAAGTAACTTTTCCGGGAAAGTCCTAAGAATAAGGCCCTTCTATAGTACTAACTATAGGATCACGAGATACCCTTAGAACTAGAAAAGATACCTAGCTTCGGACTAATATACTAATAATCCGTAATAGAGTTGAAAACCCTAAAGGAATATATAGATAATAACCTAGCGAAAGGTTTCATATAACTATCTATTTTATTAGCTGCGAGTCTAATACTCTTCGTTCTGAAGAAAGATAGGAAACTCTGCTTATATATTAACTATTATAATATTAATAGTATTACGATTAAGGATTAGTACTTATTACTCTTAATAAATAAGCTATACGATCGATTATAAGGAGCTACTATATTCATAACACTAGATATAAGAGGAGTATATAACCTTATATAGATAAAACCCGGCGAAGAATAGAAAATAGCGTTCAGAATACGCTATAGCTTATATAAATACTAAGTTATACTATTCGGGCTTACGAACGTACCTACGTTATACTAATAGATAATTAATAACTAATTATATAAATACCTCGACGTTTTCGTAGTTACTTACTTAGACGATATACTCATCTACTCTAAGATAAAGACTAAGTATATTTAATATATATATAAAGTACTTAAGAAACTTAAGAATACTAAGCTACTTCTTAAACTAAAGAAATACGAATTTTACTAGGAAGAAATCTACTTCTTAGGATTTATTATTAGATAATATGGAGTCCGAATAGACCCGATTAAGATTAAAGTAATATTTATATAGCTAATACTAAGTAGCGTGAAAGAAGTATAGTCCTTCCTCGGATTCGCGAATTTCTATAGAAGATTTATTAAGAATTACTCTATAGTAGCTAAAGTACTTATAGATCTTACTAAGAAGAATTAGGACTTTATTTAGATAAACGTAATAGAAGAAGTATTCCGGATACTAAAAGAATACTTTATTAATATACTTATTCTAGCTACTTATAATCTAACCCTCGAAATAGTAATAAAAACTGACGCTTCGGATTTCGTACTAGAGGTATACTTAAGCTAGAAGTATAGTAAATAACTATATCTTATCGCGTATTACTCTTAGACGTTTTTACTTATAGAGCTTAACTACGATATATACGATAAGGAATTACTTGCTATAGTAGCTACTTATAAGTAATAGTAATACTATTTAGAAGGAGTAAAGTATATTATCTAGATCTAGACTAACTATAAGAATTTAATATTATTTATATTAATAAAAATATTAAATAGAAGATAAGTTAGATAGTTAAAGGAACTCTTAACTCTGAAGTTTAATATTACCTATAGAAAAGGTAGCGAAAATATAAGAGCCGATACTCTTAGTAGACGATAAGACTACTCGGGAAAACCTACGGAGAGGCCCTGAGCTATCTTTAAAGAGGGAAAGGAAAGAATAGAATATAATTATAAACTCCTAGTAATAGTCGTAGTATTAGAAGACGAATACCTCGTAAACTAAATTAAAAACGTATATATAATAGATAAATACGTATAGCGAGTTACTAGTAAACCTATAAACGACTTTATAATAGATGAAGATAGCCTCCTTAGGTTTAAAGGACTTATATATATCTTAAGTAAACTAAGACGGATATTCGTAATAGAGTAATACTTATTACCTATATATAGTTACTAGAGGATTATAAGAACCTTCGAACGGATAGCTAAGGACTATTACTTTCTAGATATAAGAAAGCAAATAGAGAATATTATCGGAGAATATAATATATATATAAAAAGTAAGTTAAATAGATATGTACTATATAGTCTTCTCAAATCACTAGTAATATCTACTAGAGTATAAGAGTCGATTACGTTTGATTTCGTTATTAAACTACTACTATTAAAAGAACTAATAACTAATATAGTATTTAATATTATTTAGATTATTATAGATCGACTTACTAAATATAGATACTTCGTGCTATATAAGGAAGGAAGTAACGCTAAGGAACTCGCGTATATATTCCTTAAGATAGTAGTAAGCTAGTATAAGCTACTTAATGAGATTATCTCGGATCGAGATAAGTTATTTACCTTTAAGTTTTGAATATTACTTATAAACTAACTTAGGCTTAATTATAAGATATTAATTACGTTCTACCTATAGATAGATAGATAAATAGAATAACTAAATCAATTAATAGAATAGTACTTATATAGCTATATTAATAGGGAATAGAGTAATTAAGTCGAACTGCTTCCCTTTACTTAGTTTGCATATAATAGCGCTAAGAACGAAACTACCTCGGTTTCCTTATTCTTCGCTAATTATAGCTTCGAACCCGAAGTATACTAATAACTAAGAAAGGACTCTATTAGCGCGTAAGAATCTATAGTCCTAGTATATAAGATATAGGACTTATAATAATAACTATCTAAAGATATTGATTTCTCGAACGCGAGAACTGCGAAATATAATAACTAGAAGCGTAATATAGGACTTCCGCTTAAGAGGGAAAATAAAGTATACTTATTATAACGATATATTAAAATAAAACGACTAAGTACGAAACTGGATTTCAAGAAACTCGGATTATTCGAAATACTAGAAGAAGTAGAACTTATAAATTTCAGACTATAGCTACTATAGGGATCTCGACTATACTTTATATTCTATATATTATTACTAGAACCTACTAATAGAGATACGCTCTTAGTAATAGATAAATAACTCTAACCTGAGAACGAACTAGATATATATAATATAGAGAAATTACTAGATACTCGGATTATAATATAGGGTTAATAGGAATATTTAGTAAAATAGAAAGAGTATAGAGATAAGGAAAACTTATAGGAACTTATACGAAACTTAAACTATTCGGATTTACTTCGATAGTTCTAATTAAAAACTTAAGCGACTCTTAGGAAGAGTTATTACTGAAACTTAAAGCGATCTATATAGAATCGGAAGGATCGAAATAGTTTAGCTACTCTACGAGAGCAGGATCTAAGGCCTCGATATCAGGTAAGGACGCGGGCTTCTCTTACTCTTTCGCTATATATTCTTTTTCTTCGATAGCTTCTAACTTATCTAGAGAATAAAGACTACGATATAGTATCTTAGCTGCTTTTATACGAAAGAATTCTCTTTATATATTAATCTGAAGGATCTTAGCTTATTAGAAAGCTAGATATTTAATTAGCTTTTACTAATCCTATTAAGCTTCCTTATAGGCCTAGGTAAGATCGGCCTCAGTTCTCTCCAACTTGCGCTATTTACTCTTTAAAGGACTTTATATATTATATTTTATATTTCTACTAGTGCGAATATATTCGGTATAACGATTAGAGTTAGAAGAGATAATATAGACCTAACGAGGATCTTTATCGTAACGAGAATAAGACGGTATTTTGAAATTATAATAAAAGACACGAGATAGGAGGCTTTATTAGTTCTCTTTAATATGTTCGTAATAAGTAGGGGATATAGTAAAAGAAGAAGAAAGTTATTATAGAAGGTCGACGTTTCTTATTTAGGTATATAAGCTAGAAGCGCGGGACGCGCTAAGCCAGAAGGGGGATAGTGTTATAACCCTTAGCTGTAATAAGTAATATAGCTCTAAGGCTCGGCAGATAGACTAACTTACTTAGCTAGCTCTATACTATATAGAGAAGCTATAAGTCACGTGACGAAAGTCATATGCTAAATTAGCTTATAGTTCCTGAACTAGATAATAATTCAGATAATTCAGATAATTCAATAGAATAAAGGTTCTATATATACTAGCACGTCTACTTACTAGATAGAAGCTTCGTGCTTAACTCAAATATAGTATCTTACTTATACTTAGTAACTTATAAAGATTACTAGACTTGATCTAGTGATAGCGTCCCTGCTTACTTAACTAACCTCTTTCGCACTCTAGGACGAACACCACGCCCTACTGTACGTTACAAGAGGTTCCCGGTGTTTACTGATAATAACGGCGCTTTATTACTCTCTAAAAACCCTTAATTCCATGAGAGAACTAAGCATATAGCTATAAAGTACTACTTTATAAGGGACCTAATTAATCAAGGTACTATAGATTTAATCTATATTAGTACTTTAAAGCAAAAGGCAGACGGGTTTACTAAAGCCCTAGATAGGCCTAAATTTAAGGAGTTTATAAAACACTTTGAACTAGCTTATTAGAGCTAGTAATTCAGATTATTATAAGAGAATTAGGTTTATTTAACCTAGGAGGGTAGCTACGAGGTGGCATTTCTATTCCTTATTATATTTCTTTTATAATAACCTAAGGGTATTTGATTAGTGATTTACCTTATATAGTTCTGTTTTAAAACTGACTATAAGGCTCTGATTAAGAGGGCGTATTGGATTTATAACTAGTACCTTGGTCAGTTTACTAGTACCTTAGTTAGTTTTACCTGCATTAGTATACATACCCTGTACCTTATCAGTATATAGTCTTAGTACCTGGTTCAGTACCTTGCGTATATACCTTGTTATACCTGGCACCTACACCTTGTACCTTATTAATAGCCTATACCCTGCATACTCTATTAGAGTTACTATGAAGGTTCTCGATAGAGTTCTACTACTCTCTAGTACGTATATCGTACTTCTAGAGGTTTCTACTAACGTAGTATGATTCTATAGTATACGTGTCTTCTTCTATGGAGTTCTGTATTACGTAGTATAGAATATTCTAGAGAGCTCATATAGCTATATAAGTAGCTAGAATCTCTCCTATAGTTAGCTCTCTTTAAGCAAGCAAAGTAAGTCAAATTAATCACGTATTATTCTGTTATTCTGACCTTTAGCCGATTTCCACCTTCAATTTTCATAATTATTCCTCTTTTATTCTGATTATACCATAGACTAGGGTAGTAGTAATAGTAGCCTTCAGGTAACTCTTCTTAATTACATCTGCCTAGTTCTATTCCTCTGCTTCGAGGATCAGCTGATTGAAATTATTAAGGAATTTATTTAAAGGACGAGCTTCTTACTTAATCTTATTTAGTTAGCTTATAGCTTTCTACTAGTAATAGAAGTTACGAAAAGCAGTAGCTATCTGCTAGAATAGCCTTTCGACTATTTACTGCTCCTACCTCTAAGAGAAGCTTACCTAAGGGTAAATTCGTCCTGTAGCCTCGCCTAAGAGATAGCTAAACGTATATTATATCCTTTCCCTCTTATTACTAATAGTAGTAGTATCGATCTCTAGCTTCGCTCGTAGGATACCCTCGAATTAGGGGTATAAGGCCAGGTCGATACCCTTAAACTTTTCGGGTTACGGTATATATTACTTTATTATTATAAGTAGTTCCGAGGTTATTAATCGTATTATATCGATAGGAGTTAGTACTACTAGTAGTACTAGTAGTATATTTCTTTATACTTCTATATCTTCGATCCTACTAGTTAGGGTAGCGGTCGTATTTACTTATTATGCTACTAGCTTAGTAACTTGTCGTCTTTATACTTCGAAGGCATCTAGTAGCTACTAGGAGAGCTATTCTTCTGCTATAGTGAACTATATATTCTGGCGTTATTGTAGTTACTACCCGTGTAGTAATCGTATAAATAGCCGGACTTACTATATGTAGTCCGAGGCGTTTTCTTATGTACTCGTAGGTAAAGCAGCCGGATCTATTATATATAGTTCGAGGCGTCTGTCTCTGTATCGTAGGTATATATATAGCAATAGCAGGGCCAGGGTACTAACTTTCCTATATACTCGTATCGTCTACTACTCGAAAGCAGATCCTCTTTCGTTTAATTAAGAATATCAGGAATAAGTTAATTCTAATATCATAGGGCGAATACAAAGTATATAGTATAAAAGCTCGTCTATATTATATGAAGAATTAACTAAGGAGGGAAGGGAAGAATAAGGGTTTCCCATCGAAGAAAAGATAATACCGCGGCCGCTAGTGGCAGTAGCATTAGAACACGTACGATAATAGGTCAGGTACTAACGTAGACGCCTCAGGCGTCAAGTATACGAACGGGTGCAACCCGTCACAATTAAGCCGAAAGTACTATAAGAACTACTACTATTATAAGGGATAGTAGCAGTAGCCTCGGTTACGATATAATAAGATCGAAGATACTAAAAAGAAGAAGAAAAAGCCTCGCGACTATAGAATAAATCCCTATAAATTGAAGAACCCGAAGTAGTTAATAAAGCCGCCTCGGATAACGATACTACTACTACTACCTCTATAACGCTTAAGGAACTCTAGTTATAAGCAGAATAAGCCGATAGTATATACTAGGGAGTAGCTAAGGTAGTACGCGATAAATAGCGCGTATTCTCTATTATACTAAAGTTAAAAGTATTAGTATTAGAGTACTTACTATTAGAAGTAAGTAGACTATAATTCCGAGGTAGACTATAGTTACTCGGTTCCGAAGAACTATATATAAAGTTAATCTAAGCGATATATAATACTAAGATATATAAGTACTTAAGACGAGATTTAATTACTATTATTATAAGTTAATAGTTCTTTTAGCTAAAGATATCAGAAGATATAAGAAAGTTCGTTCGAAACTATAATACTTATAGAAGGAATAAGATATAGCGAGACTAGAGGTAAGGATTCCTTAAACTACTACTACTACTAGACTAGATCTAGTAAGAAATTTCTATTGATTTCATTATCGATCTTCTAGAAAGTGAAAGATATACTAACCTGATCGTAGTTACTAATCGGCTTAGAAAGGGAATTATATATAACGGATTACTATTAATTAATATAGAAGCTATAGTAAAATAGTTTATATAAGTCTATTATAAATAATACGTACTATTACGCGTAATTATATCTGACCGAGGGAAATAATTCGTCGGAATATTATGAATATAGATATATTCTTTACTAGGGATTATATAACGCTTTTCTATAGCTTATTACCCGGAAACTGATAGCTTTATAGAGAGGATAAACTAGATATTAGAGTCGTATTTATATATATTTATAGACTTCATATTAGACGATTAGTTTAATATATTACTATTAGTAGAAGTAGTAATTAATAATCGAGATATTATATTAATAGAAGTAAGCTTATTCTTTCTAACTTATAGTTAAAACGTATAATATATCGATTTAGATATCGAAAACGAACTTATTATTACTACTAACTGCTTATCTATTTAAAAAACGGATACGATCTTAAAGAAGCTATAAGACGCTAGGGAATAGATATAGATAGTAATAGTAGTAGCGTAATAAGTCTAAGAAGAGTTTATTTATTATTACTACTAATAAGCTCTAGAGTTTAAAGTCAGAGATAAGATCTAATTAAGTTTATAGAATATTCGTACGAATCGGCCCGCGAAGAAACTCGATATAAAGTAAGCTAAGTATATAATACTCGAAGTAGTCGGGTCGTATAGCTATCGTTTGAATACGCTACTAAGACTATATAATATTTTTTATATATAGTTATTATACTTAGCTACTATTAACTTATTATCGAGCTAAGTATAGGATAACTTATAGCTACTGCTACTGCTAGTAGTAGATAAAGACGAGATCGAAGTAGAAGAAATCCTAGTAGAGAGATCCTTTTAATAAGGAGGCTAATAAAGAAGAAGTATCTAGTTAAATAAATAAGTTATATAAGACTAATATAAGAACCGGAAGTAGCTCTTACTACTACTATAGTATTTAATAAGTAGAAAGAGAAGAATAGACCCGAGGGCCTTAACTTCGAAACAGAAAGAGAGTAATATAACAGGTTATACCCGTTAGTATACTTAACGCCTAAGGCGTTTACACTAGTACCTGACGTATTATTATACGTATTCTAATACTATTACTACTAGCGGCCGCAGTATTATCTTTTCTTAGAAAGGAGATTCTTATTTCTCCTTTTTCTTCCTAGTTAATTCTCCTTATAATATAAATAAGCTTTTATACTGCATACTTTATATTCGCCCTGTGATACTATTTCGCCTTCCTTATATTCTAGAGACTCTTATAGATTAGTAGTAGTAAGTATTCGATCCTTCTTCGTAATTCGATTTAATCTATAATAGTCGATATAAAATTGTAGCTTATCTCTTAGTTTCTTTATAAATAAGATAAGAGTAGTAATAGGCGAGTTACTAACTCGAATAAATCCTTTATTAAGGAGCTTCGTAAGAGTCTTCTATAGTACTAAGACTTTATCGCGAGATATATTATATAAGAGGTCTTAAGGTACTATAAGTTCCTTATTATTATATAATTCGAGTTTAATCTTATAATCGATCCCGGGATCTTATAATAGTAATAATATATCTAATTTCTTATTATTATATAAGTTAAGGTACTTATGTAGTTAATTAGAGAATTTTATTTATAAGTTAATCTTTATCTTTAGTATAAAAGCCTTCTGGATATTTATTATACTTATAGTAAATACCTATACTTTCTTATATAGTTATTTTCGAGTAAGCCTATTAAATACTACTATTAATACTATAAAGTAATCTAGCTTATAATCCGGCTTTTATACTCGATTAAATAGGGTTATAGTAATAGTATTAATATAGTATTATGACTTCAGTGTAATAGGTCTGTGCGCCTCGTGCCTCCCACTCCTGTATTTCAGAAATAGAGAGGAAGAAAGAACCTTCTCTCCTTAGTAATTAGTTTCTATATTAATTATATTATTACTAGCGAACCTCTAGCGATTGATCTACTATTCTATTATACTTATTTACTTTAGCGTACTAAGTGATTATTATATTCTAACTATTTTTATTTAATATTAGCTTAAATATTTATAATAGCTTAAAGCGGAAAATCCTCTACTATATTAACCCGACTTATACTCTAAGATAACTCTATTAAAGCTTAGATAATACCCGGCGGTATACTAGTAAATAATCTTTTAGTTCTATAAGAGAAACTCTAATTACTAAAGAAATAGAATAATATCCTAAATAACCTTATATTTAAGTACTAACGAATATTCAGCGAAAACCTTACTTAATACCCTCCGGAAGCTATTATAAGAGTATAACTTTATTAAGCTTATATATCCGAAGACTTTACCTTAAGTATAAAGAGAGATACTAGTTAATTAGTAGCTCCTGAAGAATTACTAATTCCTCGCCGGGATAAAAGTAAATATATAATTCTTTCGGAATACGAGAGTAGAAGCTAAAAGGAGCTTACTAAGTACTTATAAGCTTATAACTGAGTTTTCGATTATAATACTAAAATGTACTCAATTAATCTTATTAAGATTAAATAAATAGTAATACTACTTTATAAAGAACTAGCGAATACTTAGAAAAGGTTTAAGAAGTATACCTTAGATACTCTTTATATAATAACTTAGGAAAGTTATAAAGAGTTTCTAGTAAACCTTTAGCTACTTCTTCTCTTATAATAAGTAGCTAACTTATAGGCTCACGAGAATACTCGCTAGAAGTATAATTAACTGATTAGAGAGTTTATTAATTATCTTAAGAAGAAAGAGGAATAACTTAAGCTCTTTACTAAGCGATAATTATAAGATATCTTATTTAATAAGATCTGACTAGAGATTCGCTAGAAAATCGTTAAGAATAGTTAAGTTAATAGACTTTAAACTCGAGATTAAGTTATTTCTATTATTACTCTCTAAGAGATACATACCTTATCTAGAAGTACTAATAGTTATAAAAGATAAAAGGAACCTAAAGAGAAGAAATATTAGAAGTTAGATATAAAGAAGAACGATTTATATAAGTACTAGCGAAGAACTAATAATTAATAAGATAAGAGATAATAAAGATAAGAAAGGAAAAGAGATCTAAATAATATATCTATTAAGGAGCGACTAGCGAGCTAGGATATCTCTAAGGTTTAGTATTACTCTTATAATAAATATAGATATATCTCTCTGACCTATCTAAAATCAAATACTAATAATACTAAAGATAAATACTAAGGAAAGCTATAACTCGTAGTATCTTCTATATCGAAGCTTAGTTTACTAGATAATAAGATAGAAATCTAAATAAAGATTCTGTGACGACTGGTCAGGTTTGGAGGTCTCTCCCTATTGGTAGAAATACTTACTGCTAAGCGAGATTACACGAGTAGAGTTTAGGGGCCCCTTTTTATATATATACTTCTATTCTCTCTCTACTTCTTCACTCCTTAGTTGTAGATTCTCAAGTGATTCTTACTACTTCATATTTATAGTAATATGAGGTCTTATTACTTAGGTAGTTTTAAGACCTTTCTAGAGTAAGCGTTATATTATCTATAACTCTTTTACTTATATCTAGGAAGATAGTAAATATCTACTTATATTATACCTCTATGCCTAGAGCTACTAAACGCAAGAGACTACGCTATATAGAGAAAGCCTATACTAAGTATAAACTTGAAGAATAGTACCTAAACTAAAGTAACCTAAGTCCGATAAATCGATTACCGGTTCTCTGACTCCCTTTACCTCTTATTCTTCGGCGACTCGCAATACTCGCCGTAACCTACCTCTCTCTATAGTAGAGAGTACTCGCGACGATACCTCGTCCGATTTAAGCTCTCTAACTCCTACTATAATTAAGGAACTTACTAAGTCGCTAAACCTCCCCGATAATACCCCTATATTAATAGTAACTATACGAAACTCATAGGAAGACCGCGCTTACTAGCTATAAGAGGTAGAAAGGAAGCTCGCAGAGGAGAGATAATTAAACGCTAACTTATCTGCAGAATTACGCTAGTTATAAGACGAGTTCCTAGAACTATACTAGTTAACTACTTAGCGCTCTACTAAGTTTATATTGTTTAATAATATTTAATCGCGTATAATACTACTACTATTAATTAAAGAAAATAACGCTACTCCTACGCTTAATAATTATTATTGAGAATAATCTACCGGAGGAATATCGTTAATATTATATGCTACGCGTATAGAGAAGATACCGAACCTTCTAAATAAGCTCTCTAATAGAATCGACTACTCTCTAAAACTCTAGGAAGTATAGATACGTAACGCCCTCCGGCGCTACTCTAGCTACTTTATCGATAAAGATTATTATAAAGATTAGTTACTTAACTAAACGGAAGGAATAGCTAGAACTTACCTAGAACCCTTATTCTTAGAACTAGAATATAACGAAGAAAGCAGTATAATCGATTCACTTGATATAATTACTTAACTCGTCTCCTTCTTATCTAATCTATACGACTAATAAACTATAAGAGCTAGCTACTTCGCGCTAAAGATAGATTATAAGTAGACCTTCTAGATATTCTACTATAAGTTTCGTACGCTAGCTTATAAAGCTAGAGTAAATAATTAATCGACTCTGAAAATAGACTTATAGGAGAAGCTACCNTCTCCTTCTTATCTAATCTATACGACTAATAAACTATAAGAGCTAGCTACTCCGCGCTAAAGATAGATTATAAGTAGACCTTCTAGATATTCTACTATAAGTTTCGTACGCTAGCTTATAAAGCTAGAGTAAATAATTAATCGACTCTGAAAATAGACTTATAGGAGAAGCTACCTGTATAGCTACGGAAATAGCTCTTCTAATAGTACTAAACGTTAAGGATACTAGAAGAATACGTTAAAGCTATATAAGCTAAAGACTAAAGTTAATTTATTAAAAAGACATAATATTCAAAGTCTTCGGCTAAGGCTAGCGCGACTCGGGAACGCCCTATAAATACCTCCTCTTAGCGCCGTAATACTAACTCCTCTTCTTATCCGCAAATTAGTCTTCTTACGCCTGAGAATACTAGTATAACTAGTAAATAAGTACTATACTCTATACGAAACGATACGCCTCGTGTATAATCGCTAGCGAATGCTCCTTATTACTTTACGCCTACCTTATACTTACGCTTATCGTTAGCTTGACCTAATACTCCGTATCGAATTAATATAATTAATACTAATAACGATGTTAATAGCGAGCTAGAAGATAATAATAATAAAGAAACGTATAACGACGCCTAGGAGTATATCAAACCGCTAGTAAAAGACTACGCCTAGGGAAAGACTCTTTCCTAGGTAATATACGAGATATATGATATCTTAACCTTACGAAGCTTCTTAGTAGTTAATCGTTTACTACACGTGCTACTCTTACTAAGAATAGACTCTCGTATAAGCTACCCGCACTTCTCGATTCTGGAGCTAATAGATACTATTTTATTAATTATTCTTTTCTCAAATCCCTTTCCTTCTTCTTAAAACTTTTAATTCACCCTCTACTAAACGTAATTCCTATTAAAGGCTTTAATAGCGTTAATAGTAGTACTATTAGTTACTATACGATACTTAATTTAATAGTAGATCGTCGCGTTTAGGTATTTACCCCCTTTCTTATTACTACTCTCGGAAACTATAGTATTATACTCAGAAGGACCAAGCTTTCGGAATATAAAGTACTCTTAGATACCTCTAAAAAATAGATAATTTAGCTATTATATACTCCTCCTAGTAACGTTTATAGCTCTCCGATCGAGATTAAGGACTTATATAAATACCGTACCTACTAGCGCTACTAACATGATACTAACAAACGAAACGAATACCTTAATTAGTTCTAGGAAGCGTACGAGGAATAGCGAAGCGCAGCTAACTCTCCTATTAATATTCGAGCTATTATTAACTCTATCTCTGTTATTAAATAACTATTACTAGCTCGGAAGCGCACTTCTAGGGAGACTTATAGCTATAAAAACATCTAAAACTCTCCCCTAGAGAGTATTCTATAAGTAACTAACCCTCTATTACTACTACCGATTAGTTAGGACTATTTCTCCGGCGTTCATACTACTTATTATAGATATAACGAGCCTAAGTGTTTATTATCTGAAGAACGAGAACAGAGTAGTAAAGAGAGGTCTTTATACTCTAGAGAGACTACTAATATATAGCCGAAGTACGTACGAATTAGTAACGTTATCGCTTATATCTCGCGTGAATCTCTACTTTAACTCTAATTAGAAGTCTCTATATTAAAGACCTACGTATAAGACTACGCCCGTGCAATTCATACTATAGACTAATAGTTACTCGGAATACTATCTCGCGACTTAATAGAAGCTACTTAAAGTATAAAAATAGCTACTACGATATTTCGGAAGCGATAAAGATCACCTCGTATACTCAGACCTTTTCTAGAGCTTCCTGCGCTAGAGATTTACGCAATTAGTAGCTTAGCTTTCTATCTCTTATATAAACGCTAGAAGTCTTCTAATAATAAGATCTTCTCTATTACTTTTCACGAGATAGATAAGCTTCTTAATAACCGAATCGTAGTTCAGTAACGCGATACTACTATTATATCTTTAACTATCGACCTTACGGAATATCGTAAAACCGCTTAGTAATTTACTATTAGCTTAAGCGAATTAGATTTAGAACTATAGATCCCTTACGAGTATAGCTAGTAGGTATACGTCTTTTCTAAGGAAGCTAGCGA